>CM075483.1:6460000-7060000 GCA_037950665.1 Hypophthalmichthys nobilis | reverse complement strand
TATTTCAAGTGCCTCAAAGTTTTTGCTTTATGAATGGATTACTGGAGGAACCAATATAGTCTTAAGAGTTCTAGCAGGAACTCAAGGGTTGTAACCTCAATTTGTAGGTTCCTCAGAGGTTCTCCAGAGTGTTCTGCCAGTGTATATTGATTTGATGAAGCCCAAATGGTGCAAGTATGTTGGCATAATCATGAAAACATGAAATTCAATCTATTATAGAATCATAGGTTAAAATCATGTGGAGCAGGGTTACTGCAAATTTTGAGGTATAGGGGTATTTTTTTTGAATTGCAATAAAAATAACAATAGATTAACATTATATTATATTTATGTTATATAAACTGTTCGCCAGTACTCTTTAATTATCATTGGGCATGCTTATGTGATCTTCTAAGCTTTGAACAGCCTCCTTTTAACCATATTAGCCTCAAGAATGAAGCAGTTAGGGTTTATGTTTATAGAAGCCTTTACAGCTTAATGATTTTATGCACAGGCACATTCATTAGTCTGGGAAATACTCTGAAGAGAATCTTTGAAATGATGTTTTTCTCATCTATGAGGTCTGATCCCTAACTGCTGTGCGTTCCTACTCTGTGCCTGATAAGGTTGAGTGAATGCTCAATTTATATCTCAGTGGGAAAGACTTCCACATGCCAATGTATGTTTTTTGCAAATCTAAACCATCTGGTAATTCAGATGTTACAAATTTCAGTCATTTGTAAAAGGAGGTTGCAATTCTCCAAATACATACACATAAAAAATACATATATAGAAAAAAGCATGTCAAATCAAAAAGGAAATTGTCAAATGACAGTTAAACCAATCCACATTTTAGAAGCAGATGGCTATGCATTTCATTGGACCTCTAAAATATTCCACTAAACCAACTGTATCTCAAAGGACATTTATAGAGAGGAGAGGGATCATCTTTTTCACAACGTATCC
This sequence comes from Hypophthalmichthys nobilis, assembly GCA_037950665.1. Classification (NCBI taxonomy): domain Eukaryota; kingdom Metazoa; phylum Chordata; class Actinopteri; order Cypriniformes; family Xenocyprididae; genus Hypophthalmichthys; species Hypophthalmichthys nobilis. Next base: position 7,059,055 of record CM075483.1, on the reverse strand, counting down.
TTGGCTGGAGTGTTTGTCAAAGCCACTAACAAACCCATGACAAGTAAAGACCTTGATCATCTGGGCTTGTGAGGCAAGGCAAACTGGCGATTCAACAAAAAAGTAATAAGAACACATTTTTTTTTGTTATTTGTATCGTCCATCAAGAGTTTAACAAGCTGTTTCTACCACCACCATCCAATGTTGCTAATTCTGGACATAACAGGCAAGAGAGGGGAATGCGAAATGAGTTCAGGGAGGATACATAATTCGGACGGGGCTTGGAAATTACATTTTCCAGTGATTAAGCTATCATGCCTTGGCCTCAAAGTGCCACTGCAGGCAGATAAGATCGTAATTGTGTTAATCATACAGAACAACCTTGATTTAGATGGAGGCACTGATTAATGTTTTAAACGAAAGAGAGAACGTATACGAAAATCCGATTTTTACACTCTAAGGGAATGTTAGAGGTTTAAGGCTCACTAATTATTTTCAAGCGAAATCTGACCTCTTACAGAATAACTGATTAATTTATTGTCCAAGTCAGCATTTTCTAATGAGTTTGAAGTGGGTCAATAGTTATTAAGTATTTTGAATTCCAGCAAAATCTATATGCTTCATATTCTCCTCAGCAACATCAATCCGTCTCAGTGGTTGTTCCCTTCCTCTCTTAAACAGCCGTCGCGCCCTCCTGCCTGTGTCATTGTACAGCCTGCCGTTAAAACCCAGACTGTACAAGAGCAGACAGTTATTTGAGCTCTATATAACTGTAAAATAAAAAGGCATTTTTCTTGCCTGGGTCTTTGAAATGGCCATATAAGAAGTGGATTCGAGGACAGTGAGTGTCTCTTAATCACCAAGTTTCAAAGTCATTTCAATGCCACCCAAAAAAGCACATTAAAAACACATCAGGGGCTGTAAAATCAGGACTTCCCTGAAATTCAGGGATTTTTTATAATTCACAAATGAATAGACTACTCATTTAGAGCTAGGGATACATTAGCTACCTCATAAGTTCTTAATTTGCTATCACTTGATGTCCTGCCCTCAATTTCTATTAGAACACTGAAAACATTTCTGGGAAGAAATAAGAAAATGCATGATTCTTTACTAAAGCTCTGTTGTTGTCAAATATTTATTATATTTAAAGGTGTTTTCAGTATTCCACAATAATTATTTTTGTTCAAATTTGAAACATCTTCCTGTAGCAGCCCTGAGCCATTGCCTCCATGTTGTAGCTTATCAAAGTAAAAATGGAGATGCTGTGACAAGAACTGTTCCTCAGCTGAAATAGGATTTAGACTGAATAGATTCAGTCTAATAGACTGTGCAGCCAGGCTCTGGTCCTGGCATCTCATCTCTCTATGTGATTAAATGGGAACCAATCACACCTGATTTGTCAATTTATCAACATCTAACATGGAGGGGCATGTGGTAAAATAAATCATGTTTTGTCAAATATGTGTATGCCTGAATTAGTCTCAAGAAAGAACCCTAGAAATTAGTCATCCACCAAGGTGAATAACACTTGATCTTTACCATAGGACAGAGAAGTTTGAGAGGATCAGTGGTGTTATATGCGTTATATGTCAATAATTTTGAATGGATCCGCATAGTTTTTAAATTCAGTCCTTTGGTATCTCCTGTGGTCTTATTTGGTATGGCAGATTGACTTGTGCTTATTTAAGTTACTGTATTACTGAGCAGAGTAAGTACTTTTAAGTTGTAAAGAATGTCTGCAAAGTATGTTTGCAAAACAGAACACTGAACGTTTAAATCTATCTTGAGTTTCTTCTTTAAAGAAATAATAACATGGGGTTGAAAAGTAATAACACTAAAATACAAATGTTCGGAGAGGAGGTGGGCCTTGGTGTAAAAAAGGTTGGGAACCACTGACTTACAGAGTGTATCTTCAGCTGCAGCTTTAAAATGTAATTCTATCCACTATATTCATAACTGCTGCATTACATTCAGTTATATTAAAGGCCTGTTCAACTATAAAGATAACTATAACGATAACTATACTAGAGTCCACACTAACAGATGATAACATTCTGTTTATTATACGTGTGAGCTGCTGTTCTGTCATTTGTCACTATAAATTCTTGAGCCCTTAAAGCAGAATGGATTCTCACTGGCTGTAAATGTTTCTATCATTCATCAGATTCCAAAGATATTGTTTATCTGTGCCATTGCTATTATTTATCATTAGTTGTGGTGTGGACTCTATTGTTATATATACACTACCAGTCAAAAGTTTGGAATTGGTAAGATTTTTAATGTTTTTAAAAGAAGTTTCGCCTGCTCACCAAGGCTGCATTTTTTGTTTGAATATATTTTATAAAGTAATTTATTCCTGTGATCAAAGCTGAATTTTCAGCATCATTACTCCAGTCTTCAGTGTCACATGATCCTTCAGAAATCATTCTAATATGCTGATTTGCTGCTCAAGAAACATTTATGATTATTATCAATGCTGAAAACAGTTGTGTACTTTTTTTTTCAGGATTCCTTGATGAATAGAAAGTTCAAAAGAACAGCATTTAACTGAAATATAAAGCTTTTGTAACATTATACACTACCGTTCAAAAGTTTGGGGTCAGTAAGAAATTTTTATTTTTTTGAAAAGAAATGAAAGAAATTAATACTTTTATTCAGCAAGGATCCATTAAATCGATCAAAAGTGACATTAAAGACATTTATAATGTTACAAAAGATTATATTTCAAATAAATGCTGTTCTTTTAAAACTTTCTATTCATCAAAGAATCCTGAAAAAAAAAAAATATTGTGCACAAACATTTTGTGCAGTTGTACACAATAAATGTTTCTTGAGCAGCAGATCAGCATATTAGAATGATTTCTGAAGGATCATGTGACACTGAAGACTGGAGTAATGATGCTGAAAATTCAGCTTTGATCACAGCAATAAATTACTTTATAAAATATATTCAAACAGAAAACAATTTTAAATTGTAATAATATTTCACAATATTACTGTTTTTACTGTATTTTTAATTAAATAAATGCAGCCTTGGTGAGCAGACGAAACTTCTTTTAAAAACATTAAAAATCTTACCGATTCCAAACTTTTGACTGGTAGTGTATATTATAGTCTGTTTACATGACAGCTGTGGTTACTAGTTGTTATATGGAAAACATATGGAGTTATAAGTTGTGTAAAGATTTTTCTAAATGTTTCATATTTTTATCTAAAAATAATAACAAAGAGGTTTGGAACTGACAAATAAATTGTAATAAATAATTTTTGGGTGAACCACTGTTTTAGTGACCACTGTTTTAAATTTGCAACTCCAGGAAGAGCCACTATCGAGGGACCAAACGCTGCCTGTGTACACAACAAACAAATACAAATGTAAAGCATACAAAGCCTCTAATCACTGCAACTAATGAAAAGATTTGTGTAAAGATAAATTACTAAAACATCCATGCACGGACATGCCCTTGCTAAGGAACATTACTGATATCCATCCCAGTTACTGGTGGCTGTTATATAATGCTCTAAGTAAATAAACCCGGCATTATCTTAAACTTAACTACACCACAATATGACAAATCCCTTAGGGAGATTAATAACACACGGTTCCATTTTAATAAGATTACCTGCTGCTTATGACATTACCAATGTAAAACTCTAGCCTTTAAAATGCTAATGATAATAGAATGTGCAAAAACTCCCTATGCCTACTAAAACACAGTTGTCTATATGCAACTGCAATGCACATACTGTATTTGTTACCTGTAGAACTCTGAATATGATGTGTCCCCCATCAAGTGCTCTTGCTAAATTTCACAATTTTTATGAGCGATAAAATGAGCTGATTTACATAGTACCAGAAGAAGCAGAACATTGTCCTCAGTGCCTGATAAATGGACACTCAGCTCAGTTTATGATGATGAATAGGGATTGTGCAATGAGAGCAGCAACCAGGAAAAAACTGCCAAAACTGAAACCATTAGAAATCTGATGCTTGCATGAGCACATGAAATTCTGCATGAATTTTTCAGTCCATTTATGAATTGCATGTGAAATGATGGAGCTTCTCCAGCCTCTTCAAATGACTTATTTCCTTTAGGAAACTTATGGAATAACTATCTAAACAAAGAGTGAAATAACAAAATAAATCATTTCAATATTTATTGTGTGAAAAATATTTAAATTACAGCTATCCCAAAGTTGCAGCTCCTTTTCCATCTCAACAAACAGCTTTTCCTCAAATGTTAGTGTATGTCAGCAAAGAGCTTGAGATGAGATATGAGACTTGTGATGAGGAAATCATCACATATATCTCATCTCAAGCTCTATACATACATACATTTACAAGCTTATAGTAGGTGCATATCCACTATTTATGAGTAGTTTAAGGATGCACTACTAACTGACGAGCTGAGTTGTGCGACCTCACTTGTCATTGGCTGTGTTTCTAGTCTCTGTAATAGGCCATGGCCATTTGTTTTGATATGGGTAGCCGCCGTCCTTGGCCTTGAGTGGCCGTCTCCGGTAAAATGACATACACAGAGGCTCTGGTGCCCTACTATGCAAATAGCATCGGGAGATTTTAATAAAAATGAGCCAGATGAAATGAGTGTGGCAGCCTGTGGGAATTATACTGTCTTAATCACCGCCATCCCAGCCAGATAATAAGGGTAAAATGTTGGTTTAAAAAAAATGAGTAAAGAATAAAATAATGAACTAATGTGGTCGATTTCATTCAAATGCTTAAATGATTTCCATTGCAGTGGTGGCATAGTTAAAAAAACATCTTTTAAAGTGGCCTAATATGGATTATTATACGTTTCAGTGCTGCTGACAAAGGACACAGATGTATATGACTTTCAATTACTGTGATAGTAATGTTTTATTATTTTTGAGCATGTGTGATTTTTTAAAATTATTTTTGTGGGTAGAATGGTGTAGTTATGACTAACTGCCTAAGTACATTGATGTTGCCTCTGTGCATTAAAACTGTTTTTGCCCCCTAAAGTACAGAACCTAAACTCTGGCTGTGAGAGATTTGCTCTTCAACATCTCTACTGAAATGCAACTATCATGCTCTAGAGATTCTACTCTGAATGAAGTCTCCTTGAAGAACAAACTCAATTTAGAACGCACTCCACGACCCATGCAAGCACACACACACACAAGGGAACTGTCCCTGCTCACCCTCAAGTCTACCTCCCCAACCTCCTGCCTAGACACCAGCACTGCCTCATGGGAGAACACACGCAGCACGTCATAGAAAATGAAAGCGACTAAGTAGGCAGATGTAGCAGCCAGATGCTGCCAGCAGACTGCAGGATTATCAGCAGCCTAGTCTTATTTCATTTCGATATGAAATGGGCTGTCAGAACGGACAGGTTCACTGCTGGTCACAGTACTCATGTACAACAGTCAAATTTAAGCAAACACTTCACTTGTTATAGAACGTGATGTACTTTACAGTTCGTTCTGTTATTTTTGGAGAAACTGAAAAGTTATATTTGTTTCAAAACACCAAATCACACACACACACACACACACAAAAAAACATTATAATGAATACACAGCAGGTGATAGAGAGGCAATATGTTAGGGTGTAAATGTACACAAATGTAAATCTAGTTATCAAAAGTATGAAAAATTTGTGCAGTTTGAATAAGTAATGAGAAGTACTATTTTTTTTCTCTTGAACATAGATGGCACAAAATCTCATCTCAATACATTTAATCAATGTCATGCTCTTATTAATTATGTCATTTCATCTAAATATTCATAATTTGAGAGATTTAGTCAGTCGAAATAAGAATCGGCACAGAAGGCAGTAGCAAATTGTTGGAAGTGCTATTAAATTGAAATGAATACTTATTATAATTCATTAAGTTATTCAATAATTCCACTATTTATTATAGATGTACATCTCCATTAGATGAAAATGTACAAACATTTTTTCATTTGAATCTAATAATCTATTAATTCAAATCTATGGGCTAATTGAGTGAAATCATTTGATTTGAATTCATAATGTTGCTATTATGACATTTATTCAATTAAAATATGGGCAATTAAATATGTATCAAGCCTATATAAGAATATAAGCCTATATTTATATGCCTGTAGTATAGGATAAGTCAGAATGAATGAACTATTCAGATAAATCGCCTTTATGGAATTCTGCACTGTCTGTCATTAGTTCAACTACCAGTAAATTGTCAAAACAGAATTTTACATTGAATAGTTGGTTTAGTTCTCTCACATTTCGCGGGAAGCTTCATATCCGCTTGTTAAGTCGTGACGTAAGGAACGCCATTTCTGGGTCCAAGCCCCGGCTCGTTTCACTTGAGAATGCCATCTCGACGGCCGTTTATGAGCGCTATTTATTCATATTAAACATTTAACATTTTAAAGTTAAACATTTAAAATACATACAGTCTACACAACAGTCTCCGTGCTCACAGCGTCACAGACATTAATATATTAACGATTTATAAAAGATGAATCACTGTCTGGCCATCTGGGATTTTGGTATGGAGATAAAGGTTATTATTATAATTTTTTGGTAGTATTACACCACATCATGTGTGTATATTAGCACCGTTTGTTTTCTTGTGGTATGAGATAGAGCGTTTAGACCTGGAAGCGCTGCCGTGTGACGTCAGACTTAACCATATTTCCCTCAATCATACCCATAAAGACAAGGAGGTCTGGCTACTACAGTATATGTTTGTCGAAAGCTGAAAGTTTGTAACCATAAAAATTAGCACATTCCGGGGGGGTAAAATCCGCGTTTTTGGTGGGGCTCCCCTATGTATCTTTAATAGAAACTAAACATTGTACAGATATTTTACACATTCATAATATTTTTTCACATCATAAATTGGGTCACAGTTGAATGTGAGCTTGGAGCTTTGTGAATATATATATACAAATTAACAATTTTACCTATTAATTGGACTATATTAGCATATCATTTCCTTCTACAAGCATTGTGTTTTCTCTCATGCATTGGAATGAAGATGAAGAGTCCAGGCTATAAACGCTGAGCTGTTTAACTTTAATTTCTTGTGGTGGCAGTCAAAGTCAATATAATGGTCAATGGCCCATGCATCTTGAAGGTTCATTGACCCTAATTACACTACATGCAGCAGGTCTATGCATAAGTCTGTTACAATTAATATAATACACAGAGGGGGAGGTAACAGAGATGAAATAAGAACAATTAAAAAATGTAGCCTTTGTCAGAGGCAGAAAGGTCAAGACAATGTATGTAGTTAAATTAGAGATGAGGCCGGAATTCATTTAATTAGCCAAACAACCTTAATTTATGGTCACCAATGGACATTTAATCATTTCTAGTGTCTCATTTGCTATATTAAATAAGTGCAGATGCTAAATGCAGAACACTTAATAGTTTATTTTTATATAGTTTTAGTAAGGATATTACTTATAACATTTACCTGTACAAAGTATTTATATCTCGTTTTCTATATTTTTCATTAAAAAGACCCATAGGCCAATTCTTTTTTTTTTTTTTTTTTTTTTTTTTTTTTCGCACATTGGGAAACTAATGTTGTCCTGCTATTTTTGTTTCAAACTCTGTTTTGGGGGAGAAAAACAGTTTAATGGAATCTTTCAATGGTTCACCTAGTTTATCAATAGCTTTTATCAATACCCAGAAGAAACACAAGCATTTGACACATCAGCACTGATCTAACACTAATGCTGCTGGAAAGTGGACAGGGCCAATTGAACATTAGTACTATCCCTGCTTAAATGGTCATGTAAAGATCAATTTCATCCTTGAGAAGTAAAATTGTGTCATATCTCATTACATCTTTATGCAGATGCATTTGCATTATCCTCGGGCCTGCGGGTTTCAGAATCATTGCTGACGTATTCTCATTTGAGAACCAAAACCATAAACCTTAACAAATGAGTGTTTAATTTCATGTTCATGTAATGCATATTGTATTTTGTTTTATTTTGCCCATGACCTATTAGATTGTAGTACTCGGCATGAAAAGGGAGATCCGTCATAATCAAATGCCTTGTATATGAAAATGTTGTTAAAGATATGGTGCATCATAGTGAATAACTGCAGCAACATTTTTACACATCAGTGTTGGGAAGATTTTTATTTTTATAATAATAATAATCTTGGAATCTTACATAAAACTACCACATAAAAGATAAACTACTGAAAAGAGCCTATCATTTCCCTCTGCTTTTAGGGATAAGTTAAGGGTAGGGTTAGGTTTAGGGGTATAGGGATAGGGTTAAGACTATATTTTCGGACAGGAATGTTGTTCCAGGATCAACAAAATATATATCTTACAAAATCAAGGTGAACAATGCGCAATATGGCAGAATAAGTCCCGCCTTCTAAATAAAAGAGCCAATAGCCAATTGACCCTTCGCTGAAAGTTTGATTGACAGGCGATCTTACCAGTCATAATGCAGAATCAGCCACTATGTCTGACAAAGTAGTCAGGGGAGTTAGTAGATTAACGTCGGTGAACTTGAACTTGGTGTGTACTGACGTCTTTCGCAGTTGAAACAACATTTCTTCTGATGTTCATTCATGTTTATTTGATGCTATAAATGAACTAGTAGGAAGAGATGATCGGTTTACGAGCTGCTTGAACTGAGGCACTACAGCGATCTGTCAAGACACATTAAAGAGCCACAAAACGGTATTTATTATTTAAATTTCTTTTTAAAAATTACAAAATTTGAGACTTTGTTTCATATCAAAAGTAACCTGCTCTGTCTTGTCTGTCAGTGTCTGTTACTCCGCAAAGTATTTTTCACGGAGTGAGAACATGATGTGTGACCTGAGAGCGGCATGGCTTGTCGGACATAGTAACAGTAACTAAAGGGGGCGGGTCTTTGCGAACGGTCAATTGGTAAAGTTATTACGTCACTGTAGCTGCCTTTAGAACAAAGACTATAGAATAACACAAGACGCATCACTCGTATTGTTTTGAATGGGAGAAAGTGCAACCCGCAATATGGTGGAATAAGTCCCATCCTTCTAAATAAGAGCCAATCGCTGATTGGAAAAGTCATAGCATCACTGCAGTGGCTGTTAGAAGCTCGAATTCCTATAGAAACAGTCAGACGCGCGCTTCTTACGGAGCACTTAGGACTGTGCATACACATTAGTTTGATCCAGCCTGAAAAATACAGTTTTTTGTAATGATTCAAGCGTTTAGAAACAACATTTATGAGACAGTTGTTGTCAGATTTCATTGGTGATTTCAAATATGAAATTTTAATTGAAATCTTGGCAAACAGCTTTGGAGAATTTGATGTTTCCCCATTCAAAGAGATAGGAGCTGCACTTGCATGCCCAAGAGGTGTTTCAAAGATGGCCGGCGAGTGAAATGACTTGTCTTAAAGAGACTTTGCTTTAGAAGCTCCGGATGCTGTAGAAACAGTCAGCGTTCTGAGATGCATGCTTATGACTCCACATGTGCATTGGCTGTTCCATCCTGAAAAATGGTTCTTTTAAGAACTGTTCACTGAAGGTTTCTTTTGGGGAACCCAATAATGGTGTAGTTAATCCCCAATACACATACACCATATTTGGCATCAGTCTATCCAGTGAAAATAACTGTCAATCACTGTGAAAATCAATGGCTTTCGCAGTACAACTGAATGTTTAAATCATTCCCTGAAGCTCATCTCTTCCAAATCGCATTGACTTGAATGGCTGCCCTTAAAAGTGCTCGGGAGGAAAAGGAGAACACCAAAATCTAGTGAAGTATCTGATCACAGCAAGAGAGAGGACTGTGTTTGATTTAATAACAGGAGATAAAGATTCACCTCCTGGCCTTCTGCGAAAGAGGTTTAGAAAGTGAGTATCAGAGGCTTATTTTCACAGTATTACTCCTGGCTCTTGCTATTTGAGTGCACTAAATGGTCAGCACAGAATGACTCTGACACACAAATTTCAAGTGGCTTAAAATGTACAATGATCTGTGCCACATTAAATATTAATATATTATTTAACAACAATTAACAATTGATAATCATAATAATAATTGTTGTTGTTGATATTATTATGTAAAAATAATACATTAAAATAATAAAATAAATAGAATTATTAAAAATATGTAAATATAATATAATAGGTTACTATTTGACTTTTGTTAAAACCGCCAAATAAAACAGGCAATAAAAATGCAACAACGACATAAATACAATAACTCATTATCAAGAATATCCATAGGATAATGTGGTAGATTGATGTCAGTAGAGTTGTGAAGGTCTAAGAAATGTATGTTTATCCGATAGATTATGAATAATCAACAGTGTTAGGGAAAGTTACTTCAAAGTAATGCATTATTGCATTATATCACTAGATATTGTTGAATAAAGTCGTTATTTTGTTTGTAATTAATGACAGAATTTTCATTTTTGGGTGAACTAACCCTTTAGCTACTTTTTATCGAAAGTAGTGTGTTACGTTAGTTTTTACGTTACTTTTTGTTACCTGAGCTGGGCTTGCTTGCTTGTTTGGTTACACTTTATTTTAAAATGATATAGTTACATTGTAATTACTCAAATAAGTACTGAGTAATATTAATTAACTACATGTACTTACTATAGAGTTATGGTTAGTATTAGGGTTTAGTTTAGGTTAGTTACATGTAATTATGCATAATTTACTGTTATTATAGTAAGTACATGTAGTAACGTGTAACTACGTCACCTTAAAATAAAGCTTGTTTTTTAATAACGAAACAAACAAAAAATCTATTTGTGGCAAATGTAAAGGCCCTTTCCCACCAAAAATGAAATGAATACACCTCAGGCTGAAGGAAATGCAAATTCACACCTGTACTAAAGTCGTTTTTGCTTATTAGTATCGTTGAATTGAATCATCGACGGTAAGCAGCAAAAAATAAATAAAGTGAGATTAAATGCATATATTTGTATTTTATAAAACGGATAGTTCCGGCCCTTGATTCTGATTGGTTGAGCTGTGTTCGAAGCCGTTGTAAACATACAGCTGTCCACATAAGTATCGTTGTGCCACTGAGTGTGTATGTTGCTGCGTCAGTCAATAAATGGGAAAACAAAGTAACTTGCGTTGCTCATTTGAAAAAGTAAGTCAGATATTCTGTTGTAAATCTAAAAGTACTTAAAAAAAGTAATCTGATTACATAATACTTAACTCCCGTTACTTGTAAATCACTACCCCACTGATAATCAACTATTATGAAAAATTAATAATTAATGTTAAAAATGCAGACACTTTACTTTTTTACTCTGTTGAGTTAAACATGTTATCCATAGGTAGATGTGAACTGCTATCAAGATGTTATTGCTTCGAGGTTATTCAAACAATTGCCATGAAATTCCCTGCCTCGACTGTCTCCTCATCCCAAAATGTTCTAATACCTGTGTATAAAAGACAATATAACTCACAAATTCAAGCTGCTTTAGCCTACTGAGGAAAACAACTGGGCTTTGATGGTGCTTCTGTTATCATAACATTGGCCATATGGCCAGCAGGCAGAGTGAACAGGATGTGATGCTCTCTGATGTCTTTGTATTTCCTGCATCTATTAAGTGCTTTGTGAATCAAGGCTTTAGTGGCCTTTGGACAAGAATGGTACAAACCACTTTGGCAGAATCCGTCACGCTCAGAAAGGTTAGTCTCTTGAGCTGAAGTCTTGTTGGATGTGCTTGTCTACTCTGCCATGGCTGGTGGCCATTTTAAGCAAACTAATGTGGCAAACCATTGGATAGCTGGCCACCAGAGGGACACTCTCCAGCTGTTGTTTGGACCACTTCTATGAGGCGTGCTGCATGTTCATGCACTTCATTAACCTCAGTCGTAATACTGCAGACTGGGGCCAAATTAGGTAAACACAAAGTTTGAGGAAGAAATTTTTGTACAAACAAGAGTTTTTTGCATGATGCCAGAAAGTTTCAACGTAATGTTACAGCATAAGTTAGTGCAGCACTACTCAACATGTTGCCCATGTGACTTCAAAACTATGACGTAAAAAATGTGTTAACTGGTAGAGATTCTGTTGGAACCATTTATAGACCTTAGTCAGGTTAGATGCCATACTGAATTTAATAAAGCTGAAACAAGGCTGTGAGGGACAGACTACAGTATTTACAATGGCATGCACTGCTTAAAAGTCCTAGATCATGTAATAATTTCAACCCACAACTTTTAAAACTATTTCACAGACTTTTTGTCTACTGAAAGTTTTTTTCCCCCGTAAAAACGTTTCTTCATCTGAACAACCGGTATTTTATTAAACAACAGTACAATCCATTAAACACACTGTACTTCTACACTTCACAGTCTTATTTCATTCCTGTCACAAAATTAAATATGGTGCAACCCTGATTAAGGTCTATACTGAGGTATATACACTTGCGAGATCAAGAAATCACCTGAATCATCACGATAATGTACTCTGCAATGTCTCTTATGTGATCAAAAATACAGTAAAAAAACAGTAAATCTGTAAAATATTATTACAAATTAAAATAACTTAAAATATTGTAATGTATTCTATTTATTTATGTAATTTATTTATCATAAAATTTATTCCTGTGATGGCAAAGCTAAATTTTCAGTCTTCGGCTTCACACGATTCTTCAGAAATCATTCTAATATGCTGATTTGCTGTTGAAGAAACATTTCTTATTATTATTAATTTTGAAAACAGTTGAGCTGCTTAATATTTTTGTGGAAACTGTATACATTTTTTCAGGATTTTTTGATGAATAGAAAGTTAAAAAAATTATTATGTGCTTATGTTTGAAATGTATATATATATATATATATATATATATATAATCCAAATATTTGCACAGTAGTGTATACACACGTTTACTTGTTTAGCTATTTAAAGTTAAGCTATCTAAAGTTAAAGTTTAGCTATCTTTAGTTTTTAAAATATAATTACCTTATAACTAGATGTATATTTAAACAGGAAAAAGTCTATGGAAAGTCCCCATTTAGATAGCTAAGTAAACATGTGCATCTGTCTTCAACTTTTGTCATTTATAATTCTTATTTTGACTTCAAGATGTGTGTCATGCTTTGTGTCTGTTTTTGTGTCACACGGGGCTGGATTTATGTCCAAAACCGCTAATTTTTAGTTGGGTGACCAATAGTAATGATTTACAGAAAAATGACAAAATATGGAGATATGAGGTTTGTGCCTGATATTTAAAATTGTGTTAATTAAGATAGTAAGACAGTAATTGTCTTACAGTGTTTTACTATTAGAGTGAAATAATAATAACAATAATTAAAATAATTGTAATTGGACGTACGAGCATATAGGCACGTGTCTAGAATACCTATGCGTAAATCCAGCCCTGGTGACACACAGAGTGGGACAGAAGCTGGCAAGATCTCGGAAGTCACATTATTCATAGAGCAACAGTGCAGTGCAGCTTGAGGCCAGAGAAGCAGCCAACTGTTCACAAGCATCACTCTGCAAGATTAATATGCACATCCCCTATCTCTCAGCTGGCACCCAGCAGCACAGAGCTCTGTCCTCAACTGCTCTACAGTAAGTGAAAATAAATGAGGCTGATACTAAAGCACAGCAAATCATAATAAAAAATAAACGATACTAACAATATGGAAACTATAACAATATCATATCCAAAAACCTTAAATCAACTCATAACTGATCACAATATTTTTCAAAATATTATCTTTGCTAGACAGCAGTGTGGAGGGCTTTGAAATGACTCTGAGAGAGCTGTAACAATATGAAAGTAATAAACATGAACCATCAAATATTCGCATTAATGCAAAAATAGCACAACATATTCTATTTGAAGTACTTGAACTAATTAGTTTAATGATTTAATTATTCATGAGGCCTTAGCACAACTCGAAACTTTTTACAAATGAATACAAATGAAAGAGTCCCACTTTAGGCTCTAAGTTTCCTCTTGGGTTTTTGTCTATTTTGTATGCTCAGCTTTACTATCTACTGTATCTCTTTGCTTTCACAATGACTGTGAACTCAGCCAGAATCATTAGCTGCTTTGGCTGTGTGGTCTACAGCTGGACAAGTGCACACAGAAGTTGGACAGCTCATTGGCTGGATGCAATCCTGATACCATGCCACTGGGCTTTGAATGGTCCAGCATTGGAAGCTGTACTGGTAACACTGATGATGAAAGGTACGAACAACAGCGTCCTATCATATGAAGCTGGATATGTGGATTTGTGTGTTCAGTCTATAGAACTCTAAACTAATGAGCTGATGAGTTACTCCTAGATGATTCTTTCACAGATTATGAAAAACTGATGCTACTCATAGCCTTATAAACAGTACAGTATAATGACAACAAAATCTGCAACTGATATGTTTAAATGAACAGCTTTGCTGGTCAACAGTGTGTTTTGGATGGAGGTCCACAGGTGTGCTGTTGGCCTTACCAAGTTTCTTTGAAGTAATAATAAAAGCATGCACATCTAGAACAACAAAGAAATTGTGTATGTGCTCAATAAAAAATAGAAATATAGACATACATATATATGATATCTATACGGGCCCTCAGGCCACCCTCATGAAGTCTGTTTCTGATTGTTTGGTCAGAGACATTCACAGGTGGTCATTTTGTAGGGCTCTGGCAGTGCTCATCCTGTTCCTCCTTGCACCAAGGAGCAGATACTGGTCCTGCTGATGGGTTAAGGACCTTCTACGGCCCTGTCCAGCTCTCCTAGAGTAACTGCCTGTCTTCTGGAATCTCCTCCATGCCCTTGAGACTATGCTGGGAGACACAGCAAACCTTCTGGCAATGGCACGTATTGATGTGCCATCCTGGAGGAGTTGGACTGCTTGTGCAGCCTCTGTAGGGTCCAGGTATCACCTCATGCTACCAGTAGTGACACTGACCCTAGCCAAATGCAAAACTAGTGAAAAACAGTCAGAAAAGTTAAGTAGGGAAAAAAAATGTCAGTGGCCTCCACCTGTAAAACCTTTCCTGTTTTGGGGGTCGTCTCATTGTTGCCCATCTAGTGCACCTGTTGTTAATTTCATTAACACCAAAACAGCTGAAACTGATTAACAACCCACTCTGCTACTTAACTGACCAGATCAATATCCCAGGGGTTTAACTGAGTTGATGCTCTCTGATTAAAAAGTATATATATATAACAGACATGGGCTAGTGAGAGCTGTACCTGCAGAGACTGCTGTCTTCAGCCTCCTTGTTAGAGCGCCCAACTTTCATGCAGACGGACCAGTGTTCGAGTCCCGCTCAGAGCAGGCGGTTCGGACAGGAGGGTTACATTGGTGCCATTGATCCAGATGGGAGTGAGGTTTAGGTGGTGTGAGTGTAACAGACATAGGCTAGTAAGAGCTGTGTGTTTAAACATCACTCCCCTGAACCCAAGAGGCGCACTAGAGATTGCGGTCTTTAGCCTCCTTTTTAGAGCACCCGCCTCCCATGCCGGTGGAAATGGATTTGAGTCTTGTGAGCGGTTTGAACGGGAGGGGTTACAGACACACACACACTCACACTCACACACACACACACATATATATATATATATATATATATATATATAATTGATACCAACAAGATTGTTTGTTTAAACAGCTCCACCAGATCAGAGCAAGCAGGTTGACTGACATTTTTATTTTTATTTTATTTACTACATGGCTATGCTAGACAAGCACCAAAGCACATCTAACCAGTCTGAACCATTATATAAGTTCATGCTGGCCTAAAGTGGGCTTTTAAAGTTAACATTCAAATAAAAGCAAGAGATTGAATTTTACAAGACACAGTAACACTGAAAACATGACACAAACACCAATAATGTCAGGATTTCTAACTGCACATGGTGATGAAACTCTGTAACATCCCTGCGCTCCACTGGCAGCTCAATCATCTGGAATGACAAAATTATATAGTGGTGTGAGATGACAAACACTCTTTTAGAAACAACAGGAGCTGAGGTATACACTGGCCATCTGCACTGCTGGCAATGGATCTTCAACATTGCTAGAAAACCAGACCACTGGAAACTGAAATCCACTCAATTAATATGCAAAGCATGGATTATGAACCCAGCAACAGTTTTGTTTACCCGAGATGATTACAAGATCTGGATGTCAGCTACTTATCTGCCTTCACGTAACTGCTGTTAATTTTGTGATGCAGCTCGGTCCATAAGCCATAGCTTTGTAAGAACTTCTGTATGCTAACTGCTGTTTTCAAAAGCCAACACATTTCAACTGAATCCACAATGAATGATTGGCTCACCAGTATCATGAAAGTTGTTTGATATGCTCCACGGTAGGTGTAATCATGCGGGTAATTGTGTCACGCTTTTTATTTCACCTGTCAGGACTCGAGATGTTTGGCTGCATCAATAAAAAAATCAAATCAGAGAGGCATTAACAACACCTAGAGTGAGCGAACTCTATTTCAGGTCCATGTTATACTCAAACTGACATCTTTTGTTCTGGCATAATACTATGTCGTCATGTCAGGTTTTGGCGGAACAGGGCAGCTTGGAGTCCGTGTGTGATCATGCAAAAGAGAAACCTGTTTTATTTCCTGGCTACATGCAACAGAAAAACCTGGAAGGATAAAATACCTGACCTGAAAACAGAGTAGGTCTATGCACAAACTGACTAGCCATGTAACAAAAGAAAACAAAACAAGAACTAATAAAAACAACATTAAAATCATATACAATAACTAACTCCATCAAACATTTTATATTTAAAATGTTTCAGTGACAATTATGCAAATTATGTATGCTAAAATGATGTATTATAAAAAGAGTGCAGGTTTTGCGCAGGTGTTGAGTTAGAAGTCACAGAAGAGTTTTTATATAGGCTAATTATACAATTTGACTTAACTTCATATTTAGAATCAGTATTCAAACACTCACTCTTTGCTTTAACCTGTCGCAGATGACAGCATTTTAAATTGTACAGTATGGATTAATTCTTGAACCATTATAATAACTATCACACAGTTTGCATTTCAAAAGAATTAGTCCCTGCTGGAGGTTTTAAGTGGTGAGAATAGTCAGAGGGTGATAATTAAAATGCAATGCAAATGAAAGCATTTGGGTCATCTCCATCAAATTAGCAGGCTTCTGTCATAAGTCAAAGTACTTGTATCTGTGGATTTAAAGCCATCATATGGGAGTTTAGTTTGGTCGCTCTATTCAGAAAGCCTTATTTCTCATTCATATATCTACATAAAAATGATAAAATTAAATATTATATTATACAATTTTCAAAATAAAATAAAATAAATAATAAAATAAATTGTTCAATTAAAATAATGTAAAATAATAATAATAATAATAATAATAATAATAAAATATAATAATAAATGTAAATTAAAAATGTAAATTAAATTAAATTAAATACTCTTTGGGGGAAATCTAATTAATTCTGAAAGGAAACTAACATGCACATAGAAAAAATAAATCATTACAGTCTGTAAAATAAAGAAATCATAAAAATTCTTGTAATAACAATACTAAGAATTTGTTAAACATTTTTTACAAAATAATAATAATAATAATAATAATAATAAAATAATGTCTCACATTGATTCACATTGTGCTCATATATAATTAATGGCAGTGAAAATTGTGAAATATTTTTAGCGTTTTATTTTTAGCATTTTTGCTCTATTCAGAAAGCCTTATTTATCATTCATATATCTACACAAAAATGTTAAAATTATATATTATACAATATTCAAAAAAAATAATATTAATAATAAAAAAATTGTTAAATTAAAACAATATAAAATAATAATAATAATAATAATTTAAATTAAATTAAAAATGTAAATAGATACTAAAAATGTCAATGTAGATACTCTTGGGGGCGGGGGGCTAATTAATTCTTAAAGGAAACTAACAAACAAATAGAAAAAAAAATAAAGAAAAAAAACATGACATTCTGTAAAATAAAGAAATCATTAAATTTCTTGTAATAAATATACTAAGAATTTGTTAAACATTTTTACAAAATAATAATAATAAAATAATATTGTCTCACATTGATTCACGCTGTGCTCATATATAATGGCAGTAAAAATTGTTGAATATTTTTAGCTTTTTTTATTTTTAGTACTTCTGCACTTCAGTTACACAGCAGAGTCCAGAGGTAAACCCGGCCCAGCTGAATGTTGCCAAAAAGAGTGGAGAGGTCAGCTTCTCCATCAGCCAGAAGGGTCACTGTTATAGTGGAGGACTGACAAATGAATGTCTCTGCTTTAATCCACTATACCTGCCAGACCTGACACAGAGTCAACAAACCTAGATAACCAATTGGAGCATGCAGACAAGTGTGCTCTCCACAGGTAACAGGTGTAATTAAGCCAAGAAGCGAGAATGGACATAATCACTGTGTCAGAATGTGAGCGGGATAGATCCAGGATGAAGAAGGGATCCCATTAATGCTGTTTAACACAGGATATTTCTCATTGAATGATCACATTGGTTTTTGGATTACAGAAATCTTCTTTTGCATTGCTTAAAAAGCCCTGCTACCCAGTTTCACAGGTCATTTAAATGTATTATTACAGTAGCAGGTCAACACCTCTGTGACGTCAGAGTAAAATAATGATTCCAAATAAACAAAAAACAAATCCTGTTTACCAACAGCAACCCACTTATTTCTAAGAGGATGATGAAGAGAAATATCCAATAGATTTGGTCATTATTTGAAAAAATCACCCTATGACAACAGGATTATTTAGATGTTTTGCTTTGCAAATTAATGACAGTGAAGGTCATTGAGTCACTCACAGCATGACACAGCAGACGAGTCAGACTCCATCTTGAGGTGAAGCTGCACTTGTTGCAAAACAGAGAAGATCTATCATGATTTTGTTAATCATGTTTTCATTTTCATGGCTTATGTGAGTCATAGTTTACATTTGTGAAATTTTGGGGCAAAAGAAAGTTTACTTTGGTAGATGGATTGTGTGTCTTCCATTAGAATGGCTCACACCATTTAACATCAGCGAGGGTCAGAATACAATTCTTAAAATTCAATTTCAACCACATACTATACAGTATGTTGCATTTCTTAATAAAGTTATGGCCAACTGGCAAGATTTATTTACTTGCTAAAGCCAATTTTACTCACTGTGAGCCATTTGTAAGTGTTCATTTCAAACCCTGGGTATGTTTGCAGACTTTATTTTGCCCATTTTATTACAGATAAATGCAATTGTTTCCCATCACTGTAAACCAAAGCCTCAATATATGAAATGCTGAGACTGAATCAAAGACTATGTGATATTGATGTCGGAGTGTGTTCTGCGGTATGATTTTCACTGTGGTATTACTGTACATATGATATAATAGTTCTGGACTGGTGGGGTAGATAGTTTAGTGCCAGTTTAGTCTGCTCAAGATACACAATAAGTGTTTAACTTTTGTTTTTACATCCTGTTGTACATTAAATGAACTCTTGTTCCAAATACGGCCCAATTTCACTGCTAAAGACCTAACATGAACATGGACTAAAAGCCACAAAACTCACATTGGAATTTATTGGGGGCTTTAACATTATTTGTAACAGAGTAGATCTCTCATTAGTTTAATTATAATGTCTAGAAGACTTTCAATAGATTAGTGTTAGGATGAAGAAGGGATCCCATTAATGCTGTCTGACTATTTTTCATTGAATGATCGCATTGTTTTTTGGATTACAGAAAACTGTAATTTAAGCAACTTCTGCATTGCTTAAATAGCCCATGTAACAATATTATTTGTCCATGTAACAGAGTATAACTCTCATTTGTTTAATGATAATGTCTAGAAGACTTTCGATAGATAAGTTTTAGTGAATTTGACAGTCAATGTCAACGCCAAACTAGAGCTTTGGCCATTGGGCGTTTAGGTTTTGGTCACCAAGGTTTGTTGCCTCCAGAATTAAACTTCATTATGGCTTTTTAGTGGTAAGAGTAGGGCGATGTAATGTACTTCAGGTCATGACTAATATGAAAATGCTCCATCAAATTAGCATGCTAGAGTGATGTGTGACATGTCACAGTTAATGGTTGGCACCGTTCTCAGTTTGACATCTGTAAAATCATTTTCAAGTCACGACCACTCGAGTGCCAGTGACATTTTTTGCTCTCTGATTAGAACTCCATGCCTGCCACTGGGAGTACAATGCTTTGATTTTCCTCTTCTTCATGGCAATAAGCCACGTTCCCCTGTAATTACCACAGCACTCTGCTGAAATGATGACTGGATGATGCCATAATAAGCCTCCTTGCCACTGCAGCCCTGAAACCTATTGAAAGCCTTCAGTACATTGCGCCAATCTCCCGACACATGCAGATTCCTGACAGCAGCGCACGCACCGTGCATTCCTGTGGCCTACGAACACACTGTTCATCTGTCAAAGAGCCAGGGATCCATCTCCCTACTGCCCCTATTAAACACACTGTGTGCACAGCACTCTAATTACATTGATGAATGCTTTTGTCTCCTGCCTCACTGACGGCAATTTATGGCTGAGGTGACCTGGGTCACCGTTACACATGACGGGAGACACACACAGGTAAAAAAGAGCTATACATGATCAGCATTTTACCATTAGCAACTCATCTCTTCCTCTTGTTATCCTTCTTCAGGGGTTTTATTTTTATCTTCACATACAGAGTGTCTGTGTTAGTCTCATCAGTCATGAAACAGCTGTAACCTCTAAGAAGACATCTCTTTTTAGAGATACACAATGTCTGCTGACTCCTATGGGCAAACATCATGTGAAATGCTTTGGCAGTGGATGTCAATTATAGGTAAATGGTTTCTTGTTAAAATTCAAAAATTCTGTCAGTCTATTACTCACCCTCATGTCGTTCCAAACCTACATGGCTTTCTTTCTTTTCTGTAACACAAAAGAATATGTGTGCAAAACTGAAAACACTATTTACAATATAGTCACAAGCAGCAATTATTGGAGTCCAAGCACATGTAGAAAACATGACTAATTTTGAAAGATTTGGTCCTTCAGACCTTAGTGAGGTTAGATGCCATATTGAATTTAACTGAGTGAGAGATATACTTAGGGCCAGATTTACTAAACAGGGCAAATTAGCGTGAGAGTGCAATCCTATAAAAGCGC
This sequence comes from Hypophthalmichthys nobilis, assembly GCA_037950665.1. Lineage (NCBI taxonomy): Eukaryota > Metazoa > Chordata > Actinopteri > Cypriniformes > Xenocyprididae > Hypophthalmichthys > Hypophthalmichthys nobilis. Next base: position 7,037,945 of record CM075483.1, on the reverse strand, counting down.
CGATGGTAGTGGAAACTGATCTACTGACGGCGCGCAAATTGAACACAGATGCAGCCGGATCTGGTTTAAGACAAGCCTTTTTTGAGTGGTAAATAATGCTGCAAATATCAGCAAATTGACTAGCTCAAACCTTAGTAAATCACCTTGCATGATTCATTTAAATACTCTCGTCCCATAAATTTTGCATCTGAAAGAGAAACTCCTTCAAATGCATATGCAATAAGGTCGGACACAAAAATAACCGTCCGCGCCTTTTTAGTGCTAATTTTTCTCTGCGTGTCTTTAGTAAATCCTGACAGTATTTTTTTAATGCCAAAAGAGGGTTTGCGCTGATGCAAGCTGTTGTAAATCTGGCCCTTACAGTCTTACAATGGCATGCACTGTATCAAGGTCCTAGATCATGCAACTTTCAAAACTTTTATGGATTTTTTTACTGAAAGTTTTTTTTTTTGGAAAGATATTTCATCAGTTAAACAATTGGTATGTTGTTAAACAACAGTATCCACTGAACACACTGTACTTCTATCCCTCACAGCCTTGTTTTAATTCCTGTGAAAATTAAATATGGCGCTACCCTGATTAAGGTCTATGGGTACATCTCTGTGTGTGTCAAATTTCAACTTCTTTAATAACAGTTGCACTATTAGGATTGTGTTAAGTTGTGCTACAACCTACCATTGAAAATTCATGAAAATTAGCAGGTTTCCTCAGTATGGCCTGTTGAACACAATGAACTACAAATATGGGGGCACTGAAGGAAGAGAGATAATTTTTTATTCTAGCCAGCATGATTCAAGAGTTTAAAAAAAGCTTATTAAAGCAGAAATTTTCACAAAATTTGGTACGCAGTCTCATTTTGAACCAGTGTAAGAATGTCAGAACTTTCATAATGGTTATACGTTATAAGCAGCTGAAAGTTGATTTTGTTGTTGGTGGCCATGTTTGCTAGTTTATCCAAGTGATATCTAAAGGATATTTTAGCATTTGTCCCAAAAACACAGTGCAGCTTTTTCAACTTGATTGATCGTATGGTTGCAGAGTTTTTAGGATGAAGAAGGATGAATGAGTTTTTTCAGTTGTAGCGCCCCCTAAGGGCAGAATTTGGCACAACTTGGCATGTGTCCAAGATGATTTATAAGCTATTTTCCTAATGGGGACCAAAAAAAAAAAAAAATGTCTCCACATGTTTGAAAATTTCTGGTATTGCCATCCAATGTAGGGAATACCTAAAGCACACACACACACACACACACACACACACACACACACACACACACATAAACACACACACACACACACAATCACACATCACTCAATGATTGTTTCCAGGCAAAAGCTTGTGGATGAGTGAAAACTTTGACTTCAGAGGTGTCATGACAATGGTTCAAGCTTTGATATAGTAATCGTACCTGCTAGTGAAACACGGGGTTCAAAGATCCTTCATCCCTGGTGAGCAGAGACGGTTGCTTCTTTTTCTCTTTTTTTCACTTTGCTTCAATGACTGACATGCACCTCACAGAACAAATTACTGTAGATTTCATCATTTGTTCTGCTCCCTAGACATATATTAGAGGATATATCTAACTTGTTACACAAATCGAATGCCTTTTTAAGTTCACGATTTTAAATTATTTAAAATTACTGCTCGTAAAACGAGCAGAATACTGTAGCTAGAACGATAATTATAGCAAAGGCGAAAGAGTGTCTTCCTTTCTCTTTTTTCCCCTCTTAGCGGCTTCATTGGCCTGTTCGCGGATGTATGTTGGAAGGGAGTAATAAAACAACACATAGGCCTATAGTGGATATACCAGTCAAAAACAGCTTACATTATTACAGTAAACAAAATGGAAATACTAAAGGTCAGACAATGACAAAAATTTTGACATCACCCAAGGTGGGGTTCAATCTAAGATTTACCCACTGTGCCAAACAACATATAACTATACTTATTGCCAAAGAGATTTAGGGAGCACTTTACAAGCATCATGGCCAATCCTTTTCTGCCACAGCCAAATGGTTTTGAACACAAACAATCAATAGGATGACTTTTTCCTGGCATGGTCTGAAGATCATCCGAAACCAACATGAATTAGACAATATCTCGGAGGAGTAGCAACGAGACTGAACAGGGGAAATGCACATGACGGCTTCTGAAAAACAGATATAAGTCGATTAAAGGATTGCGATTCAGCATGCAGAAAATATATGGAAAAACATAATAATTAGTAGTAAAGTAGTATGTAAAACAAAAGTAATCTAAGAACAAAAAAGGCATGAGTTTAGGACTTTTTTTATAAAGTTAAACACAACAAGTGCCCTCATAGTCTAATTTATTGGTATGTTACAGGTAAGTGTTCAGGTAATCAGGCCATAGATGAGCAATGAAAAAAAGGACAAGAGAGAAAGAGAGAGGAGAGACAGAGAGGGATTATGCTTTTCAGATTCAGCTTGCAGCATGTGTCAAGATAAAGCCAGAGCTGTCAGTGGTCAGAGCAGGGCGAGATCTTATCACACTTCAACACAGAATCATTCATATGTCCATTATGAATGGAAGAGCCTCTGTGTAGTCGGCCTAGTGCTGCTCGGGACCGCCGGCTTCTCTCTGACCCCGCTCTCCCATCTAGCCCTCTTCAGGAGGAGATAAAACTCGCTCTCTCCAGTGTATCCCTGCTGTAATGTGGTCATTACTGCACAGTTTCCTAGCACCCGGTGCTTCAAATTGCGTCTGGCTGCTTTACAGCGCAATGGATTGAGGGAGCTTATGAGCGCAGACACTGAGGTGTGTCAAAGCGCTTTGCGAGCATCAAGAGACCGCCACTTCAGTGTGTGTTTTTGTGGGAATGTTGATGAAACTGTCTCCAACTCCAGCAACAACGGCCAGCAGTAATTGTGACGTGTCAGAGCTCACAATGTTTGTGGCCAATAAAAGACATGAGCTGTAAACATTGAAAGCAAGTGAAAAAAATACTTTTCATAAAGTTGATTGATTATGTCAATTCCCCAAACCTGAAGCTAGTTGCCAAGTTACTTCAGAACTACAGAATGTGGCAACCCACTCAAAACACACAATTCTCTGAAGCCAAACACTGAGTTTTTTTCCTCATAATTGCAAGATATAAACTTGCAATTACGAGTTATAGGACATTTTCTCACAACTGCGAGTTTATCTCACAATTATGTTTTTTTTCCTTGCAATTGCAAGTTTATATCTTGCAATTCCAACCTTTTTCTCCTCACAATTCTGACGTTTTTCTCGCGATTGCGTTTATCTCTCACAATTCTGACGTTTTCCCTCACAATTCTGACTTTCTCACAATTCAGACTTTTTTCTCCTAGTTGCGAGTTTATATCTCTCAATTCTAACTTTTTTTCCTCAGAATTCTTTCTTTTTTCTCACAATTGCAAGTTTATCTCTCACAATTCTGACTTTTTTTCCTCGCAATTCTGACTTTTTTCCTTACAATTCTGACTTTTTTCCTTACAATTCTGACTTTTTTCTCCTAGTTGTGAGTTTATATCTTGCAATTCCAACCTTTTTTCCTCACAATTCTGACTTTTTTCTCACAATTGTGAGTTTATATCTCGCAATTCTGACTTTTTTTCTTGCAATTCTGACCTTTTTCTCACAATTGCGAGTTTATCTCTCGCAATTCTGTTTTTTTTTCTCACAATTGTGTTTATCTCTCGCAATTCTGTTTTTTTTTCTCACAATTGTGTTTATCTCTCGCAATTCTCACTTTTTTTCATGCAATTAAAAGTTTATCTCTCGCAATTCTGGGTTTTTTTCCTCACAATTCTGACTTTATCACTATTCTGACATTTTTATCTGACATTTTTGACTTTTTTCTCCTAGTTGCGAGTTATAAAGTTCAATTCTGAGAAAAAAAAAGACTGATTTTTTCACAGAATTGAGAGTTCAGAGAATTGAAAGAAAAAAGTCAGAATTGTGTGATAAGTCATTTTTATTCAGTGGCAGAAACAAGCTTCCATAGGTTTGAGATAACAAAAAAAAAAAAAAAAAAAAAAAAATTACCATGATCTAAATCAATTAAATAATGTTGAAAAAAAAAAATAAACCAAAGATTATAGATTATATTAGAGCAGGTGCGGCCATTTGTAAATTGAATGTGTCTGCCTTCCAGTTTCATTCGCTTCTGGTTATTTTTAGCTGTACAAAACACCTTACTAAAATAAGGTGGATAAAGATGGCAGATTTTAAACCATGACAACTTAATAATTTAAGTTCAGTCAAGACCATTTACTTTAGTAATAAAAAGTTATGCAAACTGTTTTTTTTTTTGTTTTTTTAAACAGATTCATTTAAATTAATATTGGTAAAAATATACCTGCCCAAACACATTTGAACTTTACAGATAATAACAAAATCAAAGATGATCTCCACAAGCTGACAGCAATATAGCTATATGTGTATATGGAAAAACTTTTTTTCTATAGACTTCACACTTTCTCTCAGGAGTAGCAAAACTGTCCACCAGAATGTCTATTATCCTTCTGCCCTTCAAAATAAAGAAGGCAATATAACAACTGTAAAACCTAGTTATCAAATGGAATATTTGCAATATTACTTTCACAATAACTTCTGTTTTCCTTTTCTGTACTTTTGAAAATGTTTTTAATGATACAGGGAGAAAAAATAATCTTGCTTCAAGCTATCTTTCAGATAAAGAAATAATATCGGAAGATAAGAGACCTTTTCAGACATTCTGTATGCAAAACATTGTTTACAGTACATGGGGATGTTAAAAAAGAAAAAGAGAATATTTTTCACTCTCATTCGTATTCTGTTGTTCTTTTTTTACATGCTGACTTTGTTTTTTAGAAGTTAATTTTTGAAAAAGAATTAACAAAGGTTTAAGGGTGATGTTGGGGTAAACAGTGGAGGGAATTAATAACCTCCAAACACGGACTGTATGCCTCATAAAATCTTTTTTATATTAAAATAACAAAAAGGAAGTTCAGAGGTGCTAAGCCATGGGGATTTCAGCTCACAAAGCTTGGATCAGCGTAATTTAATTTAAAAAGGTTTTAACATCCTCTCATCTCCATAAATAACTGCCTGTTTTATATATGCTATTCATAATTTATCTTTAGCACCGAAGCCCCCAGTGCACTTTCTGCTGAAAGAAATTTTTAGACTTAACAATAGGCACTAGTCACGTGTCTAATCTCTTTCAAATCCAATTTGTACTCAAGGATAATCAGAATATTCATTACAATTAATTGATTTCTGGACATTTTATTGTCTTAGAGCAAAAACTACACTATAACAGTCTATCATCTTACTTTCAGTGTGCCAACATGGCCTTTCTCTGGCAGAATTTGAGGAGGAGCAGGAACCACGCTGTCAGATGGCTGTTATATAAATGTTCATTAAATAAACATGTTAAATAAATGTTTTGTTTCTGAGTTTTTCTGGTAGAACAGTAGTTTACAATGGTTGTGACCCAAAAATGTGTTGTGCAGTCTGTAACTTTTAAAAGGCTCAAAATGCGTGCTAAATCTTTTTTGTTGATGCTAAAAACTGCATTCAACCCAACTTTTTGATATAAATTCATCTGTGATAATATGGCTAATTTGAATGAATTCTTTGTGCATTTATACAATTTTACAAAATTTTCCATTTCAGTAGAGCTGTGTTAAAAATATAGATTTTTCAATTTTAAACAGTTCTCATTTTTGAAAAAGTGATATTGATTCTTAGTCCCAAGAACCGATCTTTCAGTCTATTCTGTTTTCAGATGATAAATGAACAAAGCTTTGTAGCGTATCTCCCAACCAGTACATCACAATAAGCATTGTTACTTCTGGTACCTCTGCTTATATAACGATAAGAAATATTACAAAATTCAAACAATAAATACTGTTTTGGCTCTCTTTAATGTGGTGAGACAGCTGGCTGTAGCGTCTCAGTTCAAGGGAAGCGACAGCTCGAAACGCATGTGAACTGAGCATTTCTTCTGCTTTGCAAGTAGTTACAGCATGAAATAAACATGAATGAACATCAGAAGGTATGCTGAAAGATACAGTAAAACTTACCAAAATCCCTATCATGTCACATCAGCTTGTAAACAGCTCCACAATGTTACATTTATCTCATGAAAGCCATTCAAAACTTGTTAATCAGCTAGAAAATTTAACTCTAGAGAGATGTTATTATTATAAAAACTTCCTTAATTTTAAAGGCACAATCTATATTTTTTCACCACTAGGGTCGCTAACCTCTTCAAAACAACAACAAAGGCATAGATTTATGACGCAGTGAATGAATGTGGAACCATGGAACTTGTCCATAGATCTAATAATGTTTATGGGAAAATAATATTTATGGACAAGTGAATGCATTCATGTTTTTAACATGACTGTGTGAAGCAGGGCGTGACCGAGAATCGCGGGCACGATTGCTAATGAGAGACAGATATCAGTTCCACATGCGAGTCCCGGAGGATAAAAAGGAATGAGGACATTTCATTCTACCTAACTAACGTTACTCGCAAATAGTACTAATACAGGTCAGTTTTTTTTTGGGTGAATTAAAATTGTGAGGTAACGCAGCACTGTTTCGCTTGGTCTAACATTACATTATCATACTAAACTGCATTTGAGCATGTTGAAAGTTGTAATGTTATTCTATGTATTAGTTTGTTGGCTGTATGAGACTTAACAGTAAGCTAGATCAACATTAGAATATCATACTAATGATATTCTAACATTTCATCGTGTTGAGCTATATAACATTGATTCGTCTTATGACGAATTTTACATTTGTTTACCTGTCTAATAACGTGCACGAGCGGCGTCTCTGTCATCTCGAAAACGCCATGCCAATATTAATCCTTGCTTTATTTCTCCTTTTGTCCCAAAGTTTGCTTGCCATGGTCCATAATGTTTGAATGAAACAACAGCGTGCAGCTATACTGTCCACGTCTATTGCCATGGTTACTATGCAGTACAAGCGGAAACCGGGGATAATGCAGATATGATGTCATTGACAGGTGACAAGGGATGGGCACCATTTAAAATTGTGAATTTCTCTGAATTTACAAATTCTTGGAAACATTTAGGATAATGTAAGTACACAACTGAACGAAATCTATAACACTGTGCAAATGAATGCAAATGGATATTTTAATATAAAAATCTTACATATTGTGCCTTTAAATGTAAGTAGCCTACAAATAATTTAATTTTAACCTAATATTATAGGGATGTACCAACTGGGGTTCCCTGTATAGATTACAGCATTAGTTAAGAGATATTTTTTTCCTTGAGGAAATTTGCCATGTACTGTACCTGATACGTTCCAGTCAATTGATGCTGAATCTAATCGAATCTGTCACGATCACCAGCTGGAGTGTCCTGGTTGTCCACTGGAGGGCACTCCACCCCAGACTATTGTCATTCCCTCATAGACTTCATTCCCCATAATCCTTTGCCTGGACTCATCATCACTGATTGTCTACAGCTGTGTCTCATTACCTCTGCCTATAAAGCCTCACTCTTTGCCAAGTCTTGTTTGTGTCGCACTGCAATTCTAAACCATAGAATCCTGTTTCTCCCGCATCCTCTGCCTGTTCCTTGGATTTCCCTGTTTGCCTCGGCCCTGTACTCTGTTAAGGTTTGGATTGTGTGTTTGTGTATGACCTTTGCCTGTTCTGACTTTGATTGTGGATTACCCTTTTAATAAACCACTGCATTTGGATCCTCAGCTTTCGTGTCTCTGCAGTTTATGACAGAATCGTAAGCTTATGAATCGAAATCTCTTTGCCCAGCCCTACTTTTCAGCTTATGCCATTAACATTTTTCTTTTGACAAGTGGCAGCTTTACAGTAACATCATAAAATAAACACCACAGTTATCAAATACATTTGAAAAACAGAATAAAAAACATTAATCTAAACAAGAAATTTTTCAAACATTTGAGGTCCAGATCCTAGTGCTGCACGGTGCCGGTTGCCATGACACTGCATTTTAGGTGCATGCCACGTTGTATTCAATTTGACGGGGAAGTGGTGCAGATCGCTGGCCCTGCCAGTCTATCAATTCCTTGTCTGAATGAGTGTGTCCTTCTGATTAAAGAGGAGAAAGTCTGAGTCCAGCCGGCTAGGGCCAGCTCAGATGGGCCGTATTCAACCCGGATTTAATGAAAAACATTCAAAATACTGCGAACTGGAGATATTTAAAAACCCTGTATCTAAAAGGGCACAGAGCTGACATGGAAACAAGAACATCTCTCTCAGAACTCCCAATCTTAGGAACAGTAGTATGAAAGGAACAAAATGTAATGAGTGATATTAAAAGAAAAAAGTTGAAAATGTAAAATGTCATGCTCTCAAATACTAATTGCATTGCCTTACACACACTATATTTGTTCCTTTAATACTATATACAGTATAAGCTTACTGGTCTGGAGAGGAAGTGGTCAGTATATGAAGCTCTATTATCGCAAAACATTGCTCAAGCTATGGCCCCTTTACTGATTTAAAAAAACAAAGCAAAAAAACATCTATAATAGAGGCAAAGTACGTCTTAAAAGTCCTTATTCAAGTTGAAGGCTTAATTCAAAAAACAAACATGAACCCATTGACGCAATAGAGTAATTACAGTCAGTGTCTGCTCATATAAAGCTCATTGCAAGCACATCCATAATGACTTAATTGCATGATTGTCACACAAATCCCCCATCTACCTCATTTACCTCTCTGAGGTGCTTCTGCCAGTCTCTATTTCCACCGTATTTCACCAACAGAAAAAAGAAAGTCTGTCTATGAGCATTAGTTAATCATTTAGACTTTTGAAAGTGAGAAATAATTGATGGGACATTTTAACCCATTATTGCACAACACAATAAAATCCAGTGGAGATTTTCTTCGTATGGAGGCCAGGGATGGGAGTGTTGCAGTGGAACAACACTTCAGTGGACGGTGGGCCGTCATGGCTTATGATTAATAACTGCCAAGAGCAGAAGAGATCAGCGGTGACTAATGACCTGGTGTGGCAGTTGATTTAATCAATCAAGAGCAGAGTTTAACCTAACCAAGCACCCGTCACCATGAGCCGACCATTCGTCACAACACTTCCAAAATAAATTGGAACAAACATGTTCACTCTTAAAAATAAAGGTTCCAAAAGGGGGTGAATCCCATAGAAGAACCATTTTTAAATGAACAGTTCCATTTATTTTTCTTAGTATGAAGAATATTTTAATAATCTAACAAACTTTTTTCCTCTGTAAATAACCTTTTGTGCAATAGAAAGCTCTTTATTCTGTGGGACACAAAATTTCACAGTTTTTATTCATACACTCTTAAAAATAAATTTTCTTTGTTGTTATCTGTTTCCACGAAGAAACTTTAACATCCATGGAACATTTCCAATGTACAATATGTTTACAAAAGGTTCTTTAGATTATTAAAATGTTCTTCAAACTGAAAAAAAAAGTGGTTATTTTAGGAACTATTTACTGAAAGGTTCTTTGGGGAACCCAAAATGTTTCTTCAATAGCTTTGTTGTGAAAAACCTTTTTGAACCTTTATTTTTAAGAGTATACAATGCAAATCAGCAGGATCCAGAATCTACTGACTTTTATTGCACTGTATGGACATTAAACAGACATTTTTCAAAATATATAATAGAAAATAGAAAGTCATACAGGTTTGGAATGACATGAGGCTGAGTAAACAATGACAGTTTTCATTGGTAACACTTTACAATAAGGTCCATTAGTTAAACATTAGTTAATGTATTAACTAACATGAACTAACCATGAGCAATACATGTGTTACTGTATTTACTAATCTTCGTTAACGTTAGTCAATGAAAATACAGTTGTTCATTGTTTGTTCATGTTAGTTCACAGTGCATTAACTAATGTTAACAAGATTTATAAATGCTGTATAAGTGCAGTTCATTATTAGTTCAAGTTAACTAATGTAGTTAACTAATGTTAACTAATGAACCTAATTGTAAAGTGTTACCTTTTCATTTTTGATTGGACTATCCCTTTAATTGCTTTTTAAAATATATATTAGGGGGCCGCTTAGGGGCCTTTTTTAGTTGAAAACAACACCGTTTTCAACTAAAAACTGAAACTTTTTATGTGTTTTGCCATTCATTTACATGACAATGGCATTTTGGGGGCCTGAAAACACAAGCTTTTGAAAACAGGTTTCAAAGTGCATGCTTTTGAAAACGATACCACTATCGTCTCTGTGCAAACAGTAAAAACGGTGACGTCTTGCGCATACGTATATAATGCATATTACGTGTTTCTTTACAAAGTGACATCACCAGCTACTGGCCTGGCATGCATAATACAGCATTTTTAGTCGTTTTCGCAGATCCGTGTGAACGGGGATCGTTTTGACAATGTTGTCTGTTCGAGAAAAACATTAAGGAAAAACGTTGCTTTTTTAGTACACCGTTGTCATGCAAACATACCCTAAGTTGGAGTTCCTAAAGACTGGCCCAAAAAATTGTATTTATGTGCTGAGGGCTGGCTTTACTTGTATTTGGTGCTCAAGTCTTAAGGCCCGTTCACACCAAGAACGATAACTATAAAGATAACGATATAGTTCTAAAAATCGGTCTAAATATAAAAGAATAGCACTGTCCACACAGCTATAACGATATAGAGAAATGACTTTCAGAATGTTTTTTTCCAGCTGTCAAACGATAAAACACTGACAGCCAATCAGAATCCATTCTAATGTAAAGGCTCGCACGTTTAAAATGGCTGACACTGCGGAGAAGTTAAATCGCTGAGGTCCAGAAAAAGCTATCACTGTTTGACAAGTCAAACCCCCTTTTCAAGGAAACTTTAAAGAAAATGGACATATGGAAAAGAATCGGTCATACCCTCGGAATAAATGTTGGGAAGTATTAACGATGAGATTATAATGCCAGGCTAGCAAACAGTGTAACATAAAATTACCTCGGGTATCCAGCGCTAGTTTCAACAACATTGTCTTGCTTCCTTTGACGTTGCAGTGAAAAAGACTAGTTGTTGTTTTTATTCCACTATATTGACTTCGTCAGCTGAATTCACTGTTAGATTAGATCGATTACACTAGCGATTCACTCAAAACATAGCATGCTGAGGACATCTGCTGGTTAAAGCCATGTAACTGCAAGAAGAACAGCAAAACATGTTGTAAACACGTTGAAACCACAGCGCGCAAGCTTAGAATAAACAGACCGTTATTGTTCATTGGTGTGGACACAAATATAGTTATTGTTATCTTTATAGTTATCATTCTTGGTGTAAGCGGGCCTTTAATGTCGGTCCTTGCACGTGATCTTTGTTTGAAGCAGACAGTCCAACCTAATAATGAGAGTCCTGGTATCCAATTACAGACTTCTACTTAGTTTGGCTGCTGTCCTGCTCCCAGATTAACTAAAGGTGATTCATTGCAAGTGGAGATTCATGACCAATAATGCCTTAATGAGGAACACAAATTAGATCCATTCGAAATGGACTTTTTCTGTAACAGTTAATTTTTGTGAATAAATGTTACATTGGCAGCAAACAGAATCTCCAGCTTGATTCTTTCTGCTGCGTGGGCGGCGCGTGGAACCCTGGGAGATCTGTGCTGCTTTTTACCTTTAATTATACATCCCAGGCATGGTTTGACAAAACTTTAAGTCTACTAGATGCTATTGTTGCAAAAGTTTGGATAAAAGTCTGCTCCCTCGAGCTACCGCTGAACACAAGCGGGAAGACACTAATGACAAGAACTGAATAAATAATAAACGATCAAAACGCCATCTGTACTCCCACAGTATTTGTATTTTCTAGAGAAGTGGCTTCTAAAGAAAGTTATTACACCCAGAGGCTTGGTGTGGTACAGCAGGGATTCCCAACCAGGGGTACATGCACCCTAAAGGGGTAGTTAAGCAGGTTCCAGGGGATACTTGGAATGATTTTGCTTTGTTAAACCAATAAAACAGAAATTGCGGCTTTATGGCTGACAAAATATTCAAATAATTAACCATTAATCAAGTGTATTTAAGCACTGTGTTGCTCGAAGGTGACATTTCATGATAATTCTAGCATATAAACATTGGGAATAACTTCTGTTAAACGTTCAATCTGGGTTTCATTTCTAAATAAAGTTAGGTTTTTCTCAGGAAAAGTTTCTCCACATTTGCCCTCAAAACTGTCAAAAGTTGCGAAAGACAAACAAGTTCAGGTGTCTCCTTAACAATGAGAACCGAGAAGAAAATTTGGTGTCTATTTTTCAACCACAAAATCAATGGCCTATCTTTTAGTTTAAGGGGGGAAATTGTTGTAATAAGAAGCACTTTAATAGTAATTATATTGCTAAATGATATCTAGCATAATTAGGCAATATCACAAAAACAAGAGAGCAATTGTTCATTTAGGTTAACCAGTTGTTAAGCAGACATTTATAGATGTATGAAATAATATTATACTTACTTGGGATGGATGGATGGATGGATGGACAAAATGACAGACACACAGAGATAGATAGATAGATAAAAGGGAAAACAACAACAACAAGGATTATACATTTGAAAATGAAGGATTATGGAAATGCAACAATTAAATCTGCCAATGACTCAATCATCCTTCAAGCTTCATTCCTCTTAAACAGCCAGACATAAAAGCAGCATTTTTGTAACAAGGTATCTTCTAAGAAAAATGCTTTCAGTCATTTTTTTTCCCCAAGACATCATAACCAATATTTAATGTGCCCCTTTTATGCTTTTTCGAATATTACCTTTCATGTAGTGTTATATTGTTGTTTGTGAATGTAAAAAGTCTGCTAAGTTTTAAAGATCAAAGTGCACAATAAATAAAGTTATTTTCTCCTAAAAGAAAGAATCGATTCTTAACTGCCAAAACGAGTCGTCAGCAATTCCAGTCTCACTTCCATAACATATCTACATAGGTTTGTAACAAATGTGCATGATGCCAGCATATGGTCTTCGTTGGCCAAATACAAGACATCATATATGAATACATTTTTCTTTTTATCATTCCATCAGAAACCATTTTCTCTGACATAAAAAGTAGACAAATAAAAGTATGAATAGTCTGTTCTGCCAAAGTTTCATTATCATGCATTTAATTTAGAAACCTGCCACACAACAAAGACACTACCAGGCACACATATGATTTCATTTTTTATTCCAAAAACTTCAAAATAGGTTTCAAGTTCAAGAAAGTAGAATAAGCTGAAACACAATGCAAAGCATCATATACAGACAGATAAAATACATTTTATATATTGCAGACGAGCCATGTTGGGTATTACATATTTACAATATGTAAACTTCTATATACAATCGTTTTTACATTTACAAAAAAACCTCTGTCTCTATTTTATCTTTGTATATATATATTTTATATATATATTTTTTATAATCCCCACTAGCATTTGTACTACAATAATGAAAAACATTTACAGATCTGTCAATACACTTTCTCTTTTTTTATATTACAAATTTATTTCCATAAAAATATATCTCTGTACAAAAAAAGGTTTCTAGTCATTAGTTCTCCTTTCAGCGTCAGAGTCTCTGTCTGGATATCCGCAACGGACCGCTCCATTAAGGTCCTTGAAAGTTTGAAAGTCACTGTTCAAAAAAAAATCCTTTTGGTCAAGTACGTAACTCAAGACTGACTGTATTCCTTTAGGCTTTGGATAGCCAGAGCAGAGCAGTCCTTTAAAAGTCCTTCAAGGCTGGGCTCGTACCTCTTACCTACTGGAGAGAAACACATGGTTGTGGTTTCTGAAAATGAGAATAAAAGGACGAAAAAAAGCTGGAAAAGTGCATACCAAGATATTTTCACATTGACCTCCACACAAAACTGATATGTTCTTCTTGCAGTACAACATTTTCATATACTTCTTCAATATAAGCTGAAGTGTGCAATTCAAATATATTGATATGCAGTCTTTTAGGGGTGCCGCTTTTCGATATGTTTTTAAGGGACAGTTATGTTGTTTGTTGGATGTTCACCATATATATAGCAGATATAGCACAGACATTTCCAAAACTAAAAATACATTCAGTGCAATCAAGATATTGTCTACATCCAAACATCTCACCTTTGAAAGACACTGGTAAATGACACAAATATGTTTTCAGAATTAGCTTGTAGCACACAAGACTAAAGACACAAGGTCACTTTCATGTCTTGCTAACAAAACCTTAATGAAAAGGGCTGTCATATACTCATCACAAATATTTGAATATGTTATAATGTAAATTAATTGAGATGCTGGTCTCTATTTTAGTGTGTGATTATGTCGGGCTGAGAATAAAATAAAGCACGGAGGGCTGTCACATGAGGATGTAAGCACCAGTTTTGGGCTAATAAAATGGCCTGACACTGAAAACACATCAGCTCTGTGAAGGGAGCATGTCTGTTTTAGTGATCACGACACTACAGACTGGAACACTGATAAGAATGTGCTAATACTTCAGCTAATTCACTGTTAGCATTGCTAAATACTATAAATAATACTGTAAATGCTGTAATGCTTTTAATTTCGGTTGGATGTCTCTCTATATATGTGTATAAGATAGGCTGATGCCTTTGACTTTGGCAAAGCAGCACCGTAGGTTTTGCAATAGATTTGCAAAATAATATCCACAATACAAGAATACTCTAATGACTCATTGATGAAGGCCAAAGAAGACAAAAAAGGTTTACTTGCTCCCTTAAAGTGCAGGTTCTAACCTAAAGAATTATGTGAAGATGTAAATTAATTGCATGTTTTGAGGTGCTGGACTTAATTTTTGTATTTGTGTGATTCTCTTAAGCTAAGAATAACAAAGACTTGACTCTCTACCAGAGAAAAAAGAGAAGCAGCATCTTTGAAATTCTCCCCTAGCAACTGGCAGCTCTTGACCAGTGCGCAGTAATAACCAAAATGGAGCAATAAGAAGAGATTAGATACACCACATATAGAGTTACCAAGGCACTGTTATGAGAAACAGATGGACAAGCATGAAACACAGGCTGCCTGGATACTTCAACAACAGTTTGGGTTAATATACACATATAAAGATGAAAAATGAAGTAGAGGAGATGACTTTGAAGCCCTTGTGCCTTGATTTGTGTGTGTGTTATCACTAGCAAAGTGCAATTCTGTAGGATTTTAAAAGGAGCTATTTCTAATGTCAGAATGTTATAAATCTGGCAGCATTGCTATTGTTGTAGGTTTGCTGAGACGTAGCAATGCAACTGTAAGACAATGTAAAACACCAAGTCACTGTTAGATAAACTGGAACAAAATGATGCAGTGGCAAATGCTTTAAGATGCCATCTACACTGATAAAGCAATTCAAAATGAAATTCCCCTAAAAAGAACAGCCATATGACAGTCTTAGGTTGAAGATAATGTACTTGCTAAACTCCTGGCCCATAAAATCCCAAGGGAAATACAATCTTTGCTTTTTTCGATCAACTTACAATTGAAAAAATCTCTGGGTAATATCACATTAATGCAACGATGATAGGCTACCGATTTCAAAAGTAATAAACCTGTAGAAGCAATTATATCAGTGATTGATTTCAGAAGTTGAACAGTACCTCAAATAAACTGGAGGAATTTAAATGCCCACTGGAAAGTAAATGCCGGCATCAGGTAACAGACGCCATAAGACTTCAAACCGAATGATGCAGAGAACTACAAATCTCAATAACACCGGCCACTATATGCTGCACTTAGAATATGGTGTACTCTGACAACAAAATGTAAGCTAACAAGTATGCAGATCTATCTCTCTCCACTTGGAAAGTTGTAAACTTCCCAAGCTGTTGCTCATCTTCAAACCTTCCCATCAAGTTATTGGGGCAAATGCATGCAAATAAACAACCGGCCTTGGATTAGTGATTTCTAAGCCCCTTTTGCTTATCATAAATGTGGAGTGGGCATGGATGACATGGAGGAATATGCAGGGAAAGAGATTATGACACAAAGCTACAGAGATTAAATATGTTCACGCTCATTTGGCGTTGCCTCCTTTTGACTAAATCCGTCATCCTTATCCTTGACTTCAAAACTTGAGGACCGAAAGCAGACCTTCCCCCGGTTATGAAAGACACGTTTCAAGTTATATTTACCTCCGTAGTTTGAGTCTTCAAGGGCTGTGTTGCTTTTTTAATCTATGTATGAAAATCATTTGATCCATGGCATTCAATGACATCAGAAGCCCACCACCTAAAATCTGCCTGACATCAGGAATATCTATAAATGCTAATCGACGTATCCCAGCCCATAAACCAAAAACATCCAACTCAGAACATCCAAACGCATGAGGAGGGGGTTTAGATGGCCCTCCTGGGTAATACAGATGAAATCCAACCCTCCGATGTGGGCTGCTTTTCTTCTGTCAATGTGGGGAGAAAGGAACTAACAGCAGATAATGGCCGTGAAGTGAGCTTCATAAAGCCCCTGAACACAAAAACACGTGCGCCGTGTCCTTTCATGTTCTCCGCTGGGCTGCTCGGAGGGGTGGACTGTCCATTCTCAGTCGGAATCATGATAAGATGGTGCGAGAACACTTGTTCCTTCTGGCTGGAATGAGAAAAGAGGTGCTACAGCTAGAATCCATGTCTTCTAATAAGCCTCTGAATCTCATTCCTCTTCAAATCGAGGTGTGGTGTAACATGCTCAGGGAACTGATGGGTGTCAGAGAGAGTGTCCTCAGTGAAGTCTGCACTTGTTTGTGATTTTAGTTTGAGGTGGATATGGGTTAAAACAAGCCAAAATGCACTCCATAGAAAAAAAAGTAAAACCAAGCTTCAACTCTCCAGCAACATGCTTCTCTTGACTTCCTGCTCACATGAAGTCTTCCTCTACCTCAAGAGTAAGAATGGGCGGCCTTCGTTTGACCGAACAATGTACCTCTTGTCTTTTTTTTGGCAAGCGACGACTGTGAGCTTCACGTGTCCCTTTGCGCTGCCACAGTCAAACAGGACGTTCCCTCAGAAGGAAAAAAGAGGAGACAGTAGAAGTGTGTAGGAACAGAGTTTTAGCTAGCAAACACTGACATGGATCTTTATCAGTGCATCTCTGTTGATGCCATTTTTACGGCATCATTATCAAGGTTTGTCACTTTTTTGTCACAATTGGAATTGGTTTACAAATGAAAAACAAAATCCTCCTCTTTAGTGCATCCGTGCGGCCCATTCGTAACTATGGGAATAGTTGTGTGGAGAGGGAAAGATTATATCCAGCCTGTGAAAAGAGGAAAGAGAACAGAGAAGGAATTAAGAGTAGAGAAGACATGTTTGTCTGTGGTGTTGGAGAAACTACTTCAAACCATCTCAAGTGACAAGCTACTGTCAAATTTACTTTAGCCACACTAAAAGTTACTAAAAAAAGTAGCTAACTATGTTGAAGCAGCTGAATCACAACTCCCAATGACAGTGCATTTGATTACTGCTATTTTTCTTTCAAAAGTAGCTCATTACTGGAAAAGCTATTTTAAAAAAAGCTGAGGTACTATTACGATACTGAAAAATGTAGTTAATAGCAATGCTACTTTTAGTTGGTTACTGCCAAACACTGCTTGTCAGAATGTCAGAAGACAGAAAAACACAGATGGAGATGGTGAAAAAAGAAGAAAAAACAGAGAAAGAGGGGTTTCAGGCTCAAATCAGTAGAAAAGACTTCAATACATGGGATACGAGGGGGAAATTAATTACAAATCCTGCCCAAGCTCTTTAAAAAAAAAAAAAAAAAAAAAAAAAAAAACTTTGAAGAGGGTATAACAGCTGATATAAATAAATTAAAATTCAATACTTCTCTATCCTTATCCCCTTGCCTCAGCAGTTTGTTTTCCATTTTGTCTGAGGGCAAAACTAGGGCGATAAAGTCAGTTTCTGAAGTAAAATTTCTCCAGTTTTAATTCCCCCACTCCCCCCAACATTCACACAAACTATATGCTGAAAAGGCAGTTTGGGTATAATAGCAGAAATATACAGCAAATGATGCCACTAAATCATTCCAAAGCAACTACGTGAGGATATATTGCTTTTCTTCCCTTTCCCTCAGGTCTATGTCCTCATTTGGCTTATTACATCGCAAGGTTTTATATGTACTTGGCAATAACCTTTTCATCTGCCATGCTAGTTTGTACAGTAGTCTAATGAAGCACGTTAGATGTGGATGCAGAATGCTAAGGTCACAGTATGACGCTGAAATCTACAAAAATGCGTAATAAGTTCTTCTAGAAAAAAAAAGAAATTTAAAAAAAATAAAGCATTACCAGCTCATAATTCACAAAGATAGGATACTGTTTCAAAAGAACAAATTAATATTTTTGTTCCAAAACCTGATGTACTTTCTATGGAGACACGCTCCTGATGCAAAGGCTGTTTCAAAATGTAGTTCTGAGGCATATTTGGCTACAATATCACAACTAGGTATGTGCCCAAAGCAAAAAAAAAAACAAACAAAAACAAACAAACAAACAAACAAACAAACAAAAACATAATTTTGAGATTGTTACAGATACAGGCTCTGCTGCACAACCCTAGTCGTAACTAATCAATCAAAGGCAGGCAGATCACAGAGAATGGATCTTTCTGGTTGAAGACTCACCTTTGACTAGAGCGGTCGCTATACTGCTGTGCACACTGTGCTGACCGTGAACTCTGTCTCATTGGGCATGATCTCAGTGGGCTGGATATTGCGGTCATACATAGGATTTTCGAAAGTCGCCCTTCCGTTGGTGTTCTCATGGCCCGCATAACCATTGAAGGGAACTTTGGGCCTTTTTCTGAAAGTAAATAAGACTTATTAACAAATATTCTGGAGGAGTGATTTATAATACATACATAAATTAATTTACAATGAATGACATTCTTCGTAAACTGCTTTACCTGTGTTTGTAGAGATACAGAGCGAAGCCTGCTATGATCATGGCAATAAAAGGCACTAAAATGGCTGCTGCCACTGAACTGCTATTGGAGGCAAAGTTATAGCCTGTGTTCTCCCCATTTGGATCAAGGCCTTCTGTAAAATAACATACAAAAGAAATCATTTAGAAAATAACAATAACTAACCACAAGTGAAAAGCTTTGTGTCAAAGCATGCGTTCGAATTGATTTAAACCATGTTACAAATAAGAAATTATTAAATGGGGCAACTTCATATCCCACTGTTTTGTATAACTGGGGGACGTGTTTTTGGGAGATGTCAAACTGCATTATCTTGACAATGCTTTTTTGATTACAGATATCAAGACAAGGCAAAGATGAAGTCATTCTGAATTCACTTTTCAATTTTGACCACAGAGCTTTCCTAAACAACAAGAGAGTGTCACTGCACCTGTTCATCAGACAATGCCAAAAAGCTTCCCAATAACATCAAGGCTGCAAGTGGGAGATTCAATTAACTAACTCAATAGAGCCAGCTCATCAAACCAACATAAAATGATGGAATATGGGTGTGCGCACACACATGCTCTTTCCACTACAGCCCCTCTTATTAATAAATCTTCTGTTTGCTCAATCTGTCTGACGATGTTGGGATAGGAGTCTATACAGCTGTCGTTTATAAATGAAGGCGCGCCTGTTTCATTACAGCAGGATTTGACAGGCCGTTCATGGTTTGGCCTCCACAAGCTGTACACTAGATACTTAAACTGACTCGTTTTCCTTTCTCTCTTTCTAAACTGTATTATAATAATACACGGTAGCTGTTGTGGGCGGCATTGGCAGTATACAGTATATCATTTTAAACAAATCATTGATAATTAATTATAGAGGAAATGACAGACTTGACATTTTCATGGCTTCAAAGCTGAAGTGTGTGCTGAATGTTAAACATCTGAAAGGGTTTATTACCTTTTTTTTTTTTTTTTGCTTATATATATATATATATATATATATGGAAATAAATGGAACTTTCTCTCTCTCTCACAGTCACATGTAGGCTACAGCACACATTCTTTCTATTCTGAATAACCGGAGAGAAACAGCCAGATACTCAGTCAAAAGTTCCACTTTCAAGCTATTAGCGTCCAGCTGCTTGAGTGCTTATGTTGAACAATTATCGGAACAGTCTTTGTTAGCTGTGGCTTGAATGGATGGTTTCTGCAGATTTAAACAGTGGCGTATGAACATAGCTCATAGATTTTTTTTTTTTTTAAATTAAATAATAAATAAAGTTAGCTAACATATATGCATGTGTGCTTTATCACATCGGTGATTATGTTCACTTTCAATAATTCACTGCAACTTAATTCAATAAAGTGCGTTGATTCCATAAGGAATCTATGTTTGTTATTCTTTCTAATGTATCAGGGGAATGTCCTTAAACACTAATCAAAGAAATGTATGTGTATATATATATATATATATATATATAGTAACACTTAACAATAAGGTTCATTAGTTAAACATTAGTTAATGTATTAACTAACATGAACTAACCATGAGCAAAACATTTGTTACTGTGTTTACTAATCTTCGTTAACGTTAGTCAATGAAAAAACAGTTGTTCATTGTTTGTTCATGTTAGTTCACAGTGCATTAGCTAATGTTAACAAGATTTTAATAATGTATTAGTAAATGTTGAAATTAACATGAACAAAGATTAATAAATGCTGTATAAGTGCAGTTCATTATTAGTTCCTGTTAACTAATGTAGTTAACTAACTAATGTTAACTAATGAACCTTATTGTAGTGTTACCATATATATATATATATATATATATATATATATATATACATACAGGTGCTGGTCATATAATTAGAATATCATCAAAAAGTTTATTTATTTCACTAATTCCATTCAAAAAGTGAAACTTGTATATTATATTCATTCATTACACACAGACTGATATATTTCAAATGTTTATTTCTTTTAATTTTGATGATTATAACTGACAACTAAGGAAAATCCCAAATTCAGTATCTCAGAAAATTAGAATATTACTTAAGACCAATACAAAGAAAGGATTTTTAGAAATCTTGGCCAACTGAAAAGTACGAACATGAAAAGTATGAGCATGTACAGCACTCAATACTTAGTTGGGGCTCCTTTTGCCTGAATTACTGCAGCAATGCGGCGTGGCATGGAGTCGATCAGTCTGTGGCACTGCTCAGGTGTTATAAGAGCCCAGGTTGCTCTGATAGTGGCCTTCAGCTCTTCTGCATTGTTGGGTCTGGCATATCACATCTTCCTCTTCACAATACCCCATAGATTTTCTATGGGGTTAAGGTCAGGCGAGTTTGCTAGCCAATTAAGAACAGGGATACCATGGTCCTTAAACCAGGTTCTGGTAGCTTTGGCACTGTGTGCAGGTGCCAAGTCCTGTTGGAAAATGAAATCTGCATCTCCATAAAGTTGGTCAGCAGCAGGAAGCATGAAGTGCTCTAAAACTTCCTGGTATACGGCTGCGTTGACCTTGGACCTCAGAAAACACAGTGGACCAACACTAGCAGATGACATGGCACCCCAAACCATCACTGACTGTGGAAACTTTACACTGGACCTCAAGCAACATGGATTGTGTGCCTCTCCTCTCTTCCTCTAGACTCTGGGACCCTGATTTCCAAAGGAAATGCAAAATTTACTTTCATCAGAGAACATAACTTTGGACCACTCAGCAGCAGTCCAGTCCTTTTTGTCTTTAGCCCAGGCGAGACGCTTCTGACGCTGTCTGTTGTTCAAGAGTGGCTTGACACAAGGAATGCGACAGCTGAAACCCATGTCTTGCATACGCCTGTGCGTAGTGGTTCTTGAAGCACTGACTCCAGCTGCAGTCCACTCTTTGTGAATCTCCCCACATTTTTGAATGGGTTTTGTTTCACAATCCTCTCCAGGGTGCAGTTATCCCTATTGCTTGTACACTTTTTCTACCACATCTTTTCCTTCCCTTCGCCTCTCTATTAATGTGCTTGGACACAGAGCTCTGTGAACAGCCAGCCTCTTTTGCAATGACCTTTTGTGTCTTGCCCTCCTTGTGCAAGGTGTCAATGGTCGTCTTTTGGACAACTGTCAAGTCAGCAGTCTTCCCCATGATTGTGTAGCCTACAGAACTAGACTGAGAGACCATTTAAAGGCCTTTGCAGGTGTTTTGAGTTAATTAGCTGATTAGAGTGTGGCACCAGGTGTCTTCAATATTGAACCTTTTCACAATATTCTAATTTTCTGAGATATTGAATTTGGGATTTTCTTTAGTTGTCAGTTATAATCATCAAAATTAAAAGAAATAAACATTTGAAATATATCAGTCTGTGTGTAATGAATGAATATAATATACAAGTTTCACTTTTTGAATGGAATTAGTGAAATAAATCAACTTTTTGATGATATTCTAATTATATGACCAGCACCTGTATATATATATATATATATATATATATATAATGTGTATATGTGTATACGTATATGTGTGTGTATATATATATATATATATATAGAATCGAGTCTGTCTAGAACTTTCATAAGTTACTTGCATAATAATAAGGGTATAAGGTGAGCTAGCATGAAATGCTACTAGTACACTGAACAGTTTCAGCCAATAGAATCTTTTTGGTGTTGGACTCGATTCAACAGGAATACCAAATTTGTCATGAAAGCGGATATGTTAGTTTGATCAGTGAGGAGAGTGCTTGGGAAGCCGGTTTGAAAACATTAACTACTTTCGCTATTCTGTTTGGTACTAATGTTTGCGCAATCATGACATACTTTCAGTCAAATATTCCTTCTTTTTTCTACAAAAACCAATATTTCTGTTACTTTAGATGTTCTACAAATAAAAGCTTTCAGACTGAAAGGTATTGTTCACCCAAAAATGAAAATTCTGTCATCAATTATGCACACTCATGTCATTCCAAACCACTTCCATTCGTCCTCGAAACACAAATGGAGATGAAGCTTGATTTCTGATTCTTCTACTTGAAAGTTCATTTGTTCTTCGAAGAACAAAAGTCTTATGGGTGTGGAACAACATAGGGTGGGGTAATTAATGACAGAATTTTCATTTTTGGGTGAAACTAATCCTTTAAAAAATAAGGTTCAACAAATGAGGTGTCCTATAAGACAAGCACACATACCCAGCCTCTGAAGTCCAAACTGGCCAAAGCCTTTTCCTCGAACAAAGCCTTGGTATACAAATGAATCAGATGAAGGCATGTACGACACCTGTGGAGAAAAGTACAAAACATTAAGTGTAACAAATTTTCAAAATGTCAAAAATGAGCCACTGAAAGGTAAGATGTGTCAGTGATGTGAAAGACTACTTATGTTTGACATTTACTTTCCCCATCATTCCTTACTGAGGTATAAAACGTTTGCATGCGCAAATACAAACACACAGGCACATATAAAACGAGCTTTCTCCTTCATCCTCTACCTCTTGTGCTCTTTCTCTCTCTGTCTTATATGAACACACACACAAGAGCCACACACTCATGGCCCACACTTTTAATTACACTCTCCCAGGTGCTTGTCCCGAGCGCATTGGAGGGGGGTAGACGTCTGGCCCTGATTACCCAGCAATGATTTAACTGACGTTTTAATTAAAAGAAAAACTTTGTCGGTGCTCTCCTATCCCCAGGAGTGACAAGGTGTGTGTGTGTGTGTGTGTGTGTGTGTGTGTGTGTGGTTGAGGGTTTCAGTAGTTACAAGCAGCCCAAGGTCTGGCCCTAGACAAGAGCCCTTACATCAGCCTGTGAGCATTGAAGTACACTTTGAGCACTCTCAGGTTGCAGTAAAGGCACAGAAACCTCCTTTCAAAGTGAGACCATGACTTTCTGAAGACTACATCTGCATGGAGTCATATCGTAAAGCAGAAAGGACTTGCATCAACATAAAAGCACAGCTGTTGAAATCAATTGCAAGATGCATCTTTTTCCCAGTAACCAGTCCAATTAAGAATAAGTCAATCGGATGGCTGGGTCAAGTTAAATCATGTCTACGTGGCTGAAATATTTGATCTGTGGTTGCTTAAAGGGATAGTTCACCCAAAAATGAAAATTCTATCATCATTTACTCACCCTCAAGTTGTTCCAAATCTGTATAAATTTCTTTGTTCTGTTTAACACAAAGAAAGACATTTTGAAGAAAGTTTGTAACCAGGCCACTTTGGGGCACCTTTGACTTCGACAGTAGGAAAAAAACTACTATGGAAGTCAATGGTGCCCCAAAACAGTTCAGTTTAACACATTCTTTAAAATATCTTCTTTTGTGTTCAACAGAACAAAAAAAATTATACAGATTTTGAACAACTTGAGGGTGAGTAAATGATGATAGAATTTTCATTTTTGGGTGAACTATCCCTTTAATATCTTCAAAGCAAACAATCTATTTGAATCTAATCCATTACGACATGGAAAAAATGTATGATTATTATTTCCACGTTTCACACTGCAGGGAGTCTCCATTTCAAAACATCAGGATAATGATTCTATGGACGTACTGCACACAAGGGCTTCCTGTGACAACTGCACTGAAGATCACAGGAAACGGAAAGAGGAATATACATACATGTCCGTCCAGTGCCCAGTTGTCAATTTTGAACTTGTTAACGAAGATCTCCACAGGACCGCGGATCTGATATACCTGCAGCAACAACTGGGCTTCTTCTTTCTTATAGGTACCTGCAGTAATGGAGAGGATGTGTGCGTGAATGAGGCTGTTAAAAGGTTGGTGAACCTACAGTAAAAGTGTTAATGAGTGTCATGAGATCGTTAGTGATTAAAATATTTAAATGTAAAACATATCTTCAAGTTTTTGTACTTTTTGTATTGGTTTCATATGGTTTTGCATGTGTGTGTACACATTTTATTTAAAAAAAAATTAAACATCTTTTACATTTTTTTTATCATGAATTCACAAATATCATTAGGTTTTTGATTAGTTGCACCATATGCCATTTTACAACCTGAACTAACCTTTCTTTGTCATAAAATTGTCAAATTACACAGTCCTGAGGGTCTGTAGAGGTCCTCAATATGATATCATTCTCTATTTGTTTTTTATGTGTGTTCCATGCAAGAAAATAAATGGTTTGGAATGAGTAAATACAGAATTTTCTGGCCGAACTTTTCCTTTTAAGAGAACACAAAACACAATGCTGGTGGCGGTATAAGCCAGAAAATTGCCATTACCTTGCTGCTGAAGCGTCACAAATGAGTGGATGGTAAAATGTGTTGTGAGGTTAAAATAAAAACACTCACCAGCCAGATTAAGCTGTACTCCGCTGTGGTCCATGAGAGTGCCATTGACCCGATTGCTGAATGGTTCAAAAGCAGTTATGCTAAGCATTGCTGGCTGCTTCTTCCCTAGATATTCGTACGAACCCCTCCAAAGAGAGTTCTTAGCAAAAACCCCACTTGGCACTGAGATAGAGGCACAGAAAAGAAGAACAGATTGAAAGAAACAAAGACAAGAGTTATTACACATTCAAATGACTAAAATATTTTAGGGGGATTTTGAATTAACTTGCCTTCCATTAAAAGATTATTTTAATTTATGGTAGACAGTGAAACTTACCGGGTAGCTTTGTGTTGGGCGGCTCTTGCACGGTTCCTACAGTTTTTCCACTTGGTCTGTTATCAGCTATGGGATAAGTGATATATGGTGTTAGAGGAAGTAGGAGAATACAGCAGACAGGACCTTTTGAAAGCTCAACTAATAAACAAGCTTCCATGACACGTGTTTTCCCCCATTTATTTACACATTTTATATACAAAATATATAATTACTAATAAATACATGTTTAATATGTCAAAAAAATGTGATTTGGTTTGTTTATGTAACCCATGGTCATGACGTACACTTGTTCCCTATACCATTTGGACAGAACATACACATTTTCTATGATTTGGAATCTCACTTAATATGTTATGACTTAATAAGTCTACTTCGCAGGACATTATAAGATGACTGGACACACACAGTGGGAAAAAACAGCTTTATTAGATGTCATAAGACTATGTTGCCTTTCTCTCTGGTCTCCCACAGGTGCTGTTAATATCCTTCCACTTCAAAAAGGCCAGAACCCTGCTTTTATAGCTTTATTATAAAAAAATTCAGCAACATATTTCAACAATTCTCAGAGTGTGATCCATTTAAGCTTTAACTTGAGACTAATGCCATCTTCCTTTAGCAAAGTAAAAAACAAATTGTTAATCTTTAATATTTCTGCTCTACGCTCACAGTCGCCACAGTAAATACTGTATGGGAACTGTTTATCTGAGGATATTTTATAGTCTGGGCTGTCCAAATCCAAATCAATGCAATCCACTGGGCTAATCAGAGCTCTACTAATATGAACTTTCACCAATAACATGATGAATTGGGAACAGCGATCATGCCAGTTGCAAAGATGAAACAGGTGCAAGTGGCCATTTATCAACATTTGTGGAGAAGAAAAATCACAAAGTGGTTGAATACGGTAAATCATTAAATCTGTGAGTCAAGCAGATGGGCTACACTAAAACACATGTGGTACGAACATGCTCAAAGGCAACTGATCATTTTCCTGACATAAAAAAAACAAACAAACAAAAAAAACATTTGCATGTAAAATCTCATTTTAATTAAGTATATTTTGGTTTGTAGACTCAAGCATTTATTTGTAAAGCATTTTGTACATACGTGCACACAATGGAGGTTTCCCTGTCCAGCTGCCATCAGCCCTGCATGTGCGGTGTTCAGACCCTCCAGCCAGGTAGAATCCAGCCTGACAAGTGTAGATGAGCGTATAACCTAGAGATGGCAGCTCTATGGCACCTACATCCGCCTGAGCGGGGAGCTCCGGCTGATTACAGTGATGAGCTGAGGAAAGAAAAGGAGAGAGAAAAAATCTTACATTGTGGAAGTGTATTAAAAAAAAAAAAAAAAAAAAACATACAAAAATTCCTTGAAATCAGAAAAGGTTGCACTACTTCCTTCATCACTACAGATAATTACATAATTAGTTTTAACACATTTAAAAAATGCAAATAAAATGTATAGTAACAGAAAAATCAGGCTAATATTGCGGCTAACCGATGCACTCAGGCTGCATGCCACTCCAGGTGAGGTTGGGCAAACAGGTCCGAGAGATGGAACCCAGAAGAAGGTGGCCCTTTCTGCAGCTGTAGAATACTGAACTACCAATCTGTTGATACAAACACACAAATAGTCAATAAATGACAAGAGAAAAAAAAAAAGAGTTCCAGATGTATTGAAAATAGCCCTGATCTGATGTGCTTAGCACCTGGTAGCCTTGAGAGTTGTTCTGGTGGCCAAAGAGAGGAGTTCCAGGATCTACACAGCTGGTGTGACTGGGATCTGTAAAAATAAATAAATAAAATAAAAAAAACATTTAGAAGTAATTCACAGCATGGTGCCTGTATAGTGTCACCATATATAAATATGACTCAATCTAGTACAGATATCACACATCTAAGTATATATATGTGATGAGGTATATGATATATGAGATGAATAGAAAATTTAAAAAAAAACAGCATTTATTTGAAATAAAAAAAAATCCACAAAAAAGTATATCACGGTTTCCACAAAAATATTAAGTAACACAACTTTTTTCAACATTGATAAGAAATGTTTCTTGATCACCAAATTAGCATATTAGTCACTGAAGTAATGGCTGCTGAAAATTCGGCTTTGCCATTGTTTATTTTGAATTAAATATATATATATATATATATATATATATATATATATATATATATATACACACACACTTTACGAGTGAATGAATCAGTCGTAAGAGACTTGAAAGGGACTTTTTTAAACAAATAACATTGTTTTAGCGCTGTTATGGAAAATTCCCTTAACTGTAAAAAGGACAAATACAAAGATTATTTGTTGTTATTTATATATAATGTTGTTATTTCTTGTTTATTTACACACTCATGCTGTCCAACTGTTGTATAAATGCAATATCACACTCGTAAAAAGGACAAATACAATATGCAATATTCATATATCAGCACGGCTGTGATTCGGCTCTAGCCGATCGCGTGATCTTTGTATTTGTCCTTTTTACAGTTAAGGGAATTTTCCATAACAGTGCTAAAACGTTATTTGTTTACAAAAGTCCCTTTCAATACTTTCTACTTGTGTGATATTGTTCATATATAATAATAATAATAATAATAGTAAAGGTTTTTTGAAATGTGAAGAAACCATGAATACATCAGTTCTGACCTATACAAGAAGGCTGGGTTCCACTCCAGGTTCCGTCATATTGGCAGTATCGCCGAGCAGAGCCAACCAGTATCAAAGGCGGGTAACATGAGAATGAAACAGAGGACAGGTATGTGAACCCTCGATCTTCTCGCTTGCCTTGGGCTGGTATCCCTGGATCTCCACAAAATACAGCTGCAGGGAAAGACAATTTCATTGAGGAAAACACTATACTATAAAGGTATTAACATAATTACACAAAACCTAAATCTAAAAAGTAGAAACTCCCAGTTAAAAATTTATACGTAGATCTAAATGCTTATGAAAGGACAAACATTTCTGGTAAAAGCCAACTTATATTTTCAGTATTTCAGAAAAATTCACACTTACGAAAACACTGAGGTCGTTCGCCGCTCCAGTTTCCTGTGCCCTGGCAGGTAAGGATGGTGGGAAGGGAAAGCTGGTAACCCTGATTACAGGTATAACTAATGCTAGACCCCCACTGGAAGTCAGTCCCCACCACCTGCCCATTTGGGATACTGGGAGGTGCCCCACACACAATGGCTGTGAGAGGACATAGACAATCAGTCATGTTGAACTAGTGGTCTAAAATAATAAAATAAAATAAAAATAATAATAAATAAATAAATAAAATAACAGTCAACAGAGCAAGATTTTGAGGTACACATGAAGCTTTAGTTTATTAACGGTGGGCTCGAACCTTTGCAAACGGGCTTGGTGCCGTTCCATGTGCGGTCCTTGGTGCAGATGAGAGTGGAGGCACGATCAGCATCCATTGTGAAGCCTGGTGAACACTGGAAGCTCACAGTGTGCCCGTACGTGAAGTCGCTGCCCAGTCTGATACCATTAGCTGGCACTCCAGGATCTCCACAGTTAATGACTGGAAGTGGGCAGAGAGAGTAAAGCAAAAGTCAAAGGAAGGCTGAAAGCCATTTGTGGTGTGATTAGAGGAAGTATATGGCTGAATGACAAGTGAGGTGTGTGCCAAATTCCGGATGATTTGGAACCATTTTATAATTAGCGGTTTCATTGAAACAGATAACAAATTTAGGCAAAAAACATTTTCATATTAAAAGGGTCATAAACCAGAAGCAACACAATTTTTTATCACTCTAAGTGGTGCCTTTAAATTAATGAACTGTTTTAGGCACCAGCTTTGGGAGGCTCTTTCCTCTAGTCACTTCCTGTGGTCTGAGGCCACTGGCACCTGCTCTGTGCCAAAGACACCAATGTGTCTGGAGCTATAATGTTTGCACGTGACCTCCATTAGATCAGAGTCTGAACAGTGAGCATTGTGTTTTTATGAGCATGGTAAGACACTCGGGTGACTGCCAAGATGGGAGACAGGGCTAGTCTCTATCTCTCCAACACAGGGCTGCTATGTAGACGTCCCTGATCAGCTTGTGTCCAGGGCAGGGATAATAGAGAACACTGTCCCTCATTATTAAGTCCTGAACCACAATGCATTGAAAGCTTCACGGGAACAAAACCAATTCAACTCCAGTCTCTGGATTCCTCAAGAGCACAGCCACTGAGAGCTGTACTATTCAGAGCAGTTTAGCCTAAGAAAATCTCGAGAATAAAACCGTGCCGTTCTAAAGCCACTTAAAGACCCTATGAAAAGACACGATGAGCATAGTTGACTTATCCCACATTCTATTTAACTTGGAATGTGGGAATTTCCAACTAATCAGAAAATTGCAAAAGAAAGCTACTTGAATTCAGACTTCCAACATGGAAACTTTCCAACTTGGCAATCCACAACTTCAATTCAATGAGATGATGCATGATCATGGTGAACATAGAGTCACTCAGGGAAATGCACACAGACAACGACAAACTTTTAAGCAAATAAAAGGCTTTACTGAGACAATGTTCTTACATGGCATGATAATAAGAATAAGACTTGCTTAGCAAATGTTTGCTAGGAGCTAGTCTCTGTTGATAACTGCAAAACTAGTGGTAATGTTTCAGTTAGCCTTTGGTTATCAAGCTAATAGCTTAGACTAGTCTAGCATAGTGCTAAATGCTTTAAAAAAAAGCTCTTGATTAGACAGAACAAAACATCCAGATAACATGCTATGTTTTTAATCAGGAATTGAGGAAGAGGGATAAGATGTGCACCACAAATTTATAGTTGATAATGCTTTTCGGAGACAAATTCTAATGGACAATTTTTTTAAAAAATATTTCATGTGCAAAAAAGGCCCATTGTCAATAGCGTAGCAGTGTATGAAGCACAGCTCACAGAGAAGTCACTTTCAAACCAAGCAGCATTCTGTTGGTTAATGTGACGAATCCCAACTTGCATGGGGAAATCTTTCTCCTTCACACAAAATTAGAAATCATGTGGATTCCTACTAAAAATTTTACAAAAATTCACCAAACAATGAGCCTTTAGAAATGCTTTTTTATTATTTTATTTTTGTTTAAATGTATGTCTAATCTATTCAAACTCTTGTTGAGGTGTTGAAGGGGCACCTGTGCATTCCGGCATGTCCCCGGTCCAGGTGCCATTGACCGTACAATGACGGGTGAGCAGGCCATTGGAGTAGTAGCCTTCTCTGCAGGAGTAGGTGATAGAGCGGGAAAACACAAGTCCATCATGGAACTGGATCATGGCGTTGCGGGGAGTTCCAGGGTTGCCACAGGAGACCACTGCGAAAAAGACAACAAGAGAACGTCAGATGGGATGCAAGGCGAGAAGGAAACATGGTCAACGTAGAACATGAATCCCAGGTGCAAGGCAGGCTGGCACACTACTAGGCATCTAAATGAATGACAGAACTTGCACCTCCCCCAAACTGGACAGTTATTTGTTAATTTAGTGTGTAATTAATAAACACATTTACTGCAGGAGATTTCATACATTAGACAATCCTCTGCCCCAGGACAGGGCAGATGGAGCTTATTTATGGGTGTGTGCCAACAAAGAGCAGGTGGGCATACACTCATAACCAGGGACGCCACCAATATGGGCAAGAGGTTTTAGCACTGGAGACCTGCCAACATGAAAACAGAGAGATTGAGCAGTGAATAGCAGGCTTAAAACAACTAACAGCAAACTGATTACCTGTTGTTGTTATTACACACCCCAGTGTCCTTTGGCTCTTAAAAAGGTTTTGCTTCAGGATACATTTTTATATTGGACACCAAGTGGTGACCCAACACGGCAACAAATATATTTATTGGATAAACCTACATTTCAGTGGTTTTATGCTTTGGGCAGCAAATAATTCACCACACATTGTGGTCGGCATAAACCCTGGGACATTAGGGACCAGGACAAAATTTTGTATAAGAAATGTTGCAACTACATGTCAACTTCCAGTCATTAGAGTATTAGTAATTGTCTGCTTAATATCTGCTAACACTTTATTTTGATTCTCCCCCAACAGACATTCTACTTATTGTAAAGTAACTTTGCAAGTACACGTCAACTTATTCTACTAAGCCTAACCCTAACCTAACAGTCTACTAATACTGTAATGAGAGTTAGTTGATATGTAGTTGCAAAGTTACTTATAGTTAGTAGAATCTCTAAAGTGGACTATAGAAATAAAGTGTAACCATAAAAAGATATGGGAATAATCTTCTGCTCCCTTTTAAAAGTTGATAAGCCTATTTATTTTTGCTTTTTAAATTATGAGTGATTATTTGCAAAGTGTAGTTGAAAACAACCCAAGCTGGGTTGAAAATGGACAAACCTCAGCGACTGGGTTGTTTTAACCCAGCGGTTGGGTTAAATGTTTGCCCAACCTGGTGGGTAGTTTTATTTAACCCAACTATTGTTTAAAAATTACTATATGGCTGGTTTAAAATGAACCCAGAATAAGTTGGAAATTAAAAATCAGACACATAATTACTAGAGGCGACAATAATAATCAAAAGGTGAACATTTATTAATAAGCAATTTAATAAATGTTTATTGTTTAATTATTATCCATTAAACTTATTAATAAATGTTCATTTATTAAGTTGAGCTGAGTTAAATAAAACTACCCAGCAGGTTGGGCAAACATTGGGTCAAAACAACCCAATTGCTGGGTTTGTCCATTTTCAACCCAACTTGGGTTGTTTTTAACCTAGCATTTTTTAGAGTGTATTATACACACCTATTCTGAAAAGCATGGTCAATTTCCTCATGTAAGTGAATGCTGAGACATCAAACATTTGTGATGAGGATGTAAATGAAAAAAAGTCTTCTTGATCTCCCCTTGCACTTTAAGACAATGTGCTTTTTATGGTGTGATCAGGATGCAAATTTATGAGAAAGGGTTTAGGCTGTTATTGATTTGTTCTCTTGAAACGTCGGCATTTTCTGAGAATCCACCTTTTAAGCCACCACAGTTTGCTGAACTGGCATGGATAACAATAGCCCAAGGGTCAAATCAATAGAGAAACACAAACTTAGGCACACACACACACACACACACACACACACGCACACACTCTTCAAACTCACAACCCCCAAGCATTTGGGAGGTAGGAATGGATTCAGATGACTGTGTGCTTTGTAGGAGATGGAAAACTAAAAATATCTCAAATGTTTAGGGGTGAATGTTAACAAGATGTGAGATAAAACAAATGGCTGGTGTTAAAAAAGTGGGGTAAGAAAAATGGCAGGCATCTCCACATGGGTAATTAACCTGGGTTTTCTGCTTCTCTGACATGCCTTTCTTTGGGATGTCAGCCTGAATCCGCAGGCACTTTACACAACCAACACAAGCAGAATAACAATGCTATTTAAGAGAGAAGGAGAGAGTGCAAACACAGCAGCATAGTGTCCAGGGGACCAGCAGGGCTGGCACAGCCGTTTGGGCAACTCGACTGGATAGTGCTCAGGATGTTGGGAGAAAGGAAACACAGTACGTGTGGAAGTGTAACATGTGTACACCCCAGGTGTACTGAGCCACTTTAAAGCTACAGCAGAGAACAGACGGGAACAATCAAGATGAAAATAACTTCTCATCAACCACTTTCTATCTCAGTCTGTCTGTCTCCATCTCCCTCTCCTGTTCTGCACAAAAGTTTAAACACAAGGGAATTTGTGTGAAGAATCAAATAACTCGCTGTCTGAGAAATTTGCATAGGCTACAATTTTGGGTGAAGCAGAATCTTCCAGAGTCAGAAGCAATTAATCATGCGTTTTCAGCCACATTCTTCTGCAACCACCCAGGTTTCATTTTTCTTACCATGGCATTCAGGCTGGATGCCCACCCAGCTCCCGTTAGCCAGGCAGGTCCGTTCAGAGGAGCCCTTCAGAATGTAGCCGGGCTCACAGCTGAATCGTACGACACTCCCTACGGAGAACTCCTCTCCCAGACGGATCCCGTGCACTGGAACGCCAGGGTCTCCACACAAACCGGCAGAATCCCCTGAAACAACACACATATAAAGACTAATAAGACACTTGTGTACAGCATGCATCTCAAAGCTGTGATATAATTTCATATAGCAGTTAGGGCTGGGACAATAAATCGATGCATCGCGTTTCGTGGATTGCTTCTGAGATTTTCCGAATGCATCGCGATTCTCTCTGGAATGGATTCTGAGCTTAGTTTTTAACAGCAGATGGCGCTCTAGGCTAGTTTTTAACCACATGCTCAAACGCTCACAAAGAAGAGCACTGAAGAGTGCTTGTGCAGTCGCTGAGTCATGTAAGTGGTTAAATGTACTTGCACCTCGGCTCAGAATGCTTTTATGACGCGAGATTAATGTAAACACAGCCCACTGCGAACACCCTTGTAATTCGCTTCAACCTTTTCGAACTTTATAAATGATTATTTTAGGTTTAAATGGTGTGTAAGGAATTGGAAGCAAGTAGAGTACGGCTGTTTGTAAAGCACGCAGTGCCATCTAATGTTAAAAACTAAGCTCAGAATCGAGAGAGAATCCCAATGCATTTGGAAAATCTCAGAATCGATTTAGAATCATTTTTCGATTCGCGATGCATCTATTTATTGTCTCAGCCCTAATATCAGTGTCCCTACATCCAACCCGCAATATCAATTTTGACTTTCTTTATTTTGGTGATTTTGGACCCAGCTTGTATAACCAATGGGCACAACTCAAGAAACTAAATTGCTCCTATTAAAATCAATGGAGTTGTCTATACACCTGAAATACCATGAGGTTAAACCCTTGGTTTAGTGTCTATGTACAATAAAAAAACCCTCAAACTAGTCCAATATAGATCCTTTAAAAGCGAATAACTGGAAAACTACAATCTAGATACCCCGCAGGACTTTCAGACTTGCTCTCTATTACATTAGATTTTTATTTAAAGAGATTAACTGAGATTTACACAAGATGATGAGTAATTTCATTCATATTTATTGAACAACTCTCGGTGGTAGACCTGGCAAAGGAGATGAAAAAGAGGCATCACAGTGGCTTGGTTTAGGTGATAATTTACTTTGGATAAGAAAGCACCAGGGACAGAAAATTTCCCTTAATTTTCCCGCTCATAATGCAGATGTGTGCACTCCATGATGTTCTTCAGTAAATCCTCTTATTTTGATCCACTGATGCATTTACAAATGATCTTTCTATTCCCCATTTATCCTCTGGTAATGCTCAACAAACAATCACTAATTCAAAATGAAAGGTGAGTCTTCTGGTGAAGGGTGAAGTAAATATTAAAGAATTACTACTATTTATTTACCGCATATCATTTTCAGAAACTCACACTGACAGACCAGTTATTAACCACAAGGTGTGCAGACTGTTGCAACAAAAAAAAAAAAAAAAAAAAAAAAAAAAAAAAGCATAATGCACATTTTGACAGCTGGCAGAAAGAAACTGCAATCTTTTGAGAAATATGAATGTTATGAATTGTGACATTAACCTGTCAGTGGTTTTACAACAAGGGATGAAGCTCTTCTGGCATGTATGAGGGCTGCAATGTACTGATGTGTTTATAGTGGATCAGGGCAGCTCATTACCTGGCAGGCATGTGGGAGTCTGTGTCACCAAGCCCAATATGAGAAGATTAAAGCAGTTTATGGGGGGACACACTCCTCGCCCTTCTAGACACTGCCTAGATGGCAATATTGTATTACCACCCACAGAGCTGAGCTGTAATCCTGAAGCCATTGCTTCATCATCTAACATGCTTACGAGACCTCAGAGATGGTGTCATCTCAAGTGTCATCCCTTGCCTCTCTCTCTCTCTCTCTCTCTCTCTCTCTCTCTCTCTCTCTCTCTATATATATATACATATAATCTTTGGAAAAATATTCCCCTCATTTCAAGTTTACATTCCCTTGTGAGAGAATCTGTGCATCTGTTTCACATTTACAAAAACATAAGAGTTAAACATAAGGGGAAAAAAAAAAAAAAATTTGTTTCATTAGTACTTTGGTTTAGTATTGCCCTGAAGATACAGCATAAAATATTTGCATATAATCCCTGAGAAAAAAACTATTTAACTCAATTTACACAAATTATCCTGTTCAAAAGTTTTCATAGCCTTCTTAATATTGCTGCATGTTTGAACATCAGTAACTGTTTGTAACCTTTGTGATAGTTGTGTGCAAGTCATTGCTTTGTCCTGAGTGGCAAAGCTGGATCTCAACATCATATAGTCACTGCGAAGAACAGCTCAAATGTGCAGAGCATGCTGGGAAACCAAAGAACTTACAATACCTGAAGGAGTTTCACTGCTCAGGACAAAAGAGGGTCTCAAGATGTTTTGAAATAATGGAAGGTAGACTCATTTGTGTAAATATAAAATATTACAATTAAATACATTTCAAAAATAATATTTATATATTAATAAAGTACTAAATAAAAATGATAAAAACATACAGATGATGCAAGGAGTATGTAAACCTTTGAGCAAATTTGTAATTGTGTGGATGAAATTGTGTGCATGTTGAGTAGGGAAAAGATTTAGAGTACCAGAGCAATGTGGCAGGGAGCCGCTCCATTGGCTATCCAGCTGGCACATGCGGGTGGTATTGCCCACAATGGTGCGCTGGCCGATGCAGCT
This sequence comes from Hypophthalmichthys nobilis, assembly GCA_037950665.1. Taxonomy (NCBI): domain Eukaryota; kingdom Metazoa; phylum Chordata; class Actinopteri; order Cypriniformes; family Xenocyprididae; genus Hypophthalmichthys; species Hypophthalmichthys nobilis. Next base: position 7,001,770 of record CM075483.1, on the reverse strand, counting down.
GAAGCGGATAACAGAGCCCACTGTGCGTCTGTCCCCCGAGATCTGTGCATACGGAGGCATGCTGGGACGATCACACAGAACCACTGCGGCACACAGAAAAACAGGCAAACCTTACCTACAGTGCACAATGTCAGATCACATGTATAAACAGATCAGAGTAAAGTAGGTTATGGAATTATTTGAGTGATGGTTTATCAGGCTAAGATGACTCACAGAGGCACTTGGGTAGGGAGCGGTCCCATGTGCCGTCTCCCTGACAGCTCAGAGTGCTGGTGCCCAGCAGGTAGTATCCAGGGTTACAGTTGTAAGAAACTGCGGTCTGGAAACTGTAACGATGGGGCCCGCTGGGCAGGACCTGTCTGACACCATTTTCAACATGTCCCGGATCAGTGCAGTTCACAACTAGAGTGGGCGAGAGAAAGCATATGATGAATACTGTTGAGAAATACACTGCAGATTGGGGTCAGTAACCTTTTTTTGTTTTTATTTGAAAGAAATTAATACTTTTATTCAACAAGGATGCATTCAATTGATCAAATGTTACAAAAAAAAAATCTATTTCAAATAAATGCTCTTCTTTTCAAGTTGAAAAGAACAGCAATTCATCAAAAAAAAAAAAAAAAAAAAATATATATATATATATATATCTTAATTTGTAAAATATTTAAAAAAAATTACTGTTTTAACTATATTTTTGATCACATAAATACAACCATTTGTGAGCATAAGGAACTTCTTTCAAATTAAAAAAAAAAAAAAAAAAAAAAAAAAATCTTACTGACCCCAATTTTTTTTTAACAGTAATGTACTTCATGACACATTATGCCTTAATCACAATCTTAATTTTAATCACATAATTTCAATTTAATTTAAAAGAGACCTTTGGGTACATTTCTACCTTGTTGGCAGTAATTCATTAAATGATGATCACATGGTGGAGAACAATGTTTTATATATATATATATATATATATATATATATATATATATGTAAGAAAAACAATGAACCATTTGAAACAATGAGCAACTGCGGCATGCAACTCACGATCAACACTAATTGTTGACTTGTTTGTGCCATTATTTGATTTGTGCTATCCCTTTAGAGAATCGTGTGAAACAAATGTCACTGCCAGAGGGTGCAATTTGTTTTTAGTAAAATATCACTAAAGACTTTAACTCTTCACCACACAAAATGACACAGAAAAAGCCGATTTTTAAAGAAGATTAAAGGCTTCTGGAAAACTTCTGCAAATATTTGAAACCACATAAACACAAACAGTTGCTTCATTAACGGCTGGCATAGGGGATGGCTGAGGACATGAACTGGGCTTAGAGAGAGAGAAGAGATCGAGAGAAAGTGGTGCTGTGTTAGTTATGAGCCAAAAAGAGGCAGATAACGACAACACAGAAGGACAAATGGGCATGATGGAGAACCTAAACAGAAATCTGCAGTAATTTGTATTCGTTCACACACTGGAAGAAAACAAAAAGTACATTACAGTGCAAGAGCAATTGAGCAGGCCAAGGCAAGAAGATGGGCTATTATGTTAAACTATGTGTCCTTCTTTGAGTATTCCAACTGATTCTAACAGATTTAGTTGAACACACTTCTGGTGACATTTTATGTGCAATTATGGGGAAACAGTGAAGCAACATGAAGAGGACAGGCTTCATTATTTGACTCCAGAGTGTCCCTTCTGCCGTTTGAGGCCAGCAACATTCCCTTAAAATCTCTCCGTTAGGGACAGCTTGTCAACAGAATTAGACTTTCCAGGGTAGTAATGCATGCTAATGCCTTTAATAGCTCTTAACGGAACCAGCCAAAGCCATTTCTATAATGCCACCATTTATAACCTAAAGATACAAGCTTGATTTTTAACTAAAATGTTAATAGCTAAGTTAGAAATAAATGCACAAATGAAATCAATAACAAGAAAAGAACAAAGGAAAACAATACGTTTTTTGTTTGTGCTTGGCCATAATTTGATATTAAAATTGACGATCCCGCTGGCCAATGGCAATTTTTGAAGAGAGGTGGTTCAATTATCTGCAGATCTAAGTCTATCTAACTTATCTGTGTGGTTTAGGAGGCCATTTTGGTGATAGAAGTGGCTCGCTCAGACACAAATTGGTGCTGATTAGCAGGGCTGTGCAGAGGCCTACTAAATTATTGATGCAGCTGGGAGCTTATAGCATTTTTTACCGGCTCCTTTTGTGCCATTAAACGGGCGTCTTTCCACGCCTTGTGCTAATGACGGACCATGATGGAGAGGAGACCTTGGCTGATATGATCAGACCACTTCAATTTCCTCAGTCAGAGTAAACACACATTTACAATCTAAAGAGAGGGAAGGATTGAGGGGACAAATAATGTGACTTTAAAGATTGAAGGTAAATCAGTTTTGGTCAGAGTGATGCCATAACATTAAAATTTGTGGTATTTTTTTCTCTTTTGTCTTATATATGGCAACTCCTAATTAAACATCTGTAATTACACACATAGATTTACATATATTCATATATAGACATTGGCTAGAGCAGTTGCAATCGTCGCCCCACCTAGAGAAGTTTTTGAGCAAGTAACAGGTACAGTACAGTCACATTTACCGTTGTTTGGTGAATTTTTGCAGCAATATCCAGTCATTTAAAAATTTCATTTGAGAGAGACGATTTTCTGACAGAATTCGCAATGGATTCAAGTTGGTCACGTGGATTCGCCGTGTTGACCAACAGAAAGCTGCTTGGTTTGAAAGTGACTTATGAGCCGTGCTTCATACTGTACATCGCTACACTATTGACAATAGACAATGGACACAAAATTTGTAAGCAAAAAATTCACTAATGTGTAAATTTGCCATAATGCTAAATACTTTCTTATTTCTTAAGTTACATTAAAAACTTTTAATGTAAACCCTTACTTTCCTTATTTTAAATCCTTTATATGCTGTTATCCTTAACAGTTTTACTTCTGCTATTTCTCAGTTAAGATATAGAACATGTACTTGTTCTACACCATGCTGAGTAATAGAATTGAGTTGAATAGAGCAGTCAAGTTATTTTAAAGTGACACAGCACTATTCACACTCCCTCTGCAAATGACACGCACACACACTGTACTTACTTTTACATCTGGGCAGAGTGTTGCTCCACTGGCCGTTGGGTTGACAGTGAGACTTGATCGCACCCTGTAGAACGTAACCAGGGTTGCAGGCAAAACGCACAATGTCATTCAGGTTAAACTGTGTTCCCTGAGTCACACCATTAGCAGGGGTGCCTGGATGTCCACAGGTGATGGCTACAGAACATCAGAGTAACATATTAATGCCATTAAAATTATTATTTTAGAGAGATAAAACTGTCAAAAGACCTCAAATCAGAGAGTTGCTGCTTAAATAACACTTACGGACACAGACGGGAGTCTTTCCAGACCAGCGGTGATCCTGCTCACAGATGCGAACTGACACGCCGATGAGTCGGAATCCAGGATTACACTGGTAAACAACACTGCCTCTGTAGTTGTAGTTCTCACCGATGATTTGGCCGTTCACAATAGGCTCTGGTGTGCCACAGTGTCCAGCTGTTGAAGAAAAACATTGCAAATGCTCATTTTAAGCACATGTTCACTGTGTTTTGCCAAGTAAGACATGTTCCCGGATCAACATATTTGTTGATCCTGGAACAACATTCCTGTCTGAAAATTTAGACCTAAACCTATCACTACCCATAAGCTATCCCTAAAATCAGAGGGAAATGATTAAATAACACTGATGTAGAAGCACCTAACTCTGGTTCTAAGACAAAACTTGACATAAATTGTAAACGTATCCCTCAAATCTGATTGGTTGATTTAATTGTTTTTCCAGGATCAACAAAGATGTTGATCCAGGAACATGTTGTACTTGGTGAAATCACGTTCACCTAGAGTACATATGGCTACGTTTTTTCTATTTATTGATTAAACAAATCTAATTTACCCATAAGGGAAGTGAAAACACTCACCAAGACATTGGACCTCAGCTCCACTCCACAGGCCGTTGGACATGCACTCTCTGACTCTGGAGCCCACCAGAGTATAACCCGTGTTACAGGAAAAAATGGCAGTCGCTCCGTACACGGTTAATGTTCCTATTTTATTCCCATTCGGAGGGGTTCCAAGGTCACCACAGGAAATGACTAGGTAAATTCAGATGAAGAGTAATTTTAGTTTTTTTGGGAATTCTGAATACAAGACACGCTGGAAATTTTAATACAGGACTTTCATTTTAAAGTACTGAAGATGGCTTTTTTCAGGCTTTACTTGGGATGTAAATTGACTTGCAAATTAAATCATGACATACTACATCAGGGGTTTTCAATTAAAGCTTGAAAAAAAAAAAATAAAAAAAATTAAAAAAATCAAAATTTCCAAAAAAATCCATCCATTCTCCAAACCACTTACACACTAAAAATCATCATTTAAAAATGCTCAAAGCAAGTCTTGATTTTACTATAACCTATATTGAACTCACTTTCACAGGATGGTCTCGGCTCAGGGTAATCCCAGGTGCCGTTAGCTTGGCAGCGGATAACCCTTTGACCCTTGTAGAAGTATCCAGGGTCACAGGTCAGCATCATCATGGCCTCATATTTATTTTGCATGCCGTAAATAAGCCTCCACCTCCCATGATCCACTGCGGAATGGCCGATGTCAGGGCAGGTTACAGCTGGAAGACCAAAGTTAGTCTTAATCAAAATTTGCTTATTTGATTTAGACCTAAAATTAGAGCAACATTCTTTCTTGAGAAAATTTGCAAAATCATTCAGTTTATTTCCATGTTTAAACTAAATTTTTGTGGTCTAAGACTTTTGGATCCCACTCTATTTTCTGTATTCAAAGATTGTCAAGAATTTCAAATAGTTTATAGATAATACACATATTTTATCTTTTTATCAATCTTTCACATAACAAAGAACATAAACCGATTTTATACTGATAGTGGTGCTCATGAACTCACGGACGCAGCGAGGGCGGGTCTCCATTGGGGTCCACCTCCCAGACTCTTGGCAAAGTGTTGACACCGGTTGAGCATTGGCCAATCGGAAACCAGGATTACAAGAGAATGTGACTCTAGAGCCGAGAGTGAAGTGTTGTCCGATGACTGTGCCATTCACTGGGGCAATGGGCATCCCACAGGAAACCACTGTGAATGAGAGAAAGATTGAATTGTTACCTCAAAAATGGACAAGTATTTTCTCACAAAACCCCAAGAAAGCTGCCTAATTCTTTTTACCGTCATACTTCAGAGAATATTCAGTGTAAACATACTCAGGGAACACCCCAAAAGCAGCATTGTGACTCTGCAAACATGAGCTTGCAGTGGTTCTGGGAAGGTAAACAAGAGCAGCTAGAAAGCAACGGGCACAATTCAAGATGTAGATTACATCTGGACACGGATTGAAGGATACAGAGAGTCCTGAACAATCTCTGCAGCCCCAACGAATATTTGGACACTTCAGCTACACTTAAATATATAAATGTCAATGTCATAGATGGCAAAACGTCAAAACAACAGACAAATTTATTTAAAAAAGAAAAGAAAAAAAGCAAATACTGTAGAAAAAACAACAAAAATAATATAAATAAATAAATAGTAGTATAATGTTTTTGCAGATGACACTTGGTTTGGCATTTTATCATCCAATGCAATACATTTTTTATAGGCTGTTTAAGTGTCCAAATACTTTTTGGCACCACTGTATGTGTCAAATCCGAACACCAACACCAGGATGACATGCATTACTGATTTAAAGTTTAAGTGGCCATAGATCTGCCTCCTCTAACATCTTAATTTGTCATTTAGCTAGCACTTCTATCTTATGTGATTTACAGTACACTTACAGGAACATTCGCTCTGGATCAACCTAGGGTGAAGCATCTTTCTCAATGCCACAATAGTGATAGTTTACGATTGGCCCCTTGTTTATGTAAACCTTCAAACGTTTGATGACAAGCCAAGTGGCCAGTTGCATAAACTGCTTAGACTAGTCATCTAAATTTTTTCATGAAGACTGCCACTAACTTTTTAAAGTCAGCTACATGAAATGGTAGATTGGTAATTGGTAATTGGAAAGTAAGACTGATTACCCCTTGGTTAACTGTTAGTTGGTCAAACTAGTTCTTAAGACACAGTCTTACCATAGTGGCTAAGTTTATGCAACTGTCCCCAGATCAGTAATCACTACACTATCCTTTATAGTCATCTCTAGTCTTGAAAGTCATTATAATATGCCCCTTCTTTCAAATAACTGATACATAATGGATTTAATATCCATGCCAGTCAACTTTTCAATCAATCCCGAGTCAACTCCCACTTCCCAATATGAAAAAGACCTTTCAGTGTGTTCAATAGAGCAGAGGGAGCGCTCTAAGGCTCTCGGCCTAAGGCATCTCACACCATCCCTGTCAAATACACCACTCACAGGTGAGGTCTTTGTTAGTCAGGAAGTGGTGATAAAACGCAGCACTTCTGAGACTGCAAAACGGTGGACCCTGTGGAGGCCCCTGCTTTAGTGGATGATAACTGCTTCTTTCTGAAGGGTCTCTCCCCTCGGACAGCACATTAGCAATAGTCTCACAGCTATGGCTCCTGGCTAACCCATTTATTGTGATGAGCAATTTGACAGATGCAGCCAAGCCTTAAACATTGATGGAATACGGAATTAGCCACGGCGGCGCTGGTCTTCCGCAGAGAGAGTTCAGTGAGGAAGGAGGAGAGTTGGATAATTGCCTCCAGACTCCAAGGTGTCTTGGACAAGATTTTTAGACTCACCTTGGCAAAGCGGCACTGGAGCGTTCCATTGGTGGATGCCCTGTGGGGTGCGTGTGCAGGTGGCAGTGGTCTGGCCAATCAGGTTGAAGCCCCGGTCGCAGCTGAAGCGCAAGGTACTGCCCAGTTTCGTGCCCGTCAGGCTGTGTACTGAGCCGTTCACTGGAGGGTCCGGAATACTGCAGTACGCCGCTGTAAAACATACAAATATAAACACAGCCAGAAGTCAAAAACGCATCCATCTGTGAAACCTCCTGCTCCAGTGCGTATTTTATTGCTTTTCGATTCCTCATCCTGTTTACTGGAAATAGCAGATATTAATGCAGCCAAGAGCAGAGGACTGATTAAAAAAGATGCATGGTATTGAATTGTAGGAACTTGTTGAAGGTCATAAATGATGGATATGTAACAATAAAAAAAATAATTTTGTGTACTCTTTGTTCACCTAAACAGTAATTCAGAATACAAAGAGAGTCATTATACAAAGTTATGCTGTTTGACATATGCAATCCAGGCCACGTTCTCTCGTGTGGCATGAGGCGCCTGAGATCAGATCTGAGCAGGTATGTTCTCGTTGCAGACCAAACAAGAAAAGGATGACGGTAATGATACCAGCATAATATAAAAGGAGGTTTGGAGGAAATTAGGAGGAAATGGGGCAAGAATGCAATTTGTCGCATTATTAATCGCTATGACCGCATTAAAGTCCTATCTGTTTCACGAGTTCATGTGTCCATATAATCCTTCAGTAATACAGGTAAACAGATTTGGCTTGCTGGCCCAAATACAGGGGCTTGAGGAAGTCCCCCCCCCAGACTATTTACTTAATGTAAGTTAATTAGTGTAAGATTACTGGAGGTTTCCCAGAAAAGAAATCATGGGAGTGAGGCAGGCTGCAAGTATTTTTGTTGCCCTTAAAAAAGAAAAGTTAACTTGAGAAGCCAAATTACACAGGAAATTAATTCAAGATATATTCAAGACACACCTTATAAAGGATGAGACAAAAGTACTGATTAAGAAAATGATTTTCTGCAGTATAAGCTGCCGCTTATGTATTTGCCCTTGTGTTGCGAATGACAGGATTAGATGAACAAGCTCTTACCGAACTTCCATTTAAATTCCATTACAACAATGCTAATTTCATCCAACACAACGCCTAGCAATGATAATTTCCTTCAGGAGAGTAAGGGACCACTCACACAGGACACATTCTGGCATTGAAAACAGCTAGATGGCAATAAACGGCAATAAAATGGAATCGAACGAAAGGGGTCTCAAGACGTGTTTTTCAAAGCTGAACAGCTGTTAACTATAGCTACATTAAAGTCATATTAAAAACATTGCGCTGATGGCATGAGACTATGCAATTGTCAAAGATGCCAATCTGAAACATGTACATGGCCAAGAATTTAAAAAAGCAGAGGCTAGAAAACAAGAATGTGTCCGTTGTTAACAACCCATTTAGATTTATGGGTGTTTACAGTTTGCTGTGATGAGAGGTCATCGATATGCTAGAGTATTCCCAAAAGCTGAAAAATATCACTTGCAGAATATATACACTACCCTTCTAAAGTTTGGGGTTGGTAGATTTTAATGTTTTTGAAAGTAGTCTCTTATGCTCACAAAGGTTGCATTTATTTGATCAAAAATACAGTAAAACACTTATGTTGTTAAATATTATTACAATTTAACATTTTAATATATCTTACAGTTTAATGTAATCTTGTGCTTGCAAAGCTGGATTTTTTAGCATCATTACTCCAGTATTGAGTGTCACATGATCCTTCAGAAATCATTCTAATATGCTGATTTGCTGCTCGAGAGACATTTCTGATTATTATCAATGTTGAAAACAGTTGTGCTGTTTAATATTTTTGTGGAAACTACATTTTTCCAGGATTCAGGACTTCAAGAAATCTTTTGTAACATAAATGTCTTCACTGTCACTTTTAATCAATTTATACATCCTTGCAGAATAAAAGTATTAATTTCTTTCCAAAAAATAATGAATACATTTCTTTCTGTTCTAAGAAAATAGACCAAATATACTGATGTATCAAATCGTGGTTCATGGCTCTGACATAAACAAATGGCATTTAAAAAAAAATACTGATTAATAAATAAAAATACATCAACACAGTAGAGAAACTGTGCTCATCAGGTCATTTAATAGGACTTTAGCTCTTCACAGAAAATGTTAAAAGAAGTAAAAGCTAACCCACTGTAGGACAAAGAAAAATAAATAAAGATAAAACTGTAATGCAAGGGCAACCCTCAAGTTTTACAAGACACAAATCTTTCTAATGATCAAACCACTGAAACATAAAATGTTTCCAGCCTCTCATCCATTAGCACTGACATTGGAGATTATAGATAATGGACAAAATTAGAAGTTTACACATCACATACATGTAGTAAAACTTTGAATAAAACCTCCACTAATGGTTTAAATGGCTCAGAGTGCTGCGGACTGGTTTTGTTTTGTGCGTCATAACTCTCATGTGATAGAGCAGGTGCTGCCCTCTAAATGGCTCAGAAAGACTGCTATTGATTGTTGGCCACAGAGGTCTGGTTATAAGAGAAGGCTTAGTGGAAATTTAGCCTTCCAGCTCAACTACTTTATGAAGTCTGCGTTAACCAGTCACACTGCTGTTTCCTACCTGACTATGAATCAAGAGCCCCAGCTTTGCTTTTAATAAAGTCACAAGGTAAACAACCTCTCATGCCCCTTTGGCCTTTGTTTCTAAATTGCAGAGTTAATGCAGTCAATTTTCTACCTTTAACCTGCACCGTTTCTTCTTTTTCCAAAAAAGTCATTCAGCAAACCTCACACAGGTGATGGTGGGAAGAAAAGGTCAAGAATTAAAAAAGAGAAACAAAAGAGGAGAAGTGCAAGGAGCCGCGACAGTTGATGAAGTAACAGCCTGTGGAGATAAAAGATGGATTGAGAAAGAAAACCGAACGAAGCTTTGAGTCTGTCCCACCATCTGTTTTTGTCCCACCAAGGTATCGCTACAGAAGGGAAACCATATTGAGGAGGAAAACCTAGGTGTGCTGCTGCTGCTAACCCAGACTGTCACAGAGCCCTATATCAAAAATCCATCATGCGGGGAGGGAGCGGAAAAAACTAAACAAGCTGATGCCGAGAGAAGAGACCCTGATGAGTCAGACAAAGAGGAGATTAGTCATTCTTCTGAAACGCTAATGATTAGGAGCATACGGAAACTTTTTAAATATTTATAGGGTAATAACTCATTTAGAATTACGCCATTGCTCATGAAACGGTGCAATCAGGTCTTGATAGCTTGTGGCAGTATTTCCTACATAATTCTGTTTTTGCAGCGGGGAGTCATAATTGGTCGTTTCGTGAATGCATATTTTTAACTGTAAATTGTCATAAACATTCAGGCAGTCAGGAAGATATTTTATTTGTTAGAAGCCAAACCGATGAGTTTGTTCATGAGAATAATTCATTAAAAGAATCAGCTCATAAGAGTCAATTGTTCATTAATCAAACTATACTAGTTACACTGTATGTTTGTTTTTGTATGCAGATGATAGTGAAGATGCAATAGTATTATTTCACTGTATTGTTTAAATTCATAGCTTGTGAAAAATACACGAGCACTATGAAAGACTAAAGTACCACTAAAAAAAAAATACAAAGCTATGAATCTATTAATGCAAAAATAAAAATGTAAATAAATTAATCACTTTTAAAAATGACAAACAAATAGATTTATGTAAACTCTGGCTTGGTGAATTCCAAATACAATTTGTGTTTTGATGATATATTTAGATGACATGTTTAAATGCTCACCTGAGTAGCGAATTCGAAAGCCCTTGTGGCTAGAGGTGTGATCGAAGGACCAGTGAAGGTAAACCTTGTTAGCAGAGCTAGTAATACTGAGCGGAGATGAATAGTTCCCACTCAGAGAAATGAGCAGTGGACTCTGTCTTGATGGACCTGCAGGATAAAGCAAAGCATAAGGTTATGATGTACATCTGGTCCAAAACAATTACATCTCAGACCAGACCTGTAGATCGTTTGGTTTGTTCTGAAACAAGGATTAAAATTTTTATAATGTTGTGATTTCTTCTTGGTTCAGTTTGCTTTCACAAGGCAACATTTATAAATGGACCAAAATCAGTTAATACGAGTCAATTGCGAGTAAACTCTCCTCTCATTGGTCAGCGTGCACCTGTTTATGTTCCAGAATTCGGGTAACAGCAGTCATCAGTCAGGATGGATAGACAAAAGCTCTGCGGGCTGATTGTGGTTTTCTTTGTAGATGTCATTATATTATAATTTTTAGCAAGAATCAAGGCTTCGTCTGTATTTTTATTTACTTTTGGACATTGGTTCTGAAATATGTTTGTCTGACCAAATTTCAACAAGACATTTCAATTCGTCTTTGCTCCAGGTTAACCCACGATTCATTTTGAGAGGCATTAGCAAAACAAACACTGCTGCTTTTTATGCAACGTACGTAATTACCCATCATATATTGTGATACAGCCTGGTTCGTTGGTCCGTTGGGTCAGATTGCTTTCTCACCACAAGCAAACCACTCCAGAGTTTGTTTGCAATCGGGCCTAGACGACCTCGTTCAGGCGATCTTGGACCGATTATTTTGGATCCAAAGTATTTTGGAACCAAACTAAGAGAGAAAACGCACCAGGTTCCAAAACAAACGCTCCAAATAAGCCAGGTATGAAAACGCACTGAAATGCAATTAGTTTTTGGGTATACTAGAACAGGTTTTCATGCTTGAATTATTTTTGACATATTTTACATTGTTGCAGCACCTCTCTTCCCAGTCTGTCTGTAACACTCTGTTTAGTTCTGATATCTATGACACCCCTCCTTTCTGAAAGTAGCAATGTTCTCTGATTGGTCGGGTGGATCAGTGTGTTGTGATTGTTGAAACTCAAGGTTATGGTAAGGGCTGCTTCTAGCCTGAAACCCTGAGTTTTAGTTGCACAAGAAAATTATTGTCCATTACTTGGAATCTTAGTAAATAAGAGCCACTGAGCTTCACACTTCTATGAGCAACTGATCATGGCAGGTAAAAAAAAAAAAAAAAAAAAAATCCCACTCGCACCTCTTTCTGTCACTATAAGTAGCCACATATCTTACAAACTTCAAATTGACATGTTTACCACCAACAGTGATACAACTGGTGTGTTTCTGTCACAACATAGCCTTTCCACCTCTCACGGCTAATGCTGACTGACAGGGCTCTGTTCATAAACTTCACTGACGGTACTTTCAGATCAGCTGAACTCTGATTCAGTCCAGAGGGGTGTGCGTGTGTGTGTGTGTGTTTAAAGGCTATTTCAGACGTCATGTTAGTGTCTGGGCCAAGCTGCAGGGAGGTAAAGGGATTCGGTGTGATCTGGCTGGCTATGGCATGTTGTGAAAAGCAAAGTCTGCTTCGTAGCGTAATGGGAGTTGAAACCGTAATCAGCATCGAGCATGCCAGCTCCCCTCAGGAGTGGCTCACACTGCTCACAGATGACATGCAAACACACACCAGCACAGTCGCTTTGTCAGCCTCAGAAAAAGGCGTGCAGCACAATGCCATTCTGTGAGACCCAGCTGTCATATACTGTAAGTTTTCACTCTTTTTAATTAAGCTTAGATTTAAATGATTATTTGAGGTACTATATGAATGAATAATGGTTTTGGGTGGAATTAAAAATTTTATTATTTATTCTGCAAGATAATAAAACAAATCAAACCGTCAGAGAACACTCAAACAAGAAACAATATAAACTACATTTAAAAGTTTGGAGTCAGTTAAGATTTTATTTTTTTATTTTTTTGAAAGAAACTCATATTTGTATTCAGTAAAGATGCATTAAGTTGATCAAAAGTAATAATAAATTTGTTACAAAAGTTTTCTATTTCAAAGAAATGCATAAGAGACTTCTGACCCCAAATTTCTGAATGGCAGTGTAAATTTAAATTGATAAAATCTATATTTAAATTTAATACTATCTCATTTTTATATGTAATACAAACTCATGTTTCACATGTAACTCAAATTAAATTATATTGCTGGTTGCTGTAATATATATATATATATATATATATATATATATATTTTTTTTTTTTTTTTCCCTTCAATTCGCTTTTTTTTTTATTCATGTAGCAAAGTTTCTAAAGAAGGAAAGAGAAGGTGGCCTATTCACGTCATTCTTTCTTTGGAAAGTTGCATGACTCAGCTATGATTGTGGGCGACTTTAATGACGCCTAAAACGTGATGAGCCTCAATGTGTGTGAGATGACCCTTCTGACCTCTAATCCACTTCGTAATCTCAGTCTAAATGGGATCACTTTCACCCTAGCAAAGCAGCTGACCTAAGACTGGCCCTGGACAGACCCCTGTTGGCTAAAGCAATTTCCTTTGCCTTTTACAAAAGGTTTTCACTGTGTAAAAGCAAAGGTCATCCCTTTTGGCCTCTCTTCAACTGTCTATCTTGCTCAACACAGCAAGGTTGCCTGTGAGGTGTGTATCAGTAATTGCATTGGAAGGAGGAGAAAAACAGCTTTTTGTGAGCAAAAACCATGTCTGAACTAGTTTTATGATGTTTGTTCCTTGATTCAATCTTATCATCAAACCTTATCACAATGACAGCAATAAATAAATGATTATTAAGTACTTATTATCATTAACTTTTTCCCTGACTGCGTTTTTTATATAAAAAAAAAAAAAAAAAAACAAACAAAAAAAAAAAAAACGTTTCCAGCCACTGGGTGTTTTTAGTAATTTTCACAAAAATTTCATGGCCTTCAGAATATTTTGTTGTATGAAAATCTGAACATGCAATATATCAAAAGAAAGAACAGAGCCTCAAACAAACAAAACACTTTTTATATTAACTTCATGCATTCTTTTTTTTTTTTTTTTATCAACACCTAAATGTGGGTAAGTTTCATAAAAAAAGCAAAATTTTGAACAAAAAGCTGAAAAAGAAATAGTCCCCCCACTGTTATACGGTAGCGCCCCCTACCGTATAACAGTGAAAACAGTTATTTCAAATTGTAATAATATTTTACTGTAATTTTAATCAAATAAATGCAGCCTTGGTGAACAGAAAAGACTTCTTTAAAAAAAAAAAAAAATAATAATCTTACTGACCTCAAACTTCTTAAATGTAGTGTATATAATAATACTAATAATTATTATTTTTATTACTAATATTATTCATGCTATTATGATTATCATCAAATTAATCAGAGGAAAAGATCTTAAGGAAAAGCTATGCAAAAATCCACTCACCATCAAAGATCTCCAGCTCATCAAACTGTCTGCTGGTCTGAAAGTGTTCAACGGTGAAAGTGATGTTGTAACCTGAATCCACCTTCACCACCCAGGAGCAGGACTCGAAGTGCGGCAGGCTGCTGCCCGGTGACTGACTCAGGATTATCCCTGTGGAGGCTGTCAGCACCTCGTTCATAGGACAGGTGACTGTGAGGAAAACATACAAGAGCTAGTTCAGCTTGATCAAAAACACAGAATTACAGATCTATAGCTCCATTTAACATGACACTTGAACTTCAGATGCAACAAAAATTGTGCGGCCTATTGATCACCCAACAATTCAAGCCCAATATCCAGTCCCCACTTTGTGCATGTCTATGGTAAAGCACCGAACGCAAGTCAATGATAACACAAAGCACCCTGGGCCAGTCTGTTGTGACACTGAGAGGATTGATCACTGCTGTTCACACGGTTGTACAGCCTGACTCTCATGCCTCAGTCTGCAGTTTCATCTTTCAGTCATTGATATTCCTCAGAGGCCCGCTGTGACATTTCCCCACACTTTTACCTTGAATTATCAGGCTTTATGCAGTGGCCCATCTTGGCCGCTTCCCTCAAATCTCGGAAGCCTGTCTCTTATTCTCTCCGTAGCTGTCGGAATACAAAGCAAGCATCCAAATACAAATCACAACATAAAAGGATAAACCCTCATCTCTGACACAGTTTTATTATTTTGTCTCATTTCTTCCACATGACGGAAAGCCGCATACGCATCAGCCAGGAAAAGAATGTTATTATCAAATATTTATGACACTTACGTTTCGGATACGAAATATGGATTTTCTATTACTTGCTAAATAAACACACTGCTGTTTCAGAGCTCCGCTGGTGCGAATACTTTATGACTGAGTTGATATCTGCATGAGATTATTACAACGGAAGAATTGTGGAGATCTTCTAACCCCACCGCTCACCTCCGCTTATCAGAATATCGACAGATGCGCCGTGCTAAAACCCAGTAAATAACATGACCCATAGTAAACAGTTTTGTTTCTATATTCGGCCTCTTTAATTGGCCTTTTAGTCAGTCGTTTAGCACCTTAATTGACTAACATTTAAGCCCACGGGTCTGTGCACTGATTAGGATGGACGTTAATCAAAGCAATAATTTCATGCATGCTATGCACTGTACGGCTTTACGTGTCAAACCTGAGATAAGTTATTCTTATAATTGCATTCAGGTTCACAGCCCAGTGAATTGCTCCGGTGACAATGATTAAATTATAAAAAGTTGCTTTGAGAATTGATATGATATAAATCACACTTGTGGTTTCTGGTCGAGACTGAGACTGAGCCTGAGCTCGGCGGATACGCAGGAACGATGGGGTTGCTGCTTGCTGTTTGACACGTTTCCTTTACGAGGGTAAAATATAGAAGCTCTGGGACTGGCTACACGGCTCTGGGGTGATATAAAATGTGAATGCGGTTTCATTGGAGGACAAACATTATCATGGATGCATATCGATGCCCGCTTGAGCCTATCATCACTGCATAAAGCATAATGCGCTCAGGTAAAAAATACACCCCCAATAACCTACATCTGTGCATCCGGGAGCTCGCGCTCACAAATTACATTCTTCAAAGTGTGAGTGTGGGTGTTACAGATCTTTATTTGCCACCACATACAGTGCTTTGAAAGCTGGCTGTTAACCTATAACACAAACAGAGATGTATTGTAAAGCAGCGAACTGATAGATATGACAAGTATTTTGCGAGCACATTTAATGTATCATAACAGTTATAGGCCTTTGCTATATTCTTGATATTTATATTGTTAGTGTATTCATGTTTAAATCAGTTTATATTGCAAAACATAAAAGGAACTCTTGGCATCTGTGCTGAGGGCTGCGTATCTCGCTGTGCTGCCGAGATCTGTATATATTCTTTGGAAATTGAAACAGTTTAAAGGATTAGTTCACTTCAGAATTCAAATTTCCTTTCTTTCTTCAGTCGAAAAATTATGGTTTCTGAGGAAAATATTCCAAAACATTCTCTCCATATAGTGGACTTCAACGGCTACCAATGGGTTGAAGGTACAAACTGCAGTTTAAATGCAGCTTCAAAGGGCTCTACACGATCCCAGACGAGGAATAAGGGTCTTATCGAGTGAAACGATCTATCATTAAAAAAAAAAAAAAAAAAAAATATTACATACTTTTTAACTACAAATGCTCATGTTGCACGAGCTCTGCGATGCACCACACATTACATAATCACGTTGGAAAGGTCATGCGTGATGTAGGCGGAAGTACCGCAGTAGGGTGAAAAACTCCATCACAT
Organism: Hypophthalmichthys nobilis; assembly: GCA_037950665.1. Lineage (NCBI taxonomy): Eukaryota > Metazoa > Chordata > Actinopteri > Cypriniformes > Xenocyprididae > Hypophthalmichthys > Hypophthalmichthys nobilis. The sequence continues at coordinate 6,985,354 of CM075483.1, read as the reverse complement.
CTTTTTGCTAGATAAGACCCTTATTCCTCAGCTGGGATTGTGTAGAGCCCCCTGAAGCTGCATTGAACCTGCAATTCGTACCTTCAACCCGTTGGTAGCCACTGAAGTCCACTATTTGGAGAAAAATCCTGGAATGTTTTCCTCAAAAACCATAATTACTTTTCGACTGAAGAAAGAAAGACGTAAACATCTTGGTTGACATGGGGGTGAGTAAATTATCAAGAAATTTTAATTCTGAAGTGAACTAATCCTTTAATGTTTCACGTACTAAAATGCATTGATGAATTTAAAGTGACTTTAAATACTAAATATTTATAATAAAAATTATGTCAATATTATAATTATTAGTAATAAATAATTTAAACTTTAACTGTTTTTTTTTTTTTTTCATTTTAGACCAAAAGGTTACCTTATTCATGACAGATAAGTTAATGAGCATGTTTACATGCACACCAATATGCTGATAACTCACAAATATCAGCTTATTGAATTAACCAGTTGTCCTGGTTTACATGCAAACCAATAACCCAGCAATGCAAGTAAACCATGTTTACAAGACCTTATTAATAAATCAGGTTATTTCCCAGTAGTGGCATCAAAACTTAATCATTCGTGTATCTGACAATGAGCATTCCATCTGTTATGTCATTGTGATGTTAAATAAAGTATTACAAAGCAAAGAGTACTATTCCAACATGTCAGCTGGAAACTTATGGACTCATATATTCTCCTCTCATGCAGTTACAGATGCAGATTTTGACTGTACCACTTCTGCAAGCGATGAGAACACATTTTTATGATTTTTTTTGTGTCAAGAAAGAGTCAGTTTGCGATATAATTCCTCCTCACTTAACGCAAAACGCTTGATCTGTCTGGATCCGGAGTAAGAATGCTTTCCTGGCACATTTCACACATGCGCACTTCAATAAGCCGACAGAACGCAGGTTAATTGGGGTAAGGGGCAAAAATCTAGCTGTGTTGATTAGTTTATGCTTAAGCCATTTATGACTTTACTCTGATAAAGGAAAGCAGGTAAATGCGTTTACATGACCACACGCATTGTCAGCTTATTAAGCATAATCAGGTTAAGAATGTGCATGTAAATGTACTCAATGATACACTACTTTTTAAAAGTTTTCTATTTAAAAAATATTTTTTAAAATGTAATTTTTTGCAGCCCTTACTTTAGTCTTCAATGTCACATGATCCTTCACAAATCATTCTAATATGCTGATTTGCTGCTCAGGAAACATTTCTTATTATTATCAATGTTGAACACAGTTGTACTGCTTAATATTTTTGTGGAAACAGTGCTATTTTTTTCAAGATTATTTGATGAGTAGAAAGTTCAAAAGAACAGCATCCAAAATCTAACACTTTGGTTAAAAGCAGACTAAACTGAAATACCCCAGATATGTCGTGGTATAAATGCTATAGCAGAATGTCAACCATTTCTACCATCATACCACCCCTAATTACATTCTGCCCCAGCAAAATGGGAAAGAGCATGACCCTCTAGACAGAATCTCAGACAAAATCCTCATCATCCTAGGCCTTTCACTATGGCGGCAAACGGAAATTAACTCGCTCAGGTCGCCCTTATCCCCTAATCCACTTTGAAATGGACTGTCAAAGGCTGAATGTAAACAACAGTTTTGGTGGCAGATTCTGACAGAAGAGGAGAAGGCATGTCAAAACTGCTCCTTTAACAATGGCAGCTGAAGATTATCTACTGTATAAGACAGGCTGGCATCTAAAAAGGGATTTTCAACTTAAAATGTCACCCTTCGTGACAATGAATTGCAAATATGGCCCCCAGAAGAATATACATTCAAGAGATGGTAACATACGGCATTCATTTCGTGATGTCAAGAAAAAGGATAAATGTCACGTGCAAATTGTCAACGCAGGCCATCCAGGCTTGTGTTTTGTTTGCCGCATACAGTTTTCACATAATTGATCGACTTGATTGAGTAATGTTTTGAACCGTCTGAAGCTGAAAACGCACACATTCAAACATGTATTACAATAGCATTGGCTGTCTAATAATAAGGAAGAGCAGGATTTCAAAATGAGCAAGAGATGTGGAGGTACTTGCACCATTTGTTATAATTGCAGAAGATAAAAGGCAGTTCTAAAGCCATTTTACTAGATTAGTGTGGCAATTTGTGCATGTACCGTATAATGTGTGTTGACGTGTGTTTTCACATGCATGCAGTGACATATATAATACACATGATATACAGATATACATAATATATTAACAGATTAATATTTTATATAAAATTCACAGAATTTTGAATAAGAGAAAAATACTGCAAAGAATTTGTAAATTATTGAATAATATTAGTCATAGGAAAATAAATGAAAAGAGCACCTAAATGCCATCAAGAGAAAAATACTTTGGGATTTTCATGTCGCCATGGTGACAGAAGGTTGGAATAACAAAATCAACATGGATGTGCGCATGACATGCCGTGCGTCACTGATAAAAACATATTTTATTTATATATAACAGTATATTTAAGTATAAACATTGAAAATCTGAATGTGGAGAAAGTCAAAAGAGTCTGTATATGCTTAAAGAAAAGAAGTCACATTACGTGTGAAATTCTTCTACCCTTAATTTGCATAATGGCATGTGATGCATTCTCAACATTCACAAACTATTTTCTCTGTGAATATGAGAGAGACAAAAACAAGAGTGAGAGGGAACACTGAGAGAAAAAGGGAAGGCATATAGCAATCAGATGCAGCATAAGAGTTTTTAAATGGGACTGCCTTTATGATTGATTATATATATATATATATATATATATACACACACACACACACACACACACACACACACACACATATATATACATATATACACTACAGGTCAAAAGTTTGGACACGGTAAGATTTTTAATGTTTTTAAAAGAAGTTTCGTCTGCTCACCAAGGCTGCATTTATTTAATTAAAAATACAGTAAAAACAGTAATATTGTGAAATAGTATTACAATTTAAAATAACTGTTTTCTGTTTGAATATATTTTATAAAGTAATTTATTCCTGTGATCAGCATCATTACTCCAGTCTTCAGTGTCACATGATCCTTCAGAAATCATTCTAATATGCTGATTTGCTGCTCAAGAAACATTTATGATTATTATCAATGTTGAAAACAGTTGTGTACTTTTTTTTTTTTTCAGGATTCCTTGATGAATAGAAAGTTCAAAAGAACAGCATTTATTTGAAATACAAAGCTTTTGTAACATTATACACTACCGTTCAAAAGTTTGGGGTTAGTAAGAATTTTTATTTTTATTTTTGACAGTAAAGACATTTATAATGTTACAAAAGATTATATTTCAAATAAATGCTGTTCTTTTGAACTTTCTATTCATCAAAGAATCCTGAAAAAACAAAAAAAAAATTATACACAAATATTTTGTACAATTGTACACAATAAATGTTTCTTGAGCAGCAGATCAGCATATTAGAATGATTTCTGAAGGATCATGTGACACTGAAGACTGGAGTAATGATGCTGAAAATTCAACTTTGATCACAGGAATAAATTACTTTATAAAATATATTCAAACAGAAAACAGTTATTTTAAACTGTAATAATATTTCACAATATTACTGTTTTTAATGTATTTTTAATGTATTTTCACTCTAAAAAATGCTATGTTAAAAACAACCCAAGTTGGGTTAAATATGGACAAACCCAGCAGGTTGGGTTAAAGGGCACCTATTATGCCCTCTTTCACAAGATGTAATATAAGTCTCTGGTCTGGTCAAGTTTCAGCTTAAAATATTTAATATTTAATAAAATATTTAACCCAGCATTTTTTAGTGTTGGTGAGCAGGTGAAACTTCTTTTAAAAACATTAAAAATCTTACCGATTCCAAACTTTTGGCCGGTAGTGTATGTGTATATATATATATATATATATATATATATATATATATATATATATATATACATATATAGAAATTGTCCAAAATGTCTATGTATGTTGAAGGATTAAGAGTTCCTTTCACTGGAGCTTAGGGGCTAAGCCCAACCCCTGAAAAACAACCCCACACCAATCCCCCCTCCACCAAAACTTTACACTTGGCACAATGCAGTCAGGCAAGTACTGTTCTCCTGGCAACAACCAAACCCAGACTCGTCCATAGGATTGCCAGACAGAAAAGCGTGATTCGTCACTCCAGAGAACACGTCTTCACTGCTCTAGAGCCTAGCAGCAGTGTGCTTTACATCACTGCATCCGACGCTTTTGCATTGCACTTGGTGATGTAAGGCTTGGATGCCGCTGCTCGGCAATGGAAACCCATTCCATGAAGCTCTCTACGCACTGTTCTTGAGCTAATCTGAAGGCCATATGAAGTTTGGAGGTCTGTAGCTATTGACTCTGCAGAAAGTTGGCGACTTTTGCGCACTGTGCGCCTCAGCATGCGCTGACCCCGCTCTGTGATTTTACGTGGCCTACCACTTCGTGGCTGAGTTGCTGTTGTTCCCAATTGCTTTCACTTTGTTACAATACCACTAACTAGTAGTGATGAAATTTCACAAATGGACTTATTGCACAGGTGGCAACCTATCACGGTATAACACCTGAATTCACTGAGCTCCTGAGAGCGACCCATTCTTTCGCAAATGTTTGTAGAAGCAGTCTGCATGCTTGATTTTATACACTTGTGGCAATGGAAGTAATTGAAACACTTGAATTCAATGATTTGGAGGGGTGTCCCAATACTTTTGGCAATATAGTGTGTATATATATATATATATATACACACATACATATATACACACACACACACACACACACACACACACACACACACACACATATATAGGGCTGTCAGGTTAATTTAATTAATTTCCTATGGGGAAAAACGTGTTAAAATTATTAACGCATTTAATGCACCTGCCCCAACCCAGACCTATGTAGTTCATCTTACATTTCATACAGTTGATTGATGATGAATATTGTCTGCTTTTGCTCAATTTTGCCAATGAAAATATTACCTATAAAGCCAGAGCAGAACTGTTGTGCATCTCCGAGCAACACACAGTGGTGTTTCGTTACTGAATAAATCCACGATTTGAGGGAATCAACTGGGTGAACCAATGATTCAGTGGCCCATTCATAAAGAGAGCACTTTACTTCATTCCTGAATGAATCAAGAGAGCCATTTACTTCATTCCTGAATGAATCAGTCATTTGAATGAATCGAATAAATGACTTAATGACTCATTTAGACATTCACTGCCACCCACTGGCAGTTTTAGTTTCTTATTTAGTGTATCATTTTATTAAAAAAAATAAAAATAAATTAATAATTATATATATATATATATATATATATATATATAGCACAGGGTTGTCAAGCACAGGGTTTCTTTTAAAGAGACTGGCATAGGGCCATCATTGTCATGTGTATGTCTGATTATGTCTGCAGAAGATATGATTCTCATATCAGAGGAAAGCTAAAAGAAGTAAGGGGAGGTATTTGATGGAAAGAAAGACGTGGTATGTATTTAACAAGAGGATGTGACAGATCAGATATCAGGTACAGAGAGAGAAAGAGAGAGAGAGAGAGAGAGAGAGAGAGAGAGAGAGCGCGTGATGGGGAGAAGCTGTGATTTAATAGCTGGGTGCACCTGCAGCCTGGATATCCTCTGCATCTCAATGAGCTTTGCGTTCCCTCTACCCATCACTGTCCTTCCTCTCTACTCTTTCAATCCCTCAGTTTTTCGCTCTGTATGCTTGCTCACTCTTTTACTCGTTCTTCAGGATACCCGTAAACAAAACTGTCCTAATAATCAAATACTGAAATGATCGATATTTATTACATTAAACCAATAATTACCACAAAAAGTATGTTACACACAAACCATATTTATTCCTATTTCAAGTGAAATTGTATTTAATGTAGTCTGGTTTCTCTATCCTTAATGCTTTTTTTTTTTTTTTTTTTTTTTTTTGAAGATGAGAGCACATCACACAGCCTGTCCATGTTGGCTATCCTACCAGATGAATATGAATTTAAAACAAAATACCATACAGTTTAACTGGATGCCAGCCTTTGATGTCAACAACAGGAGAGACCAAGGAGGGTTAAAAACTCCCATAGGTATTTTTTTTCTGGCTTTTGCCCTGTTTTGGTATAGTGCAGCCACATGGCAACATATAATTTCCCTTCACTTTATAGAACAAATTGCATTGTTGGAATTAAAAGGGCAGACTTCAAAGAACACGAATATTAAGCTGTTTTTAAGCCACATGACATTTGATTTCCTCTCCAAGACTGCAAAGTGCATTTTATTTTGGTATATTTACCATACATCATGAATTTTTTGCTGCATCTTTGATTAGATAATTAGATTACAAAACAACCTTGTCTAACACAGTTTTACAGAAAATATGAATGTTGCCACATGGCAATTCTGTACCACAGTGGAATTGCTGTGATGCATTTCCTCACTGGCCATAATAAAACTGTATACTTTTAAAGCGTAACAATACTTATGCATTAATAATACAATTATGATGTCTTTCAGAAAAAAAAAAAAAAATGCATACCATTTTTTAATATATGAGTAAAGAAAAAAAGGTTTACCACTGAAGATGAACTAGGATTTATGATGCTTTGTTACATTTTCAGTTGTGGTGCAGATTTGACACCTTTGCCAAGGTGTTTCTCAAAAATCACATTTTTTATTTTTGTTACTAGAGCTTTTTTTTTTTTTTTAGTTAATTTAAAAAAAAAAAAACATTCTCATTGTAAATATAACTAATTTTTCAGTGTTCAACAACAAGTTATGCATAATTGTTTTGTTAAAGAGTTAGTTCACCCAAAAATGAAAATTATGTCATCAATTACTCACCCTCGTGTTGTTCCAAACAGTAAGATTTTTCTTCATCTTTGGAATACATCAATGTTTATTTGTGAATAAAAGCCTAAATTCAATCTGTTCATCATCTAAAGCGATCAAGTCTCTTCAGAAAATTTGGACTAAACCACTCAATTCATATGGATTAGTTTTACAATCTCTTCACAAACTTTTTGAAGCATGACAGTGGTAGTTGCATAGGTGTCAATGGAGGTAGAGAAATTGCTCAGATTTTATTTAAAATATCTTCATTTGTGTTCCAAAGATGAACAAAAGTCTTACAGGTTTGGAACGACATGAGGGTGAGTAAATTTCCATGTTTGGGTGAACTATCCCTTTAACCTAACTATGTACATCACTTTTCATTTTTTTTGATTGACCCTGAAAATAGACCTGTCTCTCTCCACAAATGATCTCATTACAAAGTATAAGATCACCTTCCTTCTCCTTCTCCTCCTCTTCCTCTATCCTTCTGTTTCTCATTCCACCAGCCCCTATGTCTTTCCTGTCTCTTTCCCTCTCTTGAGTTTGACGAGGCAGGCATACTTAATGTGACTGACAGCCAGAGGCAGTACCCTGACCAAATGGAGCGGGTGTCAGCTGGCTTTGTTGGCCCTCAGTATAAGGGGCTTTTCATATAGCCGAAGCAATTAACTGCGACACCTAATTAATGTTACGATGGATTACACAGGTTCACTGAAAGCACTCCACCATGAAGGTTGAGGAGGACCATGTTTGGGCCTGCTATACTAAAAAAAAAAAATGATGTGTCGTCCCTCTTCAAACTGTCCCAAACCCCAGCCTCTCTGTTCTCTCTGACATAGGCTTACGCTGAAAACGATAACGCTTCCTGTCTATTATTTGCTTCAGTTTTTCAGCCTTTTTTCAACAGGACTTAATCATTTTTTTTTTTTTTTTTTGCCAAACAGCTGCAATGCAGACCACAAATTGCTTCCAGTAAACAAACAGCCCAATTGCTTTTCACTTACTTACATCGTAAACAAGGCTAAACACAGGGGCAGCTTAAGTCTGTTTTGATATTGAAGATGTTAAAAGATTCTGAAACATTTTTTAAATATATATAAATGTCGTGTTAACTATATAGCCTAATGACAAAAAACGGTATTAAAACGGTTAAAAATTTTCACTAGTGGAAAGAAGCATTTTGACTAGCGGTCTCAGACTTTTGGACGTCACTGTATTTGTTTTGGGGCATTCAATAGAGGCCTTTTAGTCAGACCTACTGTACACAGTAAAGACTATGCAGAGAGCTGAAAGAGATAATTCTCCTACGCTGAGCATATAGAGACAAACATAATGAGGAGGAACTGAGGGAGTTTATGGGAAATGCCATATCAAATCACATAAAAGCAGCTGGAGGAAAGGTAGATGAGCGTTTAGCATACTCGTGGGGTTTGCTTGACAGGCTCTGAGGTATTTCATCCCACCTCTAAGCCAATAGCAATAATGAAGCTTCATATAGCACAGATCCAACCATCATGATCAATAGACCATCATGCATTGCAACACAGTGGGGGTGGATTTTATAGTATAGTATATAAACCAAAGGACTGGTCTTTTGTAAAACGCAAAGGAAGGAAGTTACTAAGAATGAATTGTCTTTTAAAATGCTTATGGTTAGTGAAGAAGACGCATGTATTTACACTGAAGTACCATGGTGTAATTGTTTAGCATAATCTGTTTAAATGGATAGCTCATACAAAAATGAAAATTCTGTCAGCATTTACTTTACTTACATTATTGACTTTCTTCTTTTGGAAAGCTTTTCAAAGCTCTTTTTTTTTTTTTTGTCCATACAATGAAAGTCAATCAGGTTCAATGACGTCCAATTGGATCCCATTGACTTCCATTGTATGGACAAAAAACAACTGAAATGCTCGTCAAAATATCTTATTTTGTGTTCCACAGAAGAAAGAAAGGATGACATTTCATGTTGGCAAGTCTGGTTTGGTTTAGGCTTGTTAGGTGGTGATTTAGCATATTGACCAGCATAGTCATGGCAAAACTCAAACAGATTAGTCTTTGTCAATCTGGCTGACTAAGAGACTTAGTGGTTAGGCTAGAGAAAAGCACTATACTGGTGTCTGCATATGCTGGTATCTGAAATAGCTTACTATCACATGAAGGTGGAGGTCCTTCAAACTCAAGATGAGTCCCCAGGCGACAGGTTTGAATGCTGTTCCCATTTAGGTGATATCCTGGCAAACATCTGTAACGAACTATATCACCTGTGGAAAGAGAGGGAGCGAACAGATGAACGGATATTCATCATTGCTTTATCAATTGTCTTTCAGATGCACGCCACTTTCTGTAATATTATGGAGAACATGGGATTTCTGAATAGCTCGGAACAACAGGAGCAGCATCTGGCTGTTCCTGCCGCTGCTTCACTCATAACTTGATGAAGGCCACGTCCCCTCACTGTCTCGCTTAATGGCTGACAGTGACGATAAAAGAATAAAGGGAGAAGGAGCGAGTCGAACGGAGCCTCGACGTGCCGGCGCTGCATTGCAGTGTAATTAAGGAAGCGCCACACTGCATGGTTTACATTCATAACACCCATCGGCTGCTACCTGAGGGCCGTTCAGATCTCTGAAACAAATCTCCCTGTTGCCACACAAACATTCAGGCACTCTGTGACTCAGCTGAGAGGAACAAAAACACCTAGTGGTTTTTATAATGTAGCATTTAACTCGAAATAATGAAACACAAGCTTGCAAAGGGAAAAAAAAAGGCTTCACATGCGTTGAAATACATATTTAGGAATGTGTTTGTGGCTGTGAGAACATGCGTTCACGGCCATCCAAACACAACGGCCTTAGTTAAATCACTGAATTAGGAGAATTAATTGGATGTGGTGGATAATCAGTGATCAAAAGCATGATTCAGTGCAGGTTCGTGCCAAAGACCATGAATGTTTTAACCCCGACGGAGGCTCTACAAACACGCTCCATTCCAGAGAGATCAAACAACCCTGCACCGACCCGTAACAACCCATTTAGAACAATTAATATAAATGAATGCATTTTTTTTTCTCCATGCCAGAAAAGCAGTGCACTGATTTTACAATGGATTTCAGAGGCAACAGAGGCTGGTGACTCATCATTAGAGAACCAATGAAGTTATGATTGCTTTATTATTTATAAGTGTTTTCTGTGGGCACTCGGAGGTGAAACCAACAGCTTTAATAAACGATTCAAAAGATTTAAAAGTTAAAATAGCTTGAATACAATCTAGAAAGAAAAAAAAAAAAGAACCTATCAGAGACGCCACAGCCAAAATTGTTCAATCATAGTTTGAAAAAAAAAAATAAAAAAAAAAAAATAAATAAATAAAGGGTTTATTATTATTATTATTATTGCTGTTGCTCCTGCTGCTGCAGGTAAAATTGTGTAATTATAACAACATGCTATGATCACTAATATTATAATAAACAAATATCTCAGTTGACTGAGTCTACACTTCACGCTCTGCTTCTTAAACTCAGTGATTGTCCTTATTCTGTGCACAAAAATCAACTTTCAAGTACCCAGTACATAATTTCTTGTCAAATTTTCTCAATTCACCTGCTATAGGAAAGCATGGCAAAATGTGTATGCTTAATATATAAAATCGCTTCTGTCTGGCCTCCCCACCATTTTGTGTTTGCACAAAATGTAAACTCATCCTATGTTCTAGCACCAAGCACAATACAACATCAGCCTCTGTTTTGAATTCTGGCAATGAGTCAGCATATCAGCACGGCCCTATGGGACTGGTAGCCCTGGCATCTGAGCGGTTTTCTCTCCTCAAAGTGAGTTCTCGAGGGGTGTTAGCAGTGGTGGGGGGGGGGAGGTGTGTGTGTGGCTGGCTCTGCTATTCTGGGAACATTATTAATGAGAGGCGCTCAAGCCTGAAAATGAACTGGCAGTCTGCGTCTCTGCTCAAAATGTTCCACTTATACTGGGCCAGGCCGAGCCTACCAACACTAACACACACAAGAAGGCATACAAATCAGATTGTAAATGAAGTAAAATAAATTCAAACTCACCTATCTTAAATTCTTTACTGGCCATCAGTATTTCTGCATTAGGAATGATGGGAGGTGGCAAACAAAACTGAAGTCTATAGGCTAGAAGAAAGAGAGACAGAGGGGTAGAGAGAACAAGTTCAGACATGTCATATTGCATTCAGGTATTCATTGTGAAGGTAAAGAACAGTTCTACATGACCAAAAAAAAAAAAAAAAAAGATAATTTCATGTGTTCAGGGTCTTATTTGGAGTGCTTTTTAAGTATGATATGGCTTTTATGATGAAACCTGTATGCAGTCCTAAGTAACCATGCAGTGTTGCAAAACTCAAGTCTGTGTTCTGGTCTCAAATCCATCTTGAATTGAAGACCATATTTATATGGTCTTGTCATGAATTTGGTAACATATGACTGCCACTGGGACTCGAGACCATGTGTGGTCTTGAGTACCACAGCATTGTAGATACATTTTGTGGTCTGTGCCGAAATGTGCCTTCTTAATCATTCAGGCCCTCTTCAGGTCCAGTCTTAGCTCCTTTTCTGGTTTCAGTCTTGACTGAAACTCAACCTGCTCTGACCTCAGCCTAGACTGGGACTTGAAAAAGCTGGTTTCGTCCACAACTCTGCAATAATTTATTTAATCACATCCTTCCAAGGGGTCCTGCTGCTATTAGGCAACTGCTATTGAGATGTATGGGAATGCTAGCGAAAGCTTTCTCTTGGACCAATTACCTTGGTAGTTGATCTTGAACAGTCCACCTTTCTCAGAATTGCTTCGGAAACGTATCAGAACTTGATTAGAAGTGCTGCTCGGTGGGTTGTTGGGCTCTCCCTCGGTGAACACTCCAAGTTTACGAGCTGTTTCCTGAGGTCCGTCCCTGTTGAAGACACATCATTAAAATTTAATGTACAAAACCCGCTAACCTTGCATACTGCATGGGACAGGAGAACACCACATGCCTTGCTGCCTGACATTGCAAAGTAAGTCAGATCCCACCCATATAGATCACCCGGCTGATTTGAGAAACGTTTCTCTGAATATTGATTACTTTACTGAATTGAGGGACGATTCTAGCCATTCTGATTACCTCTCTGATTTCAGAGACTCCTCTCACACTCTCTTAGAGTGTGCTACAGTTCCTTCACGCTCAGTTCAGACTCAGCCTCTGTGTCAAGGCGTTGTGAAACCGAAGCCACCATCTACAAGGACATCACCTAGGGGGGTTACCCCCATCTTTACAGTCCTCTAGTGGGGAGGGAACAACTTGGCACAAACCTAATCCTAGTTTTAACCATGACCATTCAGCTTCAAAACCATCTGTTTGTGGCCATCTGAGCTTGCGCTACAGATTATGTCCTGTCTTGTGCATTCAGAAAAGCATCTGGTTGGCTAAAGGGAGTGCTGGCTCACTGAAGTGAGGCCAAGCTGTCTTGACGGAGCTTTTCTTGACTCTTCTGGTTATACTGTACCTTTAGTTTGAGTTGAAGTGGATGAATCCTGCATGTAAGAGAGTAGATAATGCCTCAAGAAAAAGTAGGGAACCGTAGGTACAGTAAGATCAATGCTTGAATTAATCCAAACAGAAAATTGCAGAGATTCAATGAAGATTCAATTAATTTAGAGAAGGTGTGTGATTAAATTGCAACTTGTGCCCTAACATGTTTTAAGGGGAACCCTGTGGAAAGGTTCAAAGTCCTACCTGTACATACAGGCCTCAAGTGACTCAATAAAGAGGCTCATTAATTAGCCACCAGTCTGCGTGTGTTATAAATATATTCCCTCCCAGAAAAGAAAGTTGTAGAAGTATGATCGCTACAGGAAGTTTGACAACTCACCAGATTGTGATGAAATCTTGGGGACCATGGACTTGCAAGAGGGTGAAATTAAGACGAATTCCCAAGCCTGGTGCCACCGTTATCAGCCAGCTGCAGTCCGCAGAAGTGGGGTAGTCCTCTGGGTAACCGGGGGAGAAGATAGTGCCATTGTCTGATGTAATGTTACCTCCACAGGGCACTAGAAGGCAAAAATGAAAATGTACGATTGTAAAAACTCCCCAATAAACTTGACCTTAAACAATTTATGTAGAACCCAACGATTAAAGAAACTCCATCCCAGAAAGCAGCGTTGGCAGATGATAGAGAAAGCAGAAAGCAGGATAGGGGGGCAGGGAAACATGGCTGAAAATCCCTGCTGGGTTCTAAAACACCACTCAGTAGTTCATGTTCCTTGTCCGACTACATCTTAGAAATCCCTCTTGCAGGCAGTGCTTTGCATTTATATAGACGTGTCCATGTTTCCAATGATTCAAATGAGCCCCAGACATATGAAATCAAATCCCCTTCCTTCTCCTGCTGATCCCATGCTGCTGCTGCCCCCGAGTCGGAGGGGAAATAATCAATGCGATTCGGCTGGTGAAATAAAGATAGGCCTACGACTTGTCCGCACACATAAGGATAGTCATAATACACTCTCACTCTGACTGTACTCTCAGCGGTTTCTTGCACCGTCAAGGTCTCTCCGTCCCCACATCCCTCCCCACTCGTTCCCGCCCTCTCTATCGTTCTACAATTCTTTCTGCTCTCTTTCCTCCTTCTTCATTTCCTCTCATCTCCGATGGAATGCTGAGAGGGGTGCCTATGTTAATCCCCAGTGCTGTGTGTTCTCTCTCGCCACCTTACTTGCTAAATGAAGTATCGATCACAGCATTGATTAAAAAAAAAACATGCCACGCTATCAAGCAGAAATGCATGGTGACGCTATCGATTGGGCAAAAAAGTTGAGTGGTGAATGGGGATGGGAGGAATGTGGAAATGTGGTGAACTGAAAAAGAGGAGGGAGCCATAGATGGAGGACAGGCCAAGTTGGCTGATATGGACAGGTGGGACAGTGGAAGAGAAAATCGATCAGCTTTTTAATGCCTGGGAGAGGAAATCTATGTACATGACACTCTGGGCATGAACTATTGGTGGCAGCATGTGTAGGTGACAGCTAGGGCAGTAGGGTTGTAAAGTATTTTAATTAAGTATATAATATTTAATTAATTTAAGTATATATATATATATATATATATATATATATATATATATATATATATATACTTAAATTATATAAATCATATATATGTATATACTTGAGTACTTGATTTTACCTAAATTTAATTTAAAAACAACCATTAAAGTACCATTTTAGTGTAAAATGTAACTAGCCACAGCTCTAATCATTCGTGCCTCTGAAAAGACATCTCATCAGTCACCACAACAAAGACTTAAAGCAATGCACTATTGAAGCACTATATAGTATTTTACTATATGTGAAGATTTTACTATAAGAATACAATGATAAAATTCTGATTAAACAGGATGCTTGACCACAGCTTGTCCATGGTCATTTTATTTCATCAGTTTCAAAAGCTAATATAATAATACACCATTATTTTAAATCTTGACACCCATGCTTTAAATTCAGTATAATTTCTCTGTACCTTTTAAAACCCTGGTGGTGCCGTAACTGGGGCAAGTATGTTGGAGACAACAAATGAAAACACAAAAAGAAAGCTAGAGAGAGAGAATGGCAGTTTGAAGTGCATTAAAAAAGAATATGGTAATATTTCATGTCTTCTTTTTAAATCAGTATTTCTTATTCTTACTTACTGGTACTCTCAGCTGTGACTTTACAAACCTTTCAAAAATGTAATTCACATGTTAAGTGGCCACTAAATCTGAAGAATATGTTTCTCAAAGATCAGGAGGAGACTTTCAAGCAGCCGAGATGATCTAATATATATATATATATATATATATATATATATATATATATATACACATACACACACACACACACACTACCAGTCAAAAGTTTGGACACTAAGATTTCTAATGTTTTTAAAAGAAGATTCATCTGCTCACCAAGGCTGCATTTATTTAATTAAAAAAACATTAAAAACAGTACTATTGTGAAATATTATTTATTACAATTTAAAATAACTGTTTTCTGTTTGAATATATTTTATAAAGTAATTTATTCCTGTGATCAAAGCTGAATTTTCAGCATCATTACTGTACATCAGTACAATTGTACAAAATGTGTGTACAATATTTTTTTTTTTTCAGGATTCTTTGATGAATAGAAAGTTCAAAAGAACAGCATTTATTTGAAATATAATCTTTTGTAACATTATAAATGTCTTTACTGTCACTTTTGATCAATCTAATGCATCCTTGCTGAATAAAAGTATTAATTTCTTTAATTTCTTTTCAAAAAAATTAAAATAAAAATTCTTACTGACCCCAAACTTTTGAAAGGTAGTGTATAATGTTACAAAAGCTTTGTATTTCAGATAAATGCTGTTCTTTTGAACTTTCTATTCATCAAGGAATCCTGAAAAAAAAAAAGTACACAACTGTTTTCAACATTGATAATAATCATAAATGTTTCTTGAGCAGCAAATCAGCATATTAGAATGATTTCTGAAGGATCATGTGACACTGAAGACTGGAGTAATGATGCTGAAAATTCAGCTTTGATCACAGGAATAAATTACTTTATAAAATATATTCAAACAGAAAACAGTTATTTTAAATTGTAATACTATTTCACAATATTACTGTTTTTACTGTATTTTTAATTTCATAAATGCAGCCTTGGTGAGCAGATGAAACTTCTTTTAAAAACATTAAAAATCTTACTGTATCCAAACTTTTGACTGGTAGTGTATATATATATATATATATATATATATGTGCATTCTGTGATCAAAAGTCACATTTTTCATCTTTCTTCTTGACAGTCTACATATTACACAGCATGAGAGTATGGCGCATCATATTCATTTTTTCCCTTTTCACTCTGTCACACCAGAGCTCTCGATTACTACAAATTCAATTACGCACGCTGCAAGAGTGTTTTAACAAGGCCCAGGTTGATGCTAAGTTTTTCATTGTGTGGATTATTGTAACAGACTGTGGATGAATAATGTGTCTTTCTATTTGCGGGTTCACCTGTGCAGCGATGCTGGGCAAAGCACCGGTGCCTGAACAAGGCGACGAGGCTGCAAATGCTATGTCAGCCCCTTGAATACCTCCCAGGATCATCTTTATTCCCACACAAGCATTCAGCAACCCCCAGTGCATACGCTACCTTGTGACCCACTGCATAATTAACTCACTGAATCAACAGAAAAAATGAGCATGAGAATGTGGGTCAAGGATGAACTCGATTCCTTTCCCATCATCCCCTTGGAAGAGATGTTAGAAAGGAGCCATTGAGTCTGTAAGGATGGTTTATAATAAAGAATTTGCATTTATGTGCAGTTGCCCTCTTTGACCCATATTTAAAGCTGGAGTGATGATGGGGAGAACAAAGCTAATAATTAAGCGATTAGAATGATGTGATGGTCAATAAATTATGTCAGAATTTTCATTTTGGGGTGAACCACCCCTTTAAAACTTTTTTTGGGGAGACTTTACTTAAAGTTTTTTAATAATACATTATAATAGCATTATAATATTGTATAATACATTATAAAAGTATTTTTAATGCATTAATTATGCAGTGTAATGCAAGGCATGAATAATTGTAACCAGTTATAATACATTTTAATACTTATCTATTCACTGTTACACCTTTAGGAAGTATAATGCATTAAAACTCATGATAAACAACTAATTTTAGATGTAACAATGAATCTATATATAATATTATATTTGATTATAATATAAAATATCATAATCTATATATATATATATATATTTTTATATATATATATATATATATATATATATATATATATATATATATATATATATATATATATATTAAATCTGACAAATGAAACCAGGTTGGTTTCTAAATAAAAACTGTCCTCACACCAATGCATATAGGCTATCAGATGTTTACTTATGTGGGAGAGGAAATGGAGGGGGTTGTACCTTCACAACGAGGAAACGGATGATCCCAGTTGCGTGTAGTGCCATGTTGACAGGTAAGAATGGAGTGTCCCATCAGCTGATACCCAGGATAGCACTCAAAAGAGATGGACTGACCCACATTATAACCAGCCCCAACCACCACACCATTGTGAAAGGGTTCAGGATCAGGACACTCCTGAAGTTCATAGGCTGGAAAAGACAGACATATTACTACATAAAACATGGGGGAAGAAAATGTATGATTCATTTTTGAACCTGCTAGAAGAAAGCAGAGCATGTGCATCTGTTGTAACACCTCAAAGAAATGAATTTGCATCTAAAAAATGATTGCTCTGAGCTCCAAGCACCAGTCTAAACCGAGTTTTACATGTAAACCATATGCATGGAATCAACTGATTGCTGTACACCAACAAAGCAAAGGGATTTGATTCAAAGCAAGTGCAATCAAAGCTTTGGCAAAGCTTTTTCTTTTTTCTTATTCTCAGATTTCAATTATGGAGGTCTGAACTTCATGGTAATGCAAACAAGTGATCAATGTTCATTGGAGGCAGTGAAAGCACCAAAACACTTACATCACAACATTTCAGCCCTAAGTTAAGATGTTTTCCTTGCATTTCTCCATTTTTTTTTCTGTCTATTTTCCTCAATATCTTAAAGTCATTCTGAGGAGAAGTTTTGAAATAAAAATTCATACACATTTCTTTTCATTAGTTCTGTCTGCGTCT
Organism: Hypophthalmichthys nobilis; assembly: GCA_037950665.1. Taxonomy (NCBI): domain Eukaryota; kingdom Metazoa; phylum Chordata; class Actinopteri; order Cypriniformes; family Xenocyprididae; genus Hypophthalmichthys; species Hypophthalmichthys nobilis. Next base: position 6,967,776 of record CM075483.1, on the reverse strand, counting down.
GGCGCCATTATGAGAAGTTTTGCCAAATTATTTTTCAAATCTCATAAACTAAAGGAAATACGCTGAAGCTTTCAGACAGAATGACCATGACTAAAGAAATTGAATTATGTGGATCAGAGCATCCTCTGTAACAAAGCTCCGGAAAAGGGTATACTGCCACATATAATGCTTGATTTATATGCTAATGTACGCGTAATTATGTATTTCATGAATCATTTCAATACTGCAAACTGTCATTGCATTACAGTGTAAATTCTTATAGCTTCATGGATCCATCTTAGAACAGGCCATTTCTATGACACAATTTTAAATTCACTCATTGGACTCATATTCTACTTTGGATTCTGGCATCAGCAGCATTTTATACCTGATGGATTTTATGCACAGCTTCACAGAGAATGGGTTACTATGGAATTTACTCGTTATCTTGACTGATTGTCTTGGCAAGGTATTGAAACTGATATTCAAATTGAGGTTCCTGAGAAAATTAATGTGCAAAGGCAGAACTGCAACAACAATGCTAACTACAACGGAATGTGGAGTAAAATGGTCAATTTTTTAAACTTTTAGTTTCCTTACCCTGATAATCAAATCTGAAGCCAGGCTTATTCTGAGAGTGATCACTGTGGAAATATATAGTGGTCTCATGGGAGGTGGTTAGAAGAGATGGTGGTATGTCCTGCCCACTGAATCTGCCAATCACTGTGCTGGTGTCAAAAGGTCCATTCCTAATTTCCAGGAAATCGTGGTTGGCCTCAGTGGAAAAGTTCAAGAACTGCACATGAGCCCCTGTTTGGATGATAAAACAGGATGTGTTTAGTAATGTTAAAGTTGCCATCCCAGTCCCATGCCATCCCAGTCATCTTGCTAACAGCTATTGTTATGCAGGCAACAGGCATACAAAAACTGCTTCTATCAACTTGAATGAAGAAAGACTGACATCAAGATTTTGAACTTTTTTCAAATAAGCAATAAAATCAGACACTAAAAATGCATTTTTTTCATGCTTGTCCAGCTAATGTTCATTGCTAAAAATGAAATAATACAAATTATATTGGTTCTTGTAATGAAAAGGTGGGAATTTGATTTCTATAACTGATATTGGGGACAAGATTTCTCCCATTCATTTTTCCATGAGTGCTCTGCCTCCCCCATTATTCTGTCTCAGATAACATTTCGTAACAAACCAGATAAATATCATGGTAAGTATCACCAGCTTTAGCCAATTCATTTTAAACTAGAACTCACTGCCATTAACAGGAAACTCTTTCTAAATAGCATCTGTTCATTCTGCTGTGACCTCACCATAACCGACTGGCAAGTAAATCCTCCAGGTGCAGTCACTGTTGCTAGGGTAGTTTCCTGGGAAACCAGGGCTGAGGATGGTGCCTTCCATCTCCTCTCTGATTCCCCCACACTGAGCTGAAAGGAAAAATGGTGAAGACAGTATTAGAAACATTAATTTGTCGAAAACACATACTGTGATATAAACCAAACCTGATGTGCTCAAGGTTCAAGTACTTCTAAAGGCCGATAAAAACAGCTGACAGCTGTCAGTCTATTATTAGAAAATGATATGAGGCAACCAACAGGCTATTTCCACTTCTTTTGATTGGTGGGAATATAAGTATGACTGAAAGTGAAAATTGCTGTCACTGACCTGCAAATGAACTTGTCTTTTATTGGAGAGCCTATAGTTGCTAAATATACAGTGGGATCCAAAAGTCTAAGAGCACATTGAACATCTAAGATACTGTGTATAATATACAATATATATATATATATATATATATATATATATATATATATATATATATATATATATATATATACACATACATAATATCTAATTGATATGCATTAAGTGATATACATGACATTGATTTTTATCATTTTAAACAAAGAAATGTTCATAATTTCTGTAATGTTATATATTTGTAGGCCATAAAATAAGTAAATTTGTAATTTTTTTAATGGATGCAAGAAAATATGCAAAAACTTCATATATAAAAGATTGGTAACAATTTAGTTCAGGGTCCAATTCTCACTATTAACACTCTGGAGTCGGTGGTATCACCGGCAATACCACCTCGGTTTTTTTCTTATCAGTGTGAAAGAGACTAAAAATACTCTATCAATTTTGGACATATCAATTAAGAATTATATACTATTCTAATCTGTGAAATGTCTTCTTTTATTTGTGTACACTCAGAGTAAAAACAAAATGTTGTGCTTTTTGCAAAATAAAGAAAACTAACATGATGCGTGAGCCGCAGTCTCTCTCTGAATAAAGTCCAATCTGATACTCCCTCAGAAAATGAACTGTAACGTAGTGAATACTAATGACACAAAAATGAGACGTATATCTAAAGTAACGTTGAAATAACAGGTTTTAAATCATGTAAGTAAAATCGAAAACAAATATTCTCTATTTATCTAATCTGTATGAAGAGAGACATGTCAGATGTTGGCGGCTCAGCTCATTATCCGCTAATGCGGCCACTCCCACGGAACGGCGTGCTATTCAGACGCAAATTCTGAGGTGATCAATACAGCAGAGTGAACGTCCGCGTCAGCTCGGAAAAACACATCAAGTTTAGACAGTTTCATGTAGGCTACTTTTCATTGTTTTGAGATGCAGTGAGGAATAATTCTAAAAGGATTTACCTCAGAGGAAGAGCTGGTTTCACTTTCATTTCGAGGATCAACTCAAGCCGATGATTGTGAAAGGTACGTTGTTTTTTATTCTCAAGTTCTTTATTCTAATCGCGATATAGTGTCTGTGAATATTAAACCGCAAAAAAACTGTTTAAATATGAATCCTGCAAGTTTTGTTTGTCTCTGTGTGAATTAATGGGGCAGATCGACATGCAGTTTAGTTTATTACACAACTTATATTAGTAAATTGCCATGGCTATTCCCAAACTATATTGCTGAGTGAAATCGACTGAAATACGTAATAAATACTGAAATAAAAGGTGTTAGCAATGTATTAAACTGAACATTAACATTTAGGCTCTATATATAATATATACAATACCATAGAGTTAATATGAATGTTTAGACGCTTTGCATCACAGAAATACATTATTTTTTAAAGTATATTAAAATAGAAAAACATTATTTTAAATTGTAATAATATTTCACAGTATTGCTTTTTTTTTCTGTATTTTTGATCAAATAAATGCAGGCTTGATGATCATGAGACTTCTTTCAAAACCATTATAAATAGTAATGAGTCAAATCTTTTGACTGGTACTGTAATTTTAAATTTATGCCTATACAATCATGTTTTCTGTTAAGAGTGGACATTATATTAACGTGATATGATCCTGTTATCAGCATGCTCACAGAGGGGTTTTTTCTTTTATCTCACAGATTTGAGAATCATAGTGAACAGATATTGGCCCACACTGGACATTCTGAATGAATATAATGGTGAGATCACTGACTGGAAGCAGGAAAGTTTTTTTTTTTTTTTTTCCAGTGCAGAAACACCAAACACCTTGGAATGCCAGGTAAGTGATGTTCACTTATATCTCCGAACAGGATTTATTTCCAGGTAAAACTCTATATCAAAATGTGCCCTCATTTATTCAAAATGTGTCTCATTTATATTGTTAACTATATTCTGAATAAACTTCCAAAAAAAAAAAACTCCTTTGTACTTTGATTTTTTTAGTGTCCTACCTGACTGAAAGGGCTCATTATACGGGTCATTATGCAGGTCATTACGTGGGTCTTTGTCTTCTCAGGTGTGAATCACAACATTATTCATGAAGATTCACGCCTCCCGCATACTGTCTTTCTTGACAAAAAGTGTCTTACAAAATTTAAATCAATATATTGTTTTATATGAACGAGTAGGCAGGATAAAATTTAAATCATTTTGAAGTAAATATTTTTCAAAAATTCTAGTCTACAACCTCCAATACCCAGAAGTCTTGTAAACACATATTTTGTATTTGTTTTGTGGTCGTATTTCAGTGACTTAAGTCTTTTGTTTTTTCAATAACCACGCATAAATGTTATTCTCAAAAATACAAACATGTACATACATGTTGCTCACATATTATGGTAGCCTAGTTCGTGCTGAATACAGTGTAATGACACTTTTGCCATTAATATGTTTATAAGCAACTGAAAAAAGCATAAATGTCAGGGCATGTCAAAACTTCTCCAGGGCCCCAAAAATCCTCAGACCCCAGAGGGTTAACTAGTTGCTTATTAGCATGCATATTACTAGGATATTGGCTGTTTATTAGTACTTATAAAGCACATATTAATGGCTTATTCTGCATGCCCATTGTCTACATCCTTAATCCTATCCAATACCTAAATTTAACAACTACCTTACTAACTATTAATAAGCAGTAATTAAGAGTTTATTGAGGCAAAAGTCAAAGTTAATAGTTAGTTAATAGTGAGACTTAATCTAAATCTAAAGTGTGACCAAAAAAAAAAAAAAAAATCATATTTCAGATCATTTTCTAACTTCCAGTAAAATCCCAAGATGCTTTTTTTTTCAATTTCACTTTTCATTCAAATTGTAAATGAAAAGGAAAAAAAAAATCTCCATGGTGAAAGAGCATGTAAACATGCAACGCAATGTGACATCTATGACAGCCTGTGTGGGCTACAACTCGATTGACGTTTCACGTTGCTTAGCAATGCCGTCTACCTTGTTCGGTGACCCTGAAAGCTTTGTGCCGAATAAAGAAATGTAACACATTAGCTTTTCTATTGACATCATAGGGGAAACAAGTCTTTCATTTATTAAAAAGGGCAATTCACTTCCCAAAGCCATCAAAGGCCACTCAAGCACCTCTGTAGCCTTCAATCTTCTCATATCAGTGAAAACGTATGCTCTATCCCCTCCTCCTCTTGAGGCTCTGAATCTAAACTACTGATTGATTCAAATATCACTCTGATTAAAGCCCTGGCTTTGGACTCAAAGAGACTCTACGGATGTGGTGAGAAGCCCTATAAAGCTTCAGATCCTGAATGGAGTCTATAGTGGAGGGGTTCAAAATATGCTCTGTGCTTTTGAAAAAGCAGCAGGAATCAAGAAACTGCTGATAACTGTCCAACCAATGAATCATCTCAAGAGCTCAAGCAATCACAGCAGGAGATAGAGCTAATAAGGATCTAATCAGACGTTAGTTTTTTTAAAGAAACATGTGATGCTATAATGTTGATCATGTGAACACTCTTTATCCTTGCTTTTTTTTACTGCATTAGATAAATTAATCAACCAAACAGCAGTTTTTAATGAAATACGGCACAAACACAATTGGATCATGTTCAAAGTTAATGTGATGAACTACACACTGCTATGACATCTGTGTGAACTTGAGGAGAACTGACCTCATACTTTTACTAAAAATGAGCTTGGGACCAGCTGGATAAAAGCAATAACTGCTTAAATGGCTCAGAAAAGTGAAGTTAGTTCTGTGAAACACTCTAGCATCATTTATTTGATAATTTGCTACCTAATGCATTGAAATTCATAAATTTTTAAATGTGGCTTAAGTGCCCGAGTACTTTTTGGGGACTCTGTACCCACGGACACAAGTACCCGTGTAGTTCTGTACCATTTGGGACTCTGTGGTAGATATGAACTCATAAATCTGTAGAAGCCAGGATTTAGAAAAGAAATAAATGAATAAAAGATGACAGAAGTTATTACCGATGCAGAGAGGAGGCGGATAGTTCCAGCGGCGCACAGGCCCTGGCATGCAAGAGATATGGGAGACTCCCTGCAAAGATAAAAATAAAAATAAGAAATATTGTTTGTTTTTCAGTCTTTCCTTCATTCATTCAGTGTTCACTCTGGCCACACTCTGACATGCACAGTTTGGATCATCATGACTCAGACACATATTTTTCTTTTTTTCTCAGATTTTACTCACCCTTATTTCGTTCCAAACCCATAAGACTTCTTTCATCTTTGGGACACAAATGAAGACATTTTTAATGAAATATGAGTGATTTCTCTCCCTCTATTGACAGTCCATGCAACTACCGCTTTGACACTTCAAAAAGTTCATAAAGAGATCGTAAAACTAATACATATGAAAAGAGCAGTTTAGTCCAAATTTTCAGAATAGACACAATCGCTTTATACACTGATTTAATTTAGGCTTTTATTCACATATTAACTTTTATTAACGCACACATCTGTTGTGGTAAACGGAAGCTCAAGCATGTTTGTTTGATGCGTGAGAGAACCAATGAGGTTCATTCTCGTGTGTTACACAGCACATTTAAGCTTCCGCACGAGGTTTGTTCTCGCGCAACAGGCAGGTTCGGTTGAGCTTCTGTTTATGTTCACTGATCAATGTTTATATGTGAATAAAAGCCTAAATTCAATCTGTTCATCATATAAAGCGATCGAGTCTCTTCAGAAAATTTGGACTAAACCGCTTAATTCATATGGATCTCTTTATGAACTTTTTGAAGTGTCAAATCAGTAGTTGCGTAGCTCTCAATGGAAGGACAGATATCTCTCCAATTTCATTAAAAATATCTTCATTTGTGTTCTGAAGATGAATGAAAGTCTTACGGGTTTGGAACACCATGAGGGTGTCATTAATGACAGAGTTATTGGATTTTTTGGTGAAGTAACCCTTTAAGTAAGGCACACAAAACTGAAGCTCCTCGCCCTTTCATGGTTTTAAGTCTGGACCTAGTCTGTAACAAAACCCTAGACTGTAAGTAACTCGTAGTGGTGCTGTGCACGTCACAGTGCTCTTTTTGCACACAAATTTGTGAGACAAAACTACTACAAATTGCAGATGCTACAACAAATTTCAAACTGGCTTGAAATAGCTGTCAGGTTTGTGCACTGTCCCGAGCAGCCAACAGGTAATGGAAATGCAAAATAGCAGTTGATCAACATGGGGGCCAGGCATTGGCAAATCTATTAAATTGCTGCCACCTCCATTTCTCCAACCAACTTATCCAAAAAAATTGACTGCAAGGTCTTTTGAACCCATAACCTTGGCATTACTGCCAGTATATAATTGTAAATAGTCTGGATAGAAATATAAATAGGTAAATTCTTCTTCCCTGAAGAAAATTGTTTTGGTGTTCTGGAAAATTGTTTTCTTTTAGTAAAAGCTAGACAAATTTGGTAGGTGCCAACATGGACGGGTTGCGTAACATGCTCTCAGTCAAGGCTAATCATGGTTTCCTCTGACCACAGCGTTTTGAGCAGTGAATTACTGGCTACCGAGAGCGTTTTAAGGATATTTTTGGTACTTTGTACAATAAACCATTTTGGAGCCATGCTGAGACACAATTTGATGGCTAATATAACATCCGTGTCCTGAAGCGACCGCTGTTGTATTGTGTCCACGGTTTTGGCAAGTTCACTCTCACCTGCAGAGTATAACCAGGGTCACACTGAAAGGACACCACATTGTTCATCTGTAGTCTCTCGCCCACTTTGAAGCCATTCATGGGTATAACCGGTTCAGGACAGCTAGTGAGAGACACAGCTGTAATAGAAAACAAGACAATAGAACAAATAAAGAGAGGCATTAAGCTGAATGCAAAAGCTAGTTGAGTTTTTAGAGATGTGTGTGTAGTCCAGATGCACAGGACTCGCAACAGATGTCCTACTCTTGTACTCCAGACGGAAACCGGCTGCAGAGACGCTGATGTCTGAGAAGAAGTGCAGGTAAAGCTGGTTGGAGGTGCTGTTTAGGAGGGCTGGGACTGTTGTACCTGTAGAATAAAGAAGCCATCAGCATATGGTGATTATGTAGTTGAATCAGTGTGTCCTTGACATCTTTTTGATACACTTCACACTGCTACTGTTCACAAAACCTATTAAAATTGTATTCTTTAATTGAGATAAAGCCGAAATAAAAGAATAACAATACTACTAATTGTAAAATAATAAGCTTGAAAAGTAAAACTGAAATAAAAAAAATAGCTTAAAAAAATAACTAATAAAAATGACATTACAAAAATATATCAAAGCAAATAAATTAAATAACATTTTTAAATAAAACACTAGATAAGTGTACAGGCATTTCTGTTATTCGGTTTCAAACATTATGATGAAATACAAAACAACTGTCTGAATATCAAGTTTTATATCTTCACATTTACATTGGGTTCTCAACTACTGCATACAAGCCAAGTGAAATACCATAAAAATATTCTTTGTTGTTTTTCTTCAAGCATTCATTTCTAAAAGCCCAATGCAGATGAGAATCGTTATGGATTCATTTGTCTGGAATTTATACAACTGTTTTAGTCATATGGCTCAGTGTTTGTGGATCTGATTGACTCATTTGTCTTAACTCTGTACTTCGTTATTCATTTTAGGATGTATCTTTCATTTATCTCTCTCTAGGGCACTTGTAACATTTGTTCCTGGTCTTTGTGCCAATAAAAGGGAAAATTCAGCCTTCCCTACTGTGCAAGTAGCTTCTGTTTCCCATAATGCAACTTAAATGCACACTAGCAACAATAAAGAATCGCTTTTATGATCTATAAACCGTTTCAAAAATGCAGTAACTCTTCTATACTTCATATTGTAGTCTAAAAATTGTTGCAAAAGTACATTTCTCTACAAAGACAAAACTGTGCATTTCTCTCAGCCATGCATCCACAGAGGAATCTTCCAAGCATTCAAAGCAACAACAACAAGATTACTGTGACAATGTGTGTTTATGTAATGAACTGAGTTATAGAAGTATTACACAGCCCACCTGAGAAGCTCCCTAGCATGGTGTCAGTGTTGTCACCTCCGTCAAACACCTCAAGAGAGTCCCAGTTCTGCTCTGTCACAAAGCTAATCACCTGGATCTGAGAGAAAGGAACAGAACAAAGGAAATAATACAGCGGCTTCCTTCTTTGTGAGTATCAGTGGATTGTACTGAAAAATATCACAGGCACTTGGCTATCAGGCATGATATGCTTTAAAGTTCTGTGTCTAGTCTTGAAAAGTTACAAGAATATGCCAAATAAAGATATCTTAATTTGATGTTATATATAACGTTTCAAATGTCATCCTTAAAAATGAGAGGCATTCTTCTGCATTTGTTGTATAAGCCGTTCACACAGTTTTTCCAATGCTCAGCCCTGTAAATATTTTGGTAGACATTTATTTTTCCGCCCCAGCCTCAAACAAGTCTAGAAATTGGCTGGTCACAGTGGCATGACTGTGGCTATCGCTGGAAGATTGTCACATCTGATAGCCTTGCCGTCAAATGGCACATTTATTTGTGCTTGCTTCACACAGTGAATTGGAAATTTCATGAGAGGGAGGGGGTTAGTTCAATATCCAGGCCTTCATGAGTGCTCTGTCTGACACAAAACGAAAACACACCATCAATCCACCTTAAAGAATCAGTTAAGAGCTCTTCTACACTTCTTTCCCAAACTTAGAGATAAATGTAGTGTACACAGGTAATAGACCTGAAACGAAATTGTACAGTGATGATATTTGCTCCTTTTTAGCATATTTTTAGACTTTTGACAACATTCAATACGCAAGCATTTTATCTGAAATTGCATAAAAGAGTGATTTTTTTTTTTTTTCAATCACAGGAGCCATCATTTCAACCGCTGTAGACAAGTACTTCATTATCAAAAAGAAGTAAATTACAGCAAAAATCTTGTTTAGAAATAATCAAGGCATGTTTTCCACACTGTTCACTAAAACTCAAAATGAATTTTAAAACCATTTTCATTTATGTGCACCAATTTAGCAATGCACAGTAATAAACAGCAATATTTACTGTTTACATAAATTTTAAACGCATAAAAAAGCCATGTGGGGATATTCAATAAATATCGCCAAGCCTTACAAGAGAGTAGAAGAAAATATGCACAATAAGCTGTATAGGAATGTCTCTTAAATCTCCTCATTTGAACCTCTTTCCTTTCATATTATATCACGTCTCTCTTACTTTTAGGGATGCTGTAATCATTTCTGTATGGTTCCAATTCTCCTATAGTGAGAAGTTTATGAATTGGGTTAAAGGCAATTAAGTAGCGCTCCTGAACTCCTTCCATGATTCAGAGCTATATTTGATTACATTTGTATCCAACAGGGTGAGGCAAGTCTGGAGAGGCAGATGCAGATGCTACTTGAAGAAAAACAATCACTTGCATCCAATCGACACTGCTCATCTTGCCTACTTTCACCATATAAAGCTGCATTTAAAATGTTCTTACTCATAAGTCATGTGAAGGAGACTGTCTTTTAATCATGTTTGGGTTTATACTTTATTTTAGGGGTGTAACTATACATAATTAAAGCTGCAGTCCGTAACTTTTTTGGGTTAAAAATTATCCAAAATAAATTTTTAAGCAAATACATAACCAACCAGTGTTCAAAACTATCTCCTTACCTTAGCCTGATTCACAACGGTAAGCTTGTAATAATGTTTTTTAACTTGAGTGGTACGGGTAGGTTTCCGCGGAAAATACGAGTTTGCCTTTGCATCATTACGTCACGTCTGTATACATAAAGAAGGAGGCCCAAATACTGCAGGTGATGGGTCATTTATAGCCTTTTCTCACAGCAGCTGGAATAATTAAACTTGTCATTTTGATGGCGGATTGTAATCCAGAAAAGGTCCAAATGACAATCATAATTGACAACTGGAGATTCGCCCGAAGTCAAAAGCAAAAGACTTTGGATGTTAATACACACTAAATACATGTAGTCACGCAATGCTGATGTTGTTAACATTAACAATTTGAGAACAAAGTATAACAATAATAATAACTCACATGGTTTGATTTGATATGAGCTAAGCGATCGTTAGATTTAATCACCATTGGTAGTGTGATTTATTGTAATGCTTTTTTTTTTTCTCAGTTGGTCAGAACAAAATTGGCAGACATGTTACTTACATGTTCAGATGACATTTTCCGGTAAAAATTCTTATTTTGGTCATACTTCCAAAACTACAATCTATGATTGCGAAGTACAATATCCACCGATGCGGTGAATGACAGCCACACATTCTCCTCAAAACATTAGATTCATCTGCGCTGTGGAGCCGTGCCAAGCCCCAACCCACATAAATAATAATTCCTCAAATAACTACAATTGCTGGTTTCAAACAGAGATGGCGACAAAGAGGCAAAACTTACGGACTGCAGCTTTAAGTACTGAGTAATAATAATGAACTACATGTACTTACTATAGGGTTAGGGTTAGGATTAAGGGGTGGTTTAGGGTTAGTGCATGCAATTATGCACAATTTACAGTAATTACTACAGTAACTACATGTAACAGGACACTAAAATAAACTGTTGCCTATGTTTGTTATAGGTATGTGCAATACTACATACAGGTGCTGGTCATATAATTAGAATATCATCAAAAAGTTGATTTATTTCACTAATTCCATTCAAAAAGTGAAACTTGTATATTATATTCATTCATTACACACAGACTGATATATTTCAAATGTTTATTTCTTTTAATTTTGATGATTATAACTGACAACTAAGGAAAATCCCAAATTCAGTATCTCAGAAAATTAGAATATTGTGAAAAGTTTCAATATTGAAGACACCTGGTGCCACACTCTAATCAGCTAATTAACTCAAAACACCTGCAAAGGCCTTTAAATTGTCTCTCAGTCTAGTTCTGTAGGCTACACAATCATGGGGAAGACTGCTGACTTGACAGTTGTCCAAAAGACGACCATTGACACCTTGCACAAGGAGGACAAGACACAAAAGGTCATTGCAAAAGAGGCTGGCTGTTCACAGACCTCTGTGTCCAAGCACATTAATAGAGAGGCGAAGGGAAGGAAAAGATGTGGTAGAAAAAAGTGTACAAGCAGTACGGATAACCGCACCCTGGAGAGGATTGTGAAACAAAACCCATTCAAAAATGTGGGGGGAGATTCACAAAGAGTGGACTGCAGCTGGAGTCAGTGCTTCAAGAACCACTACGCACAGACGTATGCAAGACATGGGTTTCAGCTGTCGCATTCCTTGTGTCAAGCCACTCTTGAACAACAGACAGCGTCAGAAGCGTCTAAAAAGGATAAGGACTGGACTGCTGCTGAGTGGTCCAAAGTTATGTTCTCTGATGAAAGTAAATTTTGCATTTCCTTTGGAAATCAGGGTCCCAGAGTCTGGAGGAAGAGAGGAGAGGCACACAATCCACGTTGCTTGAGGTCCAGTGTAAAGTTTCCACAGTCAGTGATGGTTTGGGGTGCCATGTGATCTGCTGGTGTTGGTCCACTGTGTTTTCTGAGGTCCAAGGTCAACACAGCCGTATACCAGGAAGTTTTAGAGCACTTCATGCTTCCTGCTGCTGACCAACTTTATGGAGATGCAGATTTCATTTTCCAACAGGACTTGGCACCTGCACACAGTGCCAAAGCTACCAGTACCTGGTTTAAGGACCATGGTATCCCTGTTCTTAATTGGCCAGCAAACTCGCCTGACCTTAACCCCATAGAAAATCTATGGGTTATTGTGAAGAGGAAGATGCGATATGCCAGACCCAACAATGCAGAAGAGCTGAAGGCCACTATCAGAGCAACCTGGGCTCTTATAACACCTGAGCAGTGCCACAGACTGATCGACTCCATGCCACGCCGCATTGCTGCAGTAATTCAGGCAAAAGGAGCCCCAACTAAGTACTGAGTGCTGTACATGCTCATACTTTTCATGTTCATACTTTTCAGTTGGCCAAGATTTCTAAAAATCCTTTCTTTGTATTGGTCTTAAGTAATATTCTAATTTTCTGAGATACTGAATTTGGGATTTTCCTTAGTTGTCAGTTATAATCATCAAAATTTAAAGAAATAAACATTTGAAATATATCAGTCTGTGTGTAATGAATGAATATAATATACAAGTTTCACTTTTTGAATGGAATTAGTGAAATAAATCAACTTTTTGATGATATTCTAATTATATGACCAGCACCTGTACATATGTTTCGATAGTATATGATGAACAGTATATGTACCTCACCAAGGCTCCATTAATAGATTTTAAATTGTAATTTATTCCTGTGTTGGCAAAGCTGATTTTTCAGCATCATTACTTCTGTCTTCAGTGTCACATGATCCTTCAGAAATCATTCTAGTATGCTGATTTGGTGCTCAAGAAATTATCAATAATTAAAAAAAAAAAAAAAAGTCATTTTATTCAGCAAGGACAGATTAAACTTTTAAACTGATCAAAAGTAACAGTAAAGACATATTTATGTTATAATGTTACAAAAGGTTTCCATTTCAAATAAATGCTGTTCTTTTAAACAGCAAATGCAAAGGCTACGGGTATTCATTTTAGACCAGACATATATAATCTGGTCCTTAGAAAGACGGCCACCTAAAGCAGGTGCCAAATAATCTCAAAAAGCTCTTTACAACCAGGTTACGGAGAGGCCAAGAAGGTAAAGCTGAATAGAGTTATGAAGTATGACTGGAGGAAATGATGGCTGTAAAGATACTGTTCAAATTCTGACGATTATTACTGCCTTCTCCATTAGAATCTAAACTTTTATGGTCTGCACTGAAATGAAAAATTGATACAGTTAAAAAAGTAACAGAGTTGAAGCATTGCAGACTTGTTAAACGTTCTTCCGTGACCACATTTAAAAGTGTCGCACTGCACTGAAAGTGATAACGGCATTATCCAACTGAATTTACCCCTGAAAAATTCAGGCAGTGCTAGAAAAATCACAGAAACAGAGATAAGTGTGTTGACTCGTTGCATATTTTGATACTGTCTCTCACCACATATTTTCTAGCACAAGCCCTGTGCTCTCAAAACAGAGACTTCTTTCAAAAACATTCAAAAATCTTACTGACCCCAAATGTTTGAACTGTAGTGTATAAAAGTGGTTGTTATACATAAACTTTAAAGCATGCACATGGCCTCAGACAAAAAACATGTGATGATGATTTGTGTTCATACTGGCCTTATAAAAGGGGATAACATGGTACGAACAAAGATAACATATTGTTACTAGAAGAGCGTACCTGGATTCCCATTCCTTCTGGCACGGTGATCTTCCATACGCAGCTCAGGCTGTTTAGGTAGGGCTCAGGATAGCCGGGGGACAGAATAGTGCCTATCCGTTGGGTTAGATTCCCTCCACATGGCACTGCAGCACAGACAAAAGGAGAAAACGATGAAAGAGCAGGTATAAAAGGAAAACACGCAAAACAGCCTACAGTATCGAAGGGTTTATGTAATCTTCCAGGACACCACCTTCCTCCTCGTGCAGCTCCTGTGGTCAAGCATCTGGTAGCTGCAGTGAAGCGCACAGGTAAACAGCTGCACATGAGTGTGGATACCTGAGTGTTCTCGCGGCAACATCTGCCAAGTGTGCACATTTGTGAATGTGTGACATGCTGGAGGCCATGACTGCTGGCCCACAGCTGTGTGCTGTTGCTTGTTAGGCACAGGGAGAGTTTGCTGGCGACAGCTCTCTCTCAAGAGGAGCAGGAGTAAGAGTCTGTTTGCTCAGTTTCCCCACCAGGACAGCCACCAGAGCTGTGATGTGAATCTAACTGTGCTCATCCAAGCAAACACACTGAGGAAGTTGGGACACAAGTAAACATGCGACACTTAAGCAACTTGAGCAAGATCCTCTAACAAACTGACAAAACTATTTTGCTCCCATTATATTTAATGGAAATGTTTACTCTGGAAGTACCAAATGGGGAGCCGTGCCTTCAGTTGACGGATACCGTTTCTATTTTTATTAGATTTTCTTTTATCAATTTAATAGATAAATATATACTAATTTAAATAAATAAAATACCCAAATACATATGTACATATTTAGGTATTATATTAAATTATGTATAATTATGTATAATTAAATTGTGTATAATTATAAATTACTGATAATTAAATGTAATAAGGACTTATTTTTTTCTCAAATTCACACATAATGTGTATGTATATACACATACACACAAACATGCAAATTTTTATATATATAGTCATTTTTTAATACTTTGCCCATCTGACTAAATACTATAATATATACTATATATATATATATATTTCTATGAACATTATGTGCGAATTTGTTGCTATGAAAGTTCTTGTATTTGAACTGTATTCATTTATTAATAAATTATAATAAATACATTTATTTAAATTAATAAATTACAAAATAAATTAATTTATTCAAATACTGACATTTGAAATATATGACATATGAAAGCCAGTTATTTCTGGTGTCCTAATAGGACTGAAATCTCTAAGGAATACAATCTAAATGGAATAAGAATGGAATAAGCACTAAATGGAGTAAGCATGAGTACAAGTAATTTCAAAAAGGTCAGTACATGTATCAAACTGTTCAACTGAGCCAATAACGAAATACAGTTAAAATTCATGGTTTCTGCCTATGTAAGCCAATGGAGCACTCCACCTGGCTAGTCGCCCCCAGGTAATTTGAATTTAAGACCCCTGGTCATCAACATCTGGCTCTTGTTAGAATGATGATAGTAAAAGTTGAGAGAGATGCGTGATCTGCAAAAAATCTCTAGAAATGTATGATAGTGCTCTCACCAATGCAGCTTGGCATGCTGCCATTCCACTGGGCCAGAGCGTTGGGTACAGTCAGGCACTCGATGGCACTGGGCCCCTCCAGGACGTATCCTGCATTGCATTCGAAACTCACCACGGCTCCCACTGCAAAGTTGTTCCCCGTGCGTCTGCCATGTCTGGGCTCTGGGACTGAGCTGCACTGAGTCGCACTGGTCCTCGGGACAGCTAAATCAAATAAATGCGCTATTGTTAGAAGAATTTGTACAAAAAAGGACCTTCAGGATGTTGCGACACCTGCCAAGTGAGAGAAATGGTTTGCAATGCATTATACATGCAGTCATGCACCAGATTGTTAGTGAAACTGGCACTTTAAAGTTTGAACCACAGTGCATACAGCTGGTTGGGATGCCCCAGAACACCACTACTTTTAATACTTTTATAAGATGCTGTACTTTTCCATTAAAGACACAGCAGGAAATGAACAGGCGTATGACTGTAGACCACAGGGGAGGCGAGATGATACAATAATGCTGCTTTAGCTCCTAAAAACTACACTATCTATTATAGAGAAAGATGCAGGCTGTTAAAGCACATTTTAACAGGAGGCCCCATGGCTGCCAAAGAGGTACAGTACATTTACAGCATCGTATATAATGTGTGTAAGTGTATGTCTGAGAAAGACAGAAAGACCATGGGCGCATTGTTTAAATAATTAAGCACCTAATTCAGACGACAGTGCCTCTCTCAATCAAAACTGACTGCATAACACAGCCACAAGTTATGATTAGAACATCCCACACAAAACATTTGAGCAGTTAATTGCAGGCTTGGGCACAATTCCGAATGTAATATTTGGTTCTCTTTTCAATTCATGATTGAAAATTTCAGGATGTTGAATCAGTGCTGTTAACTAAAACTAAAACAATTAAAAAAAAAAAAAAAAAAAAACATTTAAGTAATTGACATAAAATGAACATTAGAATAGAATATTAAAAATGAATTATATTTCAGTTTCAATGCAACATTTATAATCTTTATTTAGTTTAAGTAGTAAAATTACTATAACTAAAAATGAATAAACTAAATAAGATACACACACATCATATATACACACACAAAAAAAGTCACAGTTGGGAATTTAATAGGCAAATACTTAAAGAGTCTATGGATGGATCATTATGACAATGATTATAATGGTTCTAGCATGTTAAATGTTTGGCAACAGTTCTTTTAACCCTAAAAGATGGAGTGTGTAGCTTTTCATTTCTTAAACAACCATGTAGGAAGAAGTATCATGGCCATATTCCAGGATGACAATGTCAAGATTCATCAAGCTCAAATTGTGAAAGAATGTTTGGGAGGGAGCATGAAGAATCAATCACACATGAATTGGCACCTCTGAGTCCTGACCTTAATTTCATTGGGATGTGCTGGAGGAGACTTTACAGAGTGCTCACCTCTTGCATTGTCAATACAAGATCTTGACCAAAAATTGATGCACTTCTTGATGGAAATGAATGCTTCTGGGTTCTACATCAGAGCGCTGGCTCATTATTGGCCAGCTCCTGCGTCAGCAGCACACACATGCGTCATGGTGCTCACATGTACAGCGTCGGCCAATACTGAGCCAGCGTTCTGACAGAGAACCCGGAATCGCTGCAGTGTGTTTACAACATGAACAACACAGAAGACTGACAGGGAAGAGAAGAAATTGTTGAATAAAGTCGTTATTTTTGTTTTGTTTTTGCGCACAAAAAGTATTCTCGTCACTTCATAACATTAAGGTTGAACCACTGTAGTCACATGGACTATTTTAACGATGTCTTTACTACCTTTCTGGACCTTGAAATTGGTTATGGCGTTGCTGTCTACAGGGAGGTCAGAAAGGATTTTATCAAAAATACCTTAATTTGTGTTCTGAAGATGAACGAAGGTCTTACGGGTTTGGAATGACATGAGGGTGAGTAATTAATGACAGAAATTTCATTTTTGGGTGAACTAACCATTTAATAGGAAATGAAAAGTGCATTTGTGATACAGAAAGAGAAATTGAAGCTCTCAGCCTTACCTTGGTAGACCAGATGGAAACCTCTTGAGCTTGACTGACCCTTAGAAGAGAACCGGATAAGGATCTGGTTGGAGGTGGCTAGAGGCAAAGATTCACCTGAAAGTACAAACAAGGTGTCATGACATTTGGTGACATTCTAAAACCAATGACATTTGATGTTATTGACCTGTACCACAGATGCCATATTTGTTTGAGAGCAGCAGTGGATGTGATGATTACGAATGAATAATGATTCTTGGTGTGTTCATCACACAAA
Organism: Hypophthalmichthys nobilis; assembly: GCA_037950665.1. Taxonomy (NCBI): domain Eukaryota; kingdom Metazoa; phylum Chordata; class Actinopteri; order Cypriniformes; family Xenocyprididae; genus Hypophthalmichthys; species Hypophthalmichthys nobilis. The sequence continues at coordinate 6,949,939 of CM075483.1, read as the reverse complement.
GCTATCAAATGACCTCAGAAGACCTGGTATACAGTTCATGAGCTGTATAGATGTGGTCACTCTGAACTACTGCTTTACAGAATATATCTTTCAAAAGACTCTTTGGCTACATACACACAAAGTTTCAGGAGTCAAAACTGCATTTAAATAAGGGAGTGGATCCCCTAAATTATCGTTCCATAGCAACCATTGCAACATTCTGGAATCTCGTGTGTTTGGTATCCACTTTTTTTGACCAAATTAATATTACAGTGACAAAACACTCATTCTGCAAATTCAACTAAAGCCCACAGTGTTTTGTTTACGCTTGTAAGGCGAGTTTGGTTTATTATGGGCTTGTTCTTGTTCAAGATCTGGCAACACGAATAAGGCTCATACTTCTTTCCCTGTTATTTTTTCCAACGCACACATACAGAAGAGAGACACGTCCCTGATGCGCGTTTAAATACGTCATTAACAACTATTTTTTTCAGTTCGGTTCCGTACCCACTGTGTAGAATTTTTATAAACGCAGTTGTCACCTGCATTTTTCAGGAGTTAATTCGGTTGCAGAATGCGGTTGTCGTAAATTACTGAACCATTTGTATACAGAACTGAACTAAGCACTAAAAGGTGAACTGACAACCAATTTTAACTGAACGTGTACGTGGCCTTTAAAAATTCTAATAACTAACAGCATTCAGGTTTGGAAAAACATGAGGGTAAGTAAATAATGACAGAATTTTCATTTGTGGTGAACTTTATGGAGATGCAATTGCCATAACGCTGACAATAAACATTTTTGTACTTGTCTGTCCAGTATTAGCATCAGTTTGGAATTATTTTATTTTCATATTTCGCATGTTCCCAAGCCCAGGTCTATTAATAATCCACATTTCAAAAAGCATCCCTCTGCATCACTCATTATTAGCGTATATGTGCTTTCTGTGCCGAGGTGCGGGGGCTGAGGTTTTGAATCTACCCACAGTTCCCCGAGGCCCAGTCAAGCTCCACAGGGGTTTGCAGAGAGCAGGTTCAGTGTTGACAAATTCGTGCGGTGGCCAGAGAAGATGAAACCGCACAACACTCTCGCCCATGTTGGGATCGACCAATGCTCGTGCTCATGCCTTTGGCATGCTGGGATGTTATTAGAACAAGCCTCCGTGGGCAGCCGACAGAGTGACAGCTACAGTAATAATCTGGTGGAGGCAGAGGTGTGGGGATACCCTGACCGCTGATTTATTCGCACCTGCTGTTTGTTCCGAAGGCCACATTATTCTGCAATGCTGCTCAGAAACTGTTAAGCCTGTGTCGCACCACACCACAACGTCAGTTGTGGGAAACCTGGATGGTGACCACAGATTCACCTCGACAGGGAGGATGCGTTATGCAACATTCAAGGTTGTTGTGGTGTGGACTGATGTGGCCTGACACCATCCTGTCAGGATTCCAGAAGACTAAGGATCACAATGTCGAATCTGATGACTCAACAGAGGTGGACTTGCCACTTTGCCTACCTCCGAAGTTGGCTGAGCTCTTTATAGGGATAGTTCACCCAAAAATGAAAATTCTGTCATCATTTACTCATCCTCAAGTTGTTACAAACCGGTATACATTTCTTTGTTCTGCTGAACACAAAGGAAGATATTTGGAAGAATGTTTGTAACACAGCAGATCTCAACCCCCATTGACTACCATATTTTTTTCGGTGACACTTTACAATAACGTTAAGTATAACGTTCACTAACATGAACTAACTATAAGCAATACATGCATTGCTGTATTTACTAATCTTCATTAACGTTAGTTAATGAAAATGCAGTTGTACACTGTTTGTTCATGTTAGTTCACAGTGAATTAATAATGTTAACAAGATTTTAACAATGTATTAGTAAATGTTGAAATTAACATGAACAGAGATTAATAAATGCTGTATAAGTGCAGTTCATTATTAGTTCATGTTAACTAATGTTAACTAATAAACCTTATTGTAAAGTGTTACCTTTTTTCCTATTATGGTAGTCAAAGGAATTTTAAATGCTCAAATGCTTATATTGTTTATAATTAATGCCAGTAGCCTAATTTATGTTTTATTTTCAACTTAGGCCTACCATTTTTCTTGTTTAGTGCCTACTGAAAATGAAGGATTAGTTGTGGAGTGATGGGAACCAAAAATGGATTCATAAATTTAGTTAATTTTAAGCTCTAAGTTTGCAAATGGTGCAATTGTGAGATATAAAGTTGTAATTATCTTTTTACTTAGGCGGAAACAGACTTCCATAGTAATTTGGGTGGCAAAATAAATACACACTGCTTTTGTGCAAGCCTTTTTATTTTGTGTCAAGAATCCTTGTCTATTGTTTAAAATAAGTTTCCAACAGTTAATTCACACAAGACAACTTCTCTTGAAACTTGCTGCTTGCTTGTGCAGATTATTCATTCCCTATGCATGATTTTCTACTGAGAAAGTTGAGAAACATCCATCAAAACTGACAACTGCGCTTATATCAGTGGTGACATACAGCAACACTTGTTTTCCTTCTCTCCGCAGCACAAAAAGATAATAGAAAATCTGCAGTTTTATGCTGCCTAGTATCAATCCTGACTATTCCATGCTCGCTATTCACGCTCCAAAGTGTGCATTATTTCCAGCAGCCCCCAGCACACTTCACTGATTTCACACCGGCATCTGAAGTTAAAAAGCGCATCTCAGATAGTATATATGCTCTGAGCGGTTCACCTTCCTTGAGTGCGCAGGGTTTCACGCCGTATGCAAATAGCGGGTGTTTGACTGGTGTGAAGGTTGAAGAAAAAATAGAAATGTACACAGCTCATCTGCGTTGTCATGGGAATGTCAGAAGCAGAGAGAGCGAGCGAGAAAACCCTGTTAATCTTCGAGCCGAAATCTCCTCAACTGACCGCATTAAACGGAACTCCATTATGGCTGAATAAAAGCTTTCAGCCTCGGCGTCTCACTGGAGATCTATTTAGCTAGTCTGTTTTTGCTTATTTGATTCTGTTTTCTTTTCTGTTTTAAGAGAGCCCTATTTACTGGATCCCATTGAAATCTGTTTGTTAGACTCTATGAGTCATCAAGCTTGTTATCTGAACCTCTACGTTTTATTCTCTCGAGTACATCATCATCACTTGCGTACATCATTGTATGTTCTGATAATTAAGAACTCAAGAGACTGTACTCAAGTACTGAAGCAGATTTAACGATTTAAAGCAGAAGTGTCATTTTTAAATATTTAGAGCTTTATATTCAGAGATTATATACTGAATGTGCAAGATTAAATAATTTGGTGAATTTAAATTTTTGACTGACCCTGTTCAGATGCGTTTCTTTGGGGTGTGTATACAGTAAATACTTTAACATATGTTCTAGCATTCAAAAATAGCTATACGAAGTGCAACACAATGGAAGAAAATGCAGGGGTCACAGGAAACATTTTTAAAAGACTATTTTTAACTACACACACTGTCTTAAAAAAAAAAAAGAAGAGCAATGCTTGTGGCGGGACACTTGACTTCCAACACTATCCGGTATTCTGACATAGCGCTTTTCACATACTATACAATAGGAGTCATTATTCTTACAATTCCGTTTGGTGGTGCAAAAATGATACACTTCAGCTTTAAATTTCAGTATTTGTGAACCACACAGGCATCTCTTTTACTTGTGGATGTAACTCATCTTGTTAATTGAGTTGCTTAATTGACTACTTCTATTTACCTTTGAGTCTGAATGCAGCCTCTTTAGCATTCATCTCCTAATGCCAGTATAGACTGATAGAGTCAAGTTAATACCACTGGAGAAGGTTTTCTGACCTGTGTGGGCCCCAGAGAGAGAACTCAGGACACGGGCATGCTGGGTAGGCCCATCGTACACCTCCACAACATCATTTAGCGCAGTCTGGAAGAATGCAAATTGGCTGAACACCACTGCAGAGAGATAAAGAGAGAGAGAATGAAGAGACATAATTGCATAAAAACTATAAAGTATGCAACTGAAACCATGACTGTGCAAATGTTAATTCAATAGTAAAAGACAGAACCTAATCACACCTGAACCACCTGTTGTCCTCTCTATACACACCCTGGTGCTTAGTAGAGTAAATTTCCAAATGAGAGCCATAAAAAAGAAACCCTGTGTTGCGACGCTCTCTATCCCGCAGCTGTTCGAAGCCATTATGCCATGCCTACGGAAATTTGTGCCTTAATTAGCTCTGCTTCCACAATGTTTGGCTTGACCCAGAGAAATACAGGCAGGCTAGCATCTGCTAATAAAGACTCTGTAGGAACCCCAAATTGGCCAGATGACCTCCATTTATGGATCAAATAAAAGGGTCCCGTGGTCAAGTAGAAGCTGCTGGGGTTATATGAGGGGATATCCAAAAATGGGTCCATAGCAAGAGGCTCATACCTCTGAATAAAGAGCAATACAGATCAAAGTCCCTTTCAAGCAAAGTCAATTCATTCGGCTGCCATATTTGCAACACCTCCAGGTAGCTACTGTATTTTGGGCATGTAATTCCAACTCCTAAGTCTCTAAATTTCAAAAACTCACTTTTAATATGCCAAGTATCCTAATATGAATAGTGTTTTGTGTAAGCTCTGTTTTTAAAGGCCTATTAAAATGTTCATTGTAAAACAAATATTTGTTGTGCTTATTTATTTGATTCTCAGTTAAAACAACATAATACAACATTACTGTAAATAATATAACCAAGGCAACATCTGTGGTATTACTTTATCTGGGAAAAAAAAAAAAAAAGGTTAACCGTGACATTCAACAGAGGGCTTACATATCACTTATATAAAGCTTGAATGATCGGGATCGGTATCGGTCTATCATGATGACAAGAAATCGGTACTCGGTATCGGCTGCAAAAATCCTGATCAAAGCATCCCTAACCAGAACACGTTTTGATTGGAATTTGGACCAATGAGATTGCTCTGAGACTGGTGGAGCTTCTCCAGCATGATACACTAAAAATAGAAACCAAGAAATAGACCAAACATTGAACAAATGTTGCAGTTCGCAGCTGATAAGGACACAAATTTAACATGAAAGAGATGTGATTTAACACTTTTTGCCCTTGAGAGCCTAATTCAGACATGGTGTATTTCACTGAATAGCATGTTTTCCCATTATACTGTACACCTCCTTGATTGTAACGTAAGTTCATGGGTATCTCTGTGTGTGAAATAGAATGCGTACACATGTGCTTACTTACCATAGTCTTTCGGAACAATAACTGAGTAGAGGCAAGTCCTCCCGCTGCTGTAGTTTCCAGGATAACCAGGGGAGAGCACCACACCCTCCAAGCCCGAATACTGACCGCCGCACGGAGCTGAGTGAGAAAGACAGCCACAGAAAGAAGGCATTAGAGACTAATTTTCTGTCCTCCCCATCTCCTCTCTGCCGTTCCCTCATTCAGCTGATCTTAAATTACTTTTCTTGTCTGATTCCTGAGCTGCCCTGCTAGATGTCCCTAGTGTTTGCCGAAGTGAAATTGCAGTGTGTTCAAAGTATTCCACAAGGTTACATTGCAAAGATGGGCCTTTGCTTATTTCCAATGGAACAGCAGCAGATGTGACCAACTTACAGAATGTATTTGCAAAGCAGTATTTGCTGAACTTCCATGACATGTTTTTACCTATGCAAACAGGTTTCGGTTTGTTCCAGCCGGGCTTGCCATCTCCCCCCATGATGCAAGTGAGTGTGGCGTCTCCCTCCAGCGTATAGCCATTGTCACAGTAATAGGTGACAGTTGCACCCAATTTCAACTCTGTACCAACACGTGTACCATTACGCACCAGGCCTGGTTCAAAGCATGACTCTCTGGGATTTTCTGTTGAGGAAAAGAAACACAAAGTATGGTGAGAGGGATAAAGAAGGAGAGAGAGTGAGAGATGATGATTTATGGCTATTTGTGTAAGACTGATAATCCAGTGCGCACAGGGACCTCTACACCTACACACAGTCACCAAGCACCTAATGTAAGTAAAAATTGGCTTTGGAGAGTAAATAATGTAGAGTTATTTGCCATGTGGCCTTGATTTGATTAGGAACTACAATGTAATATATTTTTTAAATCTAAGACATGCAAATCATATGCTAAACAAAACATCTTTTAAAAACTTGTGCGTCTTCTATTGACATATTGTCTTCTCAGATATGTATATATATATATATATATATATATACATATATATATATACACACACACACACACACACACACACACACACACAATGCAGTTTCATGGCCTGGCACATTCTGCTGGGGCAAAAATTTAATTATGGATGCTGCTGGTGCAGGTTGAAAAGAACCAACAGCTTGAAATACTATGAAAGGTCAGTACTAGAGAGGATAGGTTGAATTGTTTCTCAAAAGAATCGCAATTGAGACTCCTAATAGCTAAAAACTGAAGAATAAAGACACAGGAGGATTTTTGTATAAGAGCACTTCAAAGATGCTTCAAATGAGCGCACCCAGATCACCAATTCACAATCCAGAAATATGCTACAGCAACCTACATGCCCCGTGGTGCATAAACAGTGACCCAGGACAGATTAAAGGTGACACTGGGCTAGATCAGGTCTGCTGACTACACAAAACAGTCCGTCACCCAGCAGGACATGTGTATGGCGCACACAGCATCCTTTGGCCAAAATTAGAAATCAATCATTCTTACTACACATCTGCATCGCACAGCAAAAATTGGGTTGCATGCAGTTCTAGTTGAGATATTACTTCCTAACATAGTTACACCGCATTGTTTGTGCTGATGCCTGTGCCCTTCATGGCCCAATAGCACGTCGAAACAAGATGCAATCTGTTCGCTGGGGCCGCAATCCAGACCGTCCACAACTCAGTTCCTCTTCCTAAACCTGGCTCCTAACAGGTTGAGCGTGGAACGAGCAGTAATTAAGAGTGGACCACAGCCAGCCTCAAGTTCTAGCTCAGGTGTCCAGTGATGAGGCTGCGTATGAGTGTGCGTGTCAGCAAGGATATGTTTGTGAATTTGGACATGACAAATGTTTGAGCTGGCAGGGAACAGTTCGGACGGGCAATGGAGTGTGTATGTGTGTGTGGTGTTTATTTAACTGTTGGTCAAGTGTGCAGAGCCTTGGCCCACATATTGCACCTCGGAGGCCAATCAGACACGGTTGGGAGTCTGTGAGAAGCTGATTGGTCTGTAAAGAGGTTGACAGCACCTGAAGCTTGTTCCAACAGCAGCAGCATGCACAGATGAACCAACGTGACCCCGTGCCAGACCGTCTATACTAACACTTCTGTCAGGGTTAAGCTGAAATAAACACACTTTTCGTGTATTTATGACTTGCTTCTACATTATTAGTTTATACTAATTCATTGTGAGGAGACTGGGGTCTGGAACTGGAGCTTTTGAAGTGCCACACACTGTGTCCATCTGCTGCACCAGATTGAGAGAATACTGTTCCTCATTCACCAAGCCCAACAGAGGGTGATCTAAAGAGCACGGTCTCTCTCACTCTGACCACTGCATGCCAGCAACGGCCATCAGTAGGTAGTATTCTAGTGTGGTTCACTTTCCCCCGGTTTCAGAGACAAGGCTTAAGCTAGTCCAAGACTAAAATGCATGTTTGAGCCGTTTTAGCTGAAAACAACTTGCACTGACATGTCTTAAAATTTGTCAGTGCCATTGTTTTGTCTAAAGATACACATCAGTAATGTTTTTTTTCTAGGGTATGTTTATAAAAGCAACGTAAATACCCTAATTGTAATAAGGCCTAATCCTGGCTTAGCCTAAGCCATGTCTGTGAAACTGGGCCATTAAGTTCATTGACAGAGATGCTAAAAATAAAAAAATAGAGTAAAAGCATAGCTGTAGTTGTTGTTCTGAAGCATTTGCCTTTCTGGACAACATGAATCCAGTGTGAATTTCACAGTCAAATAAATAAATACACTGCTGTTCAGATTTTTTGGGTTGGTAAGATTTTTTAAATGTCTCTTCTGCTCACCAAGGATGCATTTATTTGATCAAAATATTGTCAAAACAGTAATATTGCAATTTAATATATATACACTCACCGGCCACTTTATTAGGTACACCTGTTCAACTGCTCGTTAATGCAAATATCTCAAACTGAGCATCAGAATGGGGAAGAAAGGTGATTTAAGTAACTTTGATTGTGGCAAGGTTGTTGGTGCCAGACGGGCTGGTCTGAGTATTTGCTGATCTAGTGGGATTTTCACACATAACCATCTCTAGGGTTTACAGAGAATGGTCTGAAAAATAAAAAATATCCAGTGATTTTTGTGGGCAAAAAAGCCTTGTTGATGCCAGAGGTCAGAGGAGAATGGCCAGACTGGTTTGAGCTGATATAGTAATTCAGATAACCACTTGTTACAACCGAGGTCTGCAGAAGAGCATCTCTGAACACACAACATGTTGAACCTTGAAGCAGATGGGCTACAGCAGCAGAAGACACACTGGTGGCACTCCTGTCATTTAAGAACAGAAAACTGAGGCTCCAATTCACATGGGCTCACCAAAATTGGAATTAGAAGATTGGAAAAACATTGCCTGGTCTGATGAGTCTTGTTTTCTGCTGATTCATTCAGATGGTAGGGTCAGAATTTTCGCATGAACAACATGAAAGCATGGTGGTGGTTTAATGGTGTGGAGGATATTTTCTTGGCACATTTTGGGCCCTTAGTACCAACTGAGCATCATTTAAACACCACAGTCTGAGTATTGTTGTTGACCATGTGCATCTCTTTATGACCACAGTGGACCCATCTTTTGGTAGCTACTTCCAGCAGGATAACATGCCATGCCACAAAGCTCAAGTTATCTCAAACTTGAACATGACAAAGAGTTCACTATACTCAATTGGCCTCCAAAGTCACCAGATCTCAATCCAATAGAGCACCTTTGAGATGTGGTGGATGTGGCGAAGTACTGATTTTGGACCTTGGTGTGTCTGATCGGACACGTCTGTCATTTCATGAATAAACAAATAAGCCAAAGTGTCATCAGACAAAGTGAGGACAGCAGGGCGCATACGGGGACAGCAAACTCGCATTTGTTCTCATTTGTGCAGAGCCTTTAGTGTGACAGCAAAACATTGATCAAATGCCAGCTTTAGTGAGCGCATTTGGCTTTTCATTTTCATAATTCTTCAATTCTTCTCTAGACGACTGCGAGAAGTGCCACGGGTCGATAATTATACGCCACACAAAAGCAAGCAGAACGGAGTGATCAAGGCAACAGTCAAAGTACAGTTGCAGTACGGTACACTACAAATACCGCAGAACAAAAAGCAAAGAACAAAGACAAATGGAAAATTGGGGTAATTCTGATACCATTATTTGACCAAATTCTCATGCAATACAGGCATAGAAGGTGCCTAAAAAATGGGAACGGATGAAAATTATTCCTCCCTCCACAAGGGGGCAACATACCAGTGTACTGCAGAACAAATCCATTGCTGCTAAGTGAGGCGTCACTGCGGAAGGCCAGGAACAGTGTGTTGGAGCTGCTCTCAATACGCTCAGGGACGTCGGTGCCATAAAAGCTGCCCAGCAGCGGGCAGAGAGAATCAGGCCCATCATAGACATGCAGGAAGTCGTAGCTCGGCTCTAGACTAAAGCTGACGGGGAAAGAAACATATATGTTATGATTATACACTACCAGTACTGCTATTGTTAACTAAAACTACTTTTTAGTTAATTGAAATAAAGATTAAATAAAGCAAAATATATATTTTAGATGAAAAACCTAAACTCAGAATTAGAAATGTTGCCTTGCCATTTAACTGAAAAAAGGGAAAGTACTACAATTAAATAAATAAAATTAAAAACTAAAATTAAAAACTAAAACTGAAATATAAATTTATCACACACACACACACACACACACATATATATATATATATATATATATATATATATATATATATATATAAACTGAACATATAAAAATAAAAATGTAAATAAATACTAAAATATTATATAAATAATACTAAAATAACACTGCACATCTATGTATTGTAATGGTAATGTAGCTACAATTAACTACAGGAAATGAGAGACTTTTGTCTTAGAAAGCAGTCTTACTGATTGAAAGTGAGTGATATGATGTGGTCCGGCGTTACTTTTACTGTCCAGTCACATTCTCTGCCATGAGGATAGGGTTCTGGGTATTCAGGGGACAGGATCAGTCCACTGGGACCAGTCAGATTCCCTCCACATGGAGCTGCGGTACAAAGGAAGGGGAGAAAAACTCTCAAAAATGTCTCAAAAAACTCATGAAAATGAATAAAAGCTTAAAATGCCACAAAATATTTATTTTATTAAAAAAACCAAACAAACAAACAAACAAAAAAAACTTAACCTTACTCCTTATCCAGTAAATCATGAACAACTATAAAAGGGGGTCCTTAAATATTTTTGTTGACAATAGGGGGCCTTGGAGTCAAAAAGACTGAGAACCACTAATGTAGAATTCCATTGTAATTCTGAATGAATGAGATTAACACTATTTTCACTATTAGCAAATTTGTAATTTTTTCCCTAAAGAATATCATCATTAAACAATGAAGGTTTGTTGATCCAATGTCAGGTATTTTACCTGGAACAAGCAAATATATCCAGGGTTCATATTTCACACTTATACTGAGTTTAATTGAAAAAGGCAACCTAATTATACTATTGTTAGTTGCGGCTGTTAACATAAAGTGGCATAAAAGAAACCAAATACTGCAGCCCCTCATGTCCACAAAAATCCTCTTCAGAGGAGTAGTGTGATGAAATCTTTATAATGTAGCTGGTGCAAGAGAATAGAAACAGCTGGCCAAGTCCAGCAGAAATATTAATAATAATAATAATAAGCTTTGCTGTAGTAATGTACTCCAGATTCATCATCTCATAAATTACCCCTCTCATGGAGTCAATAATGTGGTGAATATTTTTATGTTCTTATACTTACTGTGTATGATATTAAAATGTATTGCGTATGTGTTACATTTAAATTGGGTGCAAACTAAATCAGTGAACTAGGCCTTGAACAAAGACAACTGAAAGGAATTTCAATATGACTTAAATTGCAACCTTGAGTCTATTTGAATCTAGTTTGCACATAAACGGTTTCTTAGTGTGTAACTCATTGTATCAAGTGTTTTCTCTAGTTTCAATGTTAAAACACAAACAGTATATTAGCATTAGCATTATTAGCAATTAGCCAAATCACAGCTGTGTCAATATTCATTACAACTGCCCTCTTGCTGTGTGATATTGCTTAATTTTAGTGTCTTCCTTTATGCTGATGGGACAGAGTCCACCTTATTTTTCATGAAGGAAGTTTTCTTTGAATGTACGAGACTTCCAATTGATTAGCCGCTATCAGTAAATAACTAGAAGAATAACAAAGTGCAGTAAATGGTAAAACTGAGCAAAAGAACTGTTTATAATTACGATAATAAAATAATATGATAAATACCAGTTTGCAAGATGAAGCAGCATAACAGTCTGTTTTCTACAGCTAAAATTACTGGAAGTGGATGACATCGGAAGCCTTACTCATTCAAGATTAAACCGCTCACTCTTACACTGAAAACATGTTGGATAATGACTACGTAAAGATGGAGGGATCACAGTGGAAGTGTTGGTTGAGGATGGGAGTGTTTACATTTCTTAATCTGGCATGCTCATACCAGAACAGGTGGGCGGATCAGGCTGCCAGAAGAAACGGTTGTTGATCTCGGTACAGGTGATCTTGGTCGCCCCCTGTAGGAGGTATCCGGGATCGCATTGGAACAGCACATGATCCCCTGGCTCTCTGCTGTCTCCTATGCGAGTGCCATTTGTTGGAATGCCAGGATCATTACAGGAAGTGGCAGTTGAAACTGCAGAAAAATAATAACATCCAGTCACAAAAGTTAATGTAATCAATGGATCCCCTTGACTTAATATCCTATGGTTCCCAATCTTTTTGTCTCCAATGCCCCCCATTTTCAAGGACAATAAATAAAGGACCCCAAAGATATTCATAGAAGTTCTACTGGAATGACAAAGCTGCCCATTTTCAAAACTTATTCACAGAAACTAGGACTGAAAAAAAATAAAATAAATAAATAAATAAATAAATAATATTATAATTCAAATAATTACTTTTAATAATTTAAGAAGTTTCAATAACTGAACGTTCTTCAGAGTTTTATTTTTATACTAATTAATTTACATGACCTTTCTAGTCATTTGTAATTAGTTTTTTAAATTATTATTTTGTTTAATCACAAATAGCAATTTCTACCCATTTAAATATTTTAAAGCTTAAATGAATATCCATTATAAAAATGGCCATGAGATTTTAACATTTTATTAATTTCTGTAACATTTCCAGGTTTAAAAATCACAGTTTTAAGTTGTTGAGGGAATGAATGAAATAAGAAATATAATGTCAGTTTACATTTTGAATTTTATTTTGATTGGTTGAGAACCACTGTCCTAGACTGAAAAAAATAGAAAGTCTGGTGTCATATGCATAACCATCTAAGTCATTTACTGGGTTGTGGTACTGACCTACCAGCCATTATGAACATTAACAATAACTGCTGCAAACCTACATATTACCTACACAATTAGGGCCATTGAATCTGTAGCACTTCCGAGCACCCAAATGACAGCTCTAGTCTGCATTCTACTACACACACTCATTTATTTATCTAGGCACCTGCAACTTTGTGGTACTCTCTTAAAGACGCCATAACCCAGATGGGTTTTGAAATTAAAATGGGATGCTTTGGAAGTGAAATCACATGGCATTGATGCATAATGGCATATATTTTTTACTCTTTTTGTGAAACCTTTAATGTTGTTTTTTGGGTCTCTAAAGTATCATGCAAGAAATCACGATTCTCTGGTTGGAGTGACGGCTGATGGAGGTGGACGGGGATGGTTACCCTGGTTACAGGCTGACAGCAGACAGAAGCACATAAACCTTGGCTTAACGGGTTTCATTTATTGTCAGTGGAGAGGTTGCATCTGCTGGGCCGTGCTATAGGGTGGGTGCTGTCGGAGGCTTTAGGAGAAGCTCTAAGATGGTGCTTCTCAGCTGTCATTCTGGAGCTCAAGCACAGTCTCCCACTAGTAAGGTTTTTATCAAAACTTTTAAGAGTTTCAGGATGGTGCTGGATGGAAACACCAAGATGCAAATACAATTTCCCAAAAATTAAAAAGAACTTTTACGCCCGCTTCCAGGTACTGTATTTTTTTTATTTGTTATTATTTTTTTTTTTTTTTTGACTGTACTAAAGCATAAACATACCATAATATGTTTCCAGAGATTTAGTAAACATGCTGAGTTCAAATACTTGTTTCTTCGAAAAACAAATTTACCAAATAGTATTTCTATACCCTGGGTTGGCAGTTGGTGGAAAACCCAGAGTATTGCAGTCATGGAAGCCAGCAGACGAACTGGTTCAGAGATCGCAGTTGCGTGTCCGCAATCTGGCAACCCGTGTGAGTGTCGAGTCTGAGGGGGGGTTTGGGGTGGGGGACAATTCTCCAATATTTTGAATTTGGACTGCAGTACCCATTTCAAACACTAGCTGTCAATATTACATACTGCACCATTAATGCGTATAATTTTTTTTTCCATTCAGTAAGATATATGCATAAACTACAATATAAGTAAATTTACCACATAAATTCCTACAGTAGATATGAACCAAAAAACGTGTTACTGAATAATGCCCAGATGATTATCTTCCAAAACATTTAATTGAAAGATCCACAGTCTCTTTGAACACATGGAAAGAAAGCACCATTTTATTTACATTTTGTTTTTGCAATATTCTGTTTTTTTGCATAAAATTTGCAACCAGGATAAAGATAAGTATACCTTATATGTGCAACTGCCCACTTTACTGCGACCTTGTTCTGGAAGATTTCAGTTCATATTCTACATTGACATTAAAAAAGTAATAATAAAAAAATAAAATAATAACAATAATAAAGGTGTCCAAGCCTTGAACCAAATCAAATAGCTCCATGATGAATCACAACAATTTGATTCAAAGCACAAGAGCAAAATGAAAAAAGTATGTACTTCATATCTGAGGGAATGAGCTATTTAATCCTTTAAAGCATCTACAAGGATTATAAATTCTGTAATCAAACAATCTACACTGATTGCTGGTGAAAGTGTGGAGCTGTGAAGCGGAATGAGAATGAATGGAGTAAAACACATACCCGAGAACTGCAGAGCGAAACCCTGCTTGCTGGTAAAGAAGTCAGTTGTAAACTGCAGACTGACAGAGTTAAAGGTGCTGTGGAGGTCTGGAGGAAGTGTAGAGCCACTCAGCTCTCTCAGGAGCACACCTCCATCCTGAGGCCCATCCCAGATCCGCAAAACATCATGCACCTCTTCTGTGTGAAAGACCAGGAAATGCAACCTGTGGAGTTACACAAACAAACATAGCATTAGACAGTTTAGATTAAAGAAGCTAATATTTGGATGGAAGAGAGAAAAAAGAGAGAAAGCAATCATATCTAAAGTATTTGGCACCAAGGGGAAAGAGAAGTAATTGGAATCACGATGTTAATTTGTACATTTTCACAGGTTTTCACAATTTGTTCTAAGAGAGATATGGTTAATTTGGAGTTGCCAGACCAGGAAATTAGCACTTGGATAGTACTTAATATTAGAAGTATATGAAAGTGAGAGACTGACGCCTGCAAAATTTCATTTACGGGTAATACATATAAACAAGAATATTAATGAATTAGAGAAAATATCTTTTTCAGCTTTAAGGTGGAACATGCAGCAGTTTAAATAATTAACCTTTAAGAAACAGAAATTAAATAGGGACTTTCAAAAGTGATGACATGCCACTTCCAATCTGAGGGAAATTTTGCAGAACTTGTTTTCTGCAACCTAAATGCCAGAACCAGATTAACTTTACTAATGCACAAGGTACTGAATACATAACTAACAAAGTGTTCTCTACAGATAATTATAACCGATTGTCTCTACAGAAATGGCTCTGTATATTGTCGCTGCAGGTACTGCAATAAGGGGACATTAGGAAAACAGTTCACCTCTTAAGTTTTCAACAGTTTTTTTCACCTCTTACGAAAAGTCTACTGCATTATGATGTTCACTAAAGAAAAATTTACCAAGACTGACAATTCTTTCGAATTAGAGAAATGTACAACCAGAAACAAAAATCCAAATGACAAAATAAAACAAGGGCCAAAAAGCACAAAATCAAAAAGCACAATATACTAAATGAAAGGAAAATGAAATGAAATAAATTCAAGCTGGTTATTTTAAAACCCAACATGCTTCAGAAGTAGGTCACTTTTCTCAAACTGATCTTTAAAAATGGAAATACATTTGTTCCAAATAATTTCTTAGACATTTATGTGCAGAGAAATCTTTGGAACATTCTAGTAACTATAAGTAACTTTGCAACTACATGTCAACTACCAGTCATTAGTATATTAGTAAACTGTCTGCTTAATATCTTCTAACACTTTATTTTGATGATCCGCCAACAGAAATTCTACTGATTATTAGGAACTTACAAGCACATGTCAACTTACTCTACTAACCCGAACCTAACAGTCACCGTATCATTTACAAACTGCTTCAAAGAAAAAAGATAAAAGTAAAAAAGATAAAAGTAAAAAATAAACAAATAAATAAAATAAAAAATCCAGATTCAAGAAAATAAAACCTTTTTGTAGAACAATACAGACATTTAAAACAAAACTTGAAATAAATAAGTTCATATAAACCAATCTCAGTGTGACTAGAACGATTTGTAAGAGTTAAATCATCAACAGTTAGCAATTTGAAAGGAAATTATGTAAATGATGTCAGGAGCCTGCTTTTAAGAAACCGAAGTAAAAGCCCTTAACCAAGGAGGCGGCGGAGAACTTTGTCACACATACACAAACACAAAAGCTCATTAACACAGACCATGCTTCATTAACGCAGAATCAAAAAAAAAAAAAAAAAAAAAAAAAAAAAAGGGTGTTTTCTGCAAAATAAACAGGAAGAGACAATGGGTCGAGTACAGCAATTCAATGAATTACCGCAGTTCAGTGCTAAGTGAGCAAGAAAAAGAGATCATGTGTAAAAGCTGACCGTATCCGTCATGGTTCACAGGCCTTTTACACATGGATGACTTCAGGGGCGGTATGAAAAGTATTGATGTCTAAAAGCCAAGTTAGATACTTATTTCTAGAAAACAAACATGTACCCCATGACTCCAGTTATGTCCATCAAAAGGGGTTGTATTGAAAATGCAATCCTCCCATTTACAAACGACTGCTGTTGGAATTAAAATAACTAATTGTTATAGGCCATACACGTGTAGTATTTCCACTGAATTGTTGCCATGACAGCGCATACATACCAGCAGCAAAACGCTTTGGCTTACAGTAATTCACGTAAATGAATTAGCAGAGCTTCCCCTGGTTTCCACCTCTCTCTATGTGTGTGTGTTTCTCCACCAATAAAGATGTGAGTGGGAAGTATTTCTAAATCCCAGTTTCAATTTTAAATTGTGTGGGTTTTAGGATTTCAAAAATCCATCTATTCAGCATGAAAGACACACATAAACACACAATATACAGCAACAGTGTGAACTACAGGTATTTCACTCTGCACACAGTCTGGGTTTGAAATGAAAGAGACCAACAGTTATTTATAGCTGCGTATAGACTAAAGAAAGGCCCTGCATCGTAAAGCCCCGATCACACTGACACCAACAAAGCAGCGGGAACTCATTCATTTTCAATGAGTCAGTGATTTCCACTGACAAGAACGACAGGATTCAGCTGCAACACAATGTGGCAAAGTTTGTCTGAGTAAAGTTTATGCCAATTAGGATATATATTATATATAGTATTCATTGTTAAACCAGTGACCAACATAGTGACCAGCTATAACATCACAGTCAGTGTGAAGGGGGCTTAAGAAGAGAGAGAGAGAGAGAGACCAGAAGAGGCAACGAGCCAAGATTATTCAATCCAGAAGTTCTACAGGAGATTAATCAGCCTACAGCCAGAGTGCTATTACAAATCTGATAAAGAACCAAATTATTCCATCCCCTCCACTCATTTGGCAACCCAAAGTTTTACCACACACACATTGTTGCTTTCTGTGAGGAAACGAGCACTTCAGAAAACCCCTCAGACTCCAACATCCATTGCATCACTGCCGACAGGACAGATCTGTGTCATGCTAATGATAAAGCGCTAATCTATGCAAGTGGTGGGTTTCTCAAGGGGAAACAGGCACACAATGATGCACCCATTCCGTTAGTGCCAGCCAGCTTCCTCTTTAACTGCAAGATGCTAAAGCAGGTGTTACGTGCAGTTGATGGAATCAGCTTGTGTTGTATTTTGGATGCTGGTCTACTGGTGTCGCCAACAAGCTTCACCAGGAACTTCTATGTCAATGATCTAATCTAGCACCAAACCAACAATAACCAACATAAACCAGCTGAAGTGTCACATCTTTTAAAATACACTACCGGTCAAAAGTTTGGAATCGGAAAGATTTTTAATGTTTTTAAAAGAAGTTTCATCTGCTCACCAAGGCTGCATTTATTTAATTAAAAATACAGTAAAAACAGTAATATTGTGAAATATTATTACAATTCATAACGCTCCGAAGCTTCCTGAAGCAGTGTTTTGAAATCGGCCATCACTAAATAAGTTATTTTTTTTTTTTTTTTTGGCACACCAAAAATATTCTTGTCACTTTATAATATTAATATTGAACCACTGTACTCACATGAACTGTTTTAAATATGTTTTTAGTACATTAATGGATCTTGAGAGAGGAAATGTCATTGCTGGCTATGCAGGCCTCACTGAGCCATCGGATTTCAACCAAAATATCTTAATTTGTGTTCTGAAGATTAACGAAGGTCTTACGGGTGTGGAACGGCACGAGGGTGAGTAATAAATGACATTATTTTCATTTTTGGGTGAACTAACCTTTTAAGTTAAGAAAGAAAACCCATAAGAAACCTTCAGTACTGTTCCAAATTTTTCCTTGAACTCAGCACTGGTCGTGATGCTTAGCTAATTACCCTCAGTTTCAGGTCTTCGAGGAAGGAGAGAGGGACGGATATTGAGCGGAGAACGAGGGTCTTGCCTGAACAAACATCATACTGGTACAGCTAATCCATACGCCACTATTGTTAACTAATCCTCGTGTTCATATTTTATTTATTGAAATGCGTTATACTCTTTCGTCTATCCTTTCCTGTTTCTCTCTCTACTGCTCTACAACTCTTTCATGTAATCCTCGCTGATGGGATGACGGTCGGTAGGGTTGTGGGGAGCGTTGGCAGGAGAGTGGGTGGTTACAGTCTGTCAGATTTGCATGCTAAATACAAAGGGAAAGGTGGAGGGAGATGAAAGACTAAACCCCACAAGGTTTGATTTGTTCCCCTCAAACCACGCAAATTGTAGAGGTCAACTGCATCTCATGTGATGGAAAAAATACTTTTGATCTCAACAGAGGTCATCAAACAAAACCTGATTTACTCGCTTTATTCTTTTTCAAAAGCTACTTACTCAAAAACACTGAAGAAGACTGAGCCAAGACTCCTGTCCTTCCAAATTAAACAACTAAAACCACAATTTTCAAGTTGGGCACAAGAGGTAAACAAAGTGTTGCATGAATCTTTAAGAAACAAAGTGGTTCAATTAGATGTCAAAGGAAGTGCCAAAGAGAGGGAGAAGGAGAGGAAGAAAGGCGAATGGAGAGGAGAGTTGTGTCATATGAATACCAAACAGCGCTGCTACCCCGGGAGTCTCGCCCGTGTTCCTGCTGCAATGACTTGGCAGACAGGGAGCGACGTGCGGTTTGTGAATGCATGTCTGTGGATGCATTTATTTGTTTATTCGTTTAACCAGGCAAGTCACTTGAGAACAAAATCTACATGGATGATATAGAAAGGACGATGTTCATTATTCTGAAGGGAACGAAAAAAGGGAATAAATAATAAAATAATGAAAAGCACATTTGAAAACATACAAGACATTAAAAAAAACAAGATATTAACATAAATAAGAAGACAATCTGTGAAAGCATGAGATGAATATCTAATGATTGTTAAGAACGTGAGAAGCATTTGCAGGTGTTTGTGAAAATGTCCATGATAAGAGTACTTGAGAAATTTATAGTTTCTGAAACTCATTCGAGTCACTTTTTGAATATTAAGCAACCAGTGAAGGATCTGGTGTATCTAGAGAAGAATCAAGTAATGTTGCATTTTTGTAAATATTGTGTGGACAGTAGGGTTTTAGAGATGGAGATGTCCTGTGTAAGGTGGACAGATTTGCATTTTCTAAGAAAACACCAGTGCTTACTAGACGGCAAGGATCAGAACCGCTTTTGTGTAAAGGCTGTTATGTGTGAAGCAAGACAAATAGAAGCATGTCACAATTCAGTATTAAAGTAAATGCAAAATATCTGAATTGAATCACAATTATATATGCCAATAATTCAAGAAAGAAGACTAATCACAATCACAATATTTTTACTAGTGGGTGCAGGACACTATAGTTCATATATGTAAGTGAGGATAGCAAAATAAAGTAAACTGTGACATTTTATACCCAAAAATTCTTCATACAGTGGACTACCAGTAAAACTGATAAAAATTTGGAACCAAAAATTATTTAGACACTTTGACCTGACCATATTTTGCTTAAGTGTTATTCTGACACAGTTTAACTCTGAGATCTTGTCTTATTTGAATAAAATTCACTTTTAAACTATAGTGAATAAACTGCATTAATGAATGAAATGTTCAAGGTGTCTGAATACATTTTGGTTTGACTGTGTATATATATATATATATATATATATATATATATATATATATATATATATATATATATATATCGGGTTCCTACTGTTGCACTCTATTACAATGATGCCATAACTTGTGGTAAGATCATTGTGAGTCCACAGGAGATTCTGAAGAAGAAAACAAAATGATGTCAGAATATCAATACAGTGCTGCCTTGCAATCACTGCAATGATGGTTCTCATCTCTCATGGCAGCAGAGTATAGAACATCAAGCCACTCAAGGGCACCTTTATACACATATCTGTGCAGGACATCTCCATTATCCCTTATGGGGTATGACTGCAATTTGGATGGAAGCTATTTGATTGAAGGAGAGGACGAGTTTTGATTGTGGTTTAAAAAAAAAAAAAAAAAAAAAAAAAAAGCCAGATTCAGTCCCAGATCTGTTTGTCTAAGAATCAGGCTGTCCATTTTAATGAACTGGAATAGAGAAAGTTATTCATTTATTGCATCATTCATGTTGCTCAAAGCAGTTTTTCCAGAGCAGTGAAAGTCTGAGAGAAGATGGTTTCAAAAGGTCTCAAGGTCAAGGCCACAAGATCAAGACTCAAACTCAGTTAGCGTCTTCAAATTCAGAAAGATGTCCTTGGACAACAAACTTTATCAGAGAGGCCATGCTTGTTGGCTAGCTTCACCAGTTAAATTCTGCTGATGAATAGTATGGCTATGTTAGACCTGCTAGATCAGCACCAAACCAACAATAACCAGCACAAAACAGCCTAGAAATTCATGTTACATTTGTCTAGTAATAAATAAATACAGACTGTAATTCATTACATAACATGAAAATGTAAGTAAATAAATAAATATAAAACTTAATTTAGAGTAGAGTGGGTGGAACTAGCTGATGCATTAATGATTAGTTATCTTTATCTGCAGTGTAGGCAGATTGTACAAGTGTAAGAAGCAGTTCTCAGTCTGATTCAGCAAATATGAGGTCCTGGCCACCTTAAAAACAAGTGCACAGCACTTTCTACCCACAATGCACAGTCTCCTCCCTTCACCGCTGTCAGCCATCCCCACTGCAAAGTGCTCCCAGGAGAACATCGGCAGGAGAGCCATCCGGGTGTTTATCATCAGATTATTCTCGGTGCGCGTGAGCACATTTCCTCCATTTAGCAAAGTATTGGATTTTGGGGTACATTAACCTTTTAGAAAAATTGTGAGTTTCAAACTTTGACAGTTTGTATATTGAGAGTAATGACCAAGCAGACATTGCAAGTGAGATGGCACAATTTCACAGCTCATTAAAAATTAGCCTCATTAATTGATTGATCAACTCTAGACTCTTCGGGGGTCTTTCTCTCCCCTGTGCCTGTCCAACCTGCTGATAAAACAAAAAACAAAAAAACGATCAGATCATTTACGCACAGGCATTCTAGCCACTTGCCTATGCTCGCACATCCGAGGGGCAATTACAATGAGGATATATATATATATATATATATATATATATATATATATATATATATATAAAATGCTAAAACTCTGCACAACAATCACTTTATAGATTAATAAAATATATAATATTGGTATAATATTGTTGCTGTTGGGCAGAAGCTTGTATCTCCTTATTTTGTCATAAATGATTACTATTGGTCACCCTTTATGTCTGTCTGTGGGTTTTGCAAATATTTAACCAATGAAAAGTATTGAAAAAAGCATTGGATCCTCAGACTGTCAGTAAAACCTCATAACTTCACTCTGCCTCTATCATGAATCAAGTGCCACACACAGTTTGGACCAGTGTTGCCAACTGGACTACTTTTACACTGGGGTTTATTTTGCCTATGTCACAATATGAGGTAAATACAGCCCTGCCTATACTCCAAAAACAATTTCCACGCTTGTCCAGGCTGGTTTATGCTGGTCTGGTGCTGGTCTAGCTAATGGAACAACATAATGATGATGTTCATTAGCATCTTGGCTGGTCAAGCTGGTCAATGTTGCTGATTAAGCTACTAAAGAAGCACACAGTCATGCCAGTGATGCTGGAGGCAGGACTATTATTCCCAGCATACACCACATGAATAAATAATGCAAAAAAACTGCTGTTCTGTATTATTTGCACTGGTTTTGTTGTTGCGTTTGAAGTTATGCGTCAGGTGGTGTGACTGCAACCCTGTCCTTAAATATGATGTTAAGCATCCCGCAAGCCAAGACATAGACAATTTTTGCACCCTGAGCTCTCCCAAGACTATTGTTAGCCAGGCAACCATTACATGAATTAAAAGCAGAATACCCTACTGACAAACCAACAACTTTCCCACTATGATATTCATTCTGTACTAACATTAATGTTAATGTGTGAGACATATTCATTCTAAAAGTGGGAGGGTGGGGGTGGACTGAAACAAGGCTTAAATACATATGCATTCCTTTATGTCCAAACTAACTATAATAATTAGTTAAAATGCCCACAAATTCATTTTAGTTTGATCCATGATATATCATAACTTGAAACCTTTATGCCATGCCTTTATTAAGAATGAAAATGCTACAAAACATCTAATTATATATAATATTATAGTTGTCAATTTAGGTGACTTCACTTCTGGTTCAATGGTAAAAAATAGATTGCAGGAGAACAAATGGAGAGGAGTGCGACGACAATGAATAGAACAAGCTAAGAAAAGGAAGAAAAAAAAAGAAGAGAAGAAATGTGTGTAAACTTTGACAAGATGGGACGGGAACAAGAAGAGAACAGGGCTAATTTGACTTGAAGGATTTAGAGGAAGAGAAAAAGAGGTTGATAAAACAGCAGAATAGGGAAGAGGGACCCCAGCTTCCGTTAATTCCTCAGATTTCTTTCGTGACTGCAGATGAGCCTTGAGTGTGACAGTACGATCCTTTGAGCTGCGACACGAATGTTCCAAACCGGCTCTGGAACAGCAGGCTTAACCGATGTCTAATCCCACGTGGATGAGAACATTTGGGGCTAGGCAGTATATCTTTCTGTGTGTGTGTGTGAGTGAGTGCGTGTGTGAAGTGGCTGCTGAAAGTAATTATCACCTTTGCCAAACAAAGGCATCTCAGACGTGGAGATGTGTCTGTGATGAAAGAATGATGAAATATCGGCCGCACCCCCTGCCTCATGAAACCCCAAAGTGTGTCCCTGCCCGTCAACATCCTGCCACATCATACAACCATCCCAGTCCACTCTTATACATCCTTTTATGTCTCCACACTCAGACTTTTCCATCAGCCCCTCTGGATAAGGAAGTCCACCAGGACAGGACAGCTGGAGCTGGACGGTATCACAGCATACACCCTATTACAGTACAAATGTATCACCTATTATATAGAGATATATAGCGCTTATACTGGGGTATAACTAATTTAAAAAAAAAAAAAAAAAACTGAAAAACTGAAAAATATAGCACACACTCCAAAGTGTGTTGCAGATGGCGCTTGCAGTGTATACAATTTTATTAATTAAAATGGTAGCAATTTCAGTTTGACACATCATATAATACTGCAGCATAAAAAAAAAAAAAATAATAATAATTTTATAGACATATATAATCTATTTCATATTCAGCAAGAATGCATTAAATTGATAAAAAGTGACTGAAGACAATATTTCTAAACCAACCCCAGCGTTTTTAATGGTAGTTTATGTTTGTTTATATATAATATAATAATATAATTTATAGATTTATTACTTCAAAGGAAGTGTTTCATAATATATGCCATTACTGTGACACAAAATTACTGTTATATACGGGTTGATTTTGGTCATACACCAGTCTATCCCTAAGGACATAATCTCAATCCCATTGCATTGCAAATGATCTTGAATAATTGATTGCTCGAGATGAGATCAAAGAAATGTATGTGCATACCTTACACTGGGGAACTAGGTCTGAGACTGGAAGGTACCCAATCTATTAATTATACTGTGCCTGTGGAGGGGGATCTCATAATAACACTAAGCACAGACATACAGGAAGAGGATAAACACAGACACATTCTAACACCTCATTACATGACCTGCAATACTCATATGTGTGCATATAGTTGTACTAGATAAACTTAAATAAATAGAACATCACACACAAATGCACTCTAACAGCTGTTTAGTGTTGACAAACAAGCTTTTTTGGAAATAATTTCTGCTGCTTGCAGAATAAAGTATTGGAACATGATTTCCAACTAATACGATTTTAAATAACTCACACACTACTCTCAAGTTTAGACATGTTTACAGCTAACACATTTCAGTGGTAAACACTTCTCCACTAAAGGAAAACATGACTGTACATGGGGTTTTATGCAGATATTGGTAAAGGGGTAGCCGAATGCACAGATCTAATATACTGTTACACATGCGATTTATTTCATATCTGTTTATGTTCACTTAAGACATAACCGACTGTGTTTAAGCGAATACTCACCAAACCAGGCATTTTGACATATTTCTGTGTGCATTTAACCATTTATCTCTTTCGCGGCTTAATGCAGTTTGATTCATTTTATTATTGAGCGCGTCCTGCAGTTTAGTAACAATAGACTGTGTTTTACGACAATCACTGATTTGGATGTTAAAGGGGTCATATCATGAAAATCTGACTTTTCCCATGTTTAAGTGCTATAATCACGTCTCTGGTACATCTACCAAACCAGAAAATGTGATAACCCAGTAATTTTGTTTTGGTAAGCCTGTCTCTGCAAGCATGTGACAAATCGCGCCGTTCTGATTTTGCTCCCCTTGTGACGTAGGAAGGGGATCTTATTATAATATTACCGTCCCCTGAATCTGTATGTTTCCACCCACAGCACCGCCATTGGTTTTGCAAGCGACAATGAGTAACACTGGTCCTGGAGTGCAGCAGCAGCTGCTGCTGTGAGCTGGATCGGAGCAAAACTCTGCAGGACAGCAGCACTCAAGAACGACCATCCCTGAGCTTGTGATATGTCTCAGCTATGTAAACATTATCACTGATCTGTTAACAGCTATAATAGTAAACATATGAGTCTCCATAAGCTCCTGGCATCTAAACCACTAAGGACGCAGTGGTGTAATTTTATTTATGGAGGGAATATGTCCAGATAAATTCATATACCAGTATGTGTGAGTTACTTTACACCAGATTTCTTTGCACACGAGGGTCAGTAAAACACAGGATTTGTACAGAAGCTGATTCTCAAAGATGTATCGATACCAACTGTTCATGATCCAATTTCATATATTTCATGATGTCTGTAAATTGTCTTTCTGAATGTGTTTCGTTAACATGTTGCTAATGTAGCATGTAATGTAGGTAAGAAAAGCACTAATATCGCACTGCCCTAGTTTCCTGCCGTCATCGCTGAAGGGTTGCTGTCCTTGCAATCTCTCCACAATGACATAGCAAATTTTATTTTTTTTTTTGTAAAACTGCCAGACCAGTGAATGTAGCGAAGCAATTTTAGCTGCGCATAGAACAATTGTCTCGCAATTGTCTCTGACAAATATCATGGATTCAACAAAAATATTGAGAAGCACAACTGTTTTCAACAATGATAATAAGAAATGCTTCTTGATCACCAAATCAGTATATTAGAATGATTTCTGAAGGATCATGTGACACTGAAGATGCCACCATATGAATAAATTACATTTTAAATATAATAAAATAGAAAGCAGTTATTTAAAATTGTAATAACATTTCACATTACTACAGTTTTTACTGTGGTTTTGATCAAATTAATGCAGCCTTGGTTAGCATAAGGAACTTATTAAAAAAAAAAAAAACAAACAAACAAAAAAACACAACAACTTACAGACCCAATTGAATTCAGGTAAATTGGGACACTTTTTGCCTTTGAGATGATTGGGAAAAATATAAATAAAATAATCCACGAGAGGCCACTTGTTGCAGTGATTTAGAGGTTAACAGGGTTTCAGGCACTCAGCATTTGTGCTTAAGAACACTGTGATAACATTGTTTTTCGAGGCAATTATTACATGACACTGACTAAGTACAGGCTTCAAGCAGGCAACATCTGAGTATCAGACTGTATTAAATTACATGATTATACAAAAAATGGACAGGTGACCTGAATTATTGCATATGGCTTGCTCGTCTCGCTTGAGCGTCTGGAGGGGTGTACCAACGTTTGATACTCAATAACCCTTATGATATAATTACACTCGCCTCATTGCTCATTTCCAACTATTTATGGACACAAAGGATACAGGATAAAAGGGAAATTTGATTGAGCTTTCCACATCTTCAAGGCACCTTACAAATCCCTCAGCGCAGCAACACCAAATCAAATGTCAATTCTGAAACACTTTAACACAGCAAGAAAGCAGTGTCTGGGAGCTTTTAAAGTGTCTAGATAAAGGGCGGGGATAGTATCTGATAAACAGCACAATTAAAGCCCGGGACAAATTAGGCAGAGCTCAGCGGCGAGATTTCATGCAAAATTACGCTGGCGAAACGAGTGGCAATTAACAAGGGGGCATGTTCATTCATTAGTGCAAAAGGGAGCGATTTGCTGGGGAAGGGAAGAGGTCAGCCTGTAGGACTGCCAAAGTACTAATGTCCTCCTAGCTTCTCTGAGTCCTGCTGACTGTGACAGCACGATGAACAATACTGGCATGCGCAGAGCTACTGCTCAGCCTGCCAGCCAAACGGTGCTTGAGGCTAAGGCGAGAGTTGCAAAAACACCATCAAACCAATTAGATGCAGTATGGCATGCGTGGTGGGATAGTAGGATGGACATCTTGAGTCACTCGATGAAATGGGTGGGGTTTTTTTGGGGAGGGTAAAACAACAAATGTCTTAAAAACAAAACAAAAACAACAACAGCAAAAAAAAAAAAAAAAAAAAAAAAACATTGTGCATCTGCTTCATTAATACCAATTATTAGGTAGGAATATCTAAATTTATATCTAAACATTTCTTACCAAAATGGCAGCTACTCTTCTTGTTATCAAGGTCATGGCCTCCTATCAGTAGCAACAATATATATATATATATATATATATATATATATATATATATATATATATATATATATATATATATATATATAAACCTCCTTTTGGAGACATCCTCATTAATAAAAATGGTATAAAATGGAAGTTTGTTTTTTAATTGTATTAAAAAAAAAAAAAAAAAAAAAAACATTTTGTCAGGGGTTTGTGTGTGGGTTAGGTTTATAGTATTTATAACTAGCTGTATATAGAAACAATATAAGTCTATGGAAAGTCCCCATTTAGACAGCTAAGTATGTATGTGACAAATACGGTGAACAATGGTACTCCTTTCATGGAATGACTCAATTAAGGAACTTCCCAGAGCTTAGGATCATCAGCAAGGGTTAATGGCTTGAAATTCAAGGTCGAAGATTTGATTGATATGATTGGAAGTTACATTTCAAGGCAGATGAAGATATCAAAAGACAAACAGCGTGATGAAGGGACAGATGGTGAGGAGGGGGGTAATGGAAGAGTAGATACCCACCCGATGGTGCTTCCAAGTGCCGCCTCAATAGTCCAGACACAGTGCAAGTTATGCTCATAAGGCGCTGGGTAACCAGGAGACAGAATCCGGCCCATGGGCTCATCTTTAATCGTTCCTCCACACTCGGCTGGGTAAAGAAAGAGATAAACAAAAGCACCATCCTTCAATGACAGCTCACAGCTCTTAAGCACAAAATAAATAAATAAACAAACACAGTGGGGTCCAAATATCTGATGCCACTAGTGAATTTTTTTCTCTTGTAAAATTGAAATTATGTAATAAATACATTTTTAAATATAATATAATATAATTTCGTAAGGGATTCTGCATCCATATCTAAGGCCTTGTCCATACTAATACGTTTTTCTTTGAAAACACATCTTTTTCTGTATGTTTTGGCCTTGTGTCCACACTGAGATGGCGTTTTTTGTCAATGAAGATGGAGCTTTTTGAAAACTCTCTCCCAAGTGGATCAATTTTGCGTTGTAATGTGAACTGTGAAAACGGAGGTATTCCAAAATGATGATACATGTTTAGTCATGTGATGCATATTGTACCTATAGATATCTATGGTTATAGCGGCATTGTTGTGTCTGCTATTTACTTTCATAGTGTTGCTAAAGTAAAATGTTCCTTTGTAAAATTTTTCTGCAAAGATGCCAGAAAATGTACTCGCAATTGCTGTCCTGTGGCAAAACATGCCGACAATTGCGTTTTAGACCAAACAATTTTGAGTGCAACCTGGATGCAACAGTGAGTGGTGGGATATTTTGCTAATAAAACGACTGTGCCAGAAGAATAGAGTGAGAACTTTATTATGTCTGCTCTCTTGGTATCATCTTGTGAGCTTTTATTATATTTTACGCATGTGCAGTAAGGTGTTTTAATCATTTTCAGATGTTACAGTGTGGATGAGCAACTTTTGGAAAATGTAAGTGTAGACAGGGCGCATCTTGAAACAAAAACACCATTTTCAAATGTATCCGGATTAATGTAGACATAGCCTAAATCTCTCAAGAAAGGATGGTACACGGTGTGCTGTAAAGCAATGCATCATCAGGTGGAAGGGCACGTATAACTTTCCACTTTAAAAGAATACATTCAGCACTGAGCAGAGCTTTATGAGTGATGAGCAGAATAATGTGGCCGTATATCACCTCCAGGATTGAGCCTTCCCAAAGGAGGGCATATTTCCTTTGGCTAATATCACTGATAGTGTTGGTAATATGTCCTGCACCAGACATGACTATCCATCTTGCAGTGGGGCAATGGTGGTGCTGGTGGTAGCGGGCAGTGGGGAAACAAATCTCTTGTTTGTCAGGAGGTTGGGCCCAGTGCGTGTGACAGTTCCAGTTTTTATGGATCAGGAAGTTCTGAGAGTCTTATTTCCAACTCCTGCCATCATCATGATCATTTCAAGAGGTCAAATTCGTGTGCCCTTACACAGTATACACTCGTACATACACATATACATCCTTTGGACAGGGCCAGGACAGGATTCAGAGTAAATATCAATAAGATCAAAAAAGTCTGTCGATATTGCAGCAACACACTCTGCAGTGTATGGTGAAAAGGTTTGAAGTGCTTACACTTTTGGATGCAAAATATGTTACCAAAATATTTTAGAATAAGGTTAGAATAATTGTGCTCTCATTGTAATACACACTGGCACTCATTCATTGAAGTCTGTGAAGTTAAATATACTCTAGATTCACTTACTTTTAGGATAATCCTTTATGCAAAATGGAAATACTCTGAATTTGTAAAATTTACAGGCAAGTATACAACAATAAATGTAAGTTGTGCACTAAATAATACGCATCTCAAATACATTAAACAACATATGCATCTGACAGTAGGGTAAGCCATGAAGGTTTATGATTTAGTTCGAAGCGCTAATATAAGGCACGTCTCATGTTTAGGATAAATTTGGTTGTGCACTTATCTGGCAGCAGCTCACTCTGTGTCCTTCATTATTTTTTAGATATCTAAACGATATTGTCTTATCCTGGGAGGGAACTGAGTTTTATTCTGAGTTTTGGAATTACATTCCACAGACAGAGTTGTTCCACACGTGCAGTGGTTCAAGCACTGTATTCATTTGGTACACATGCATACCAAACCGAAAGCCCCGGAATGAATATGTGTACCGTTACACACATATTACAATATACTTTACACATGCAAGTAATAATGATATTGTTCATCGATCCACTGGGTCTTGAATTGAAACACAAGTTCTGTCAGGATCACTATTGTCAAAGATGATTGACAATTAGCATACAGTTTGGATCGGCAGTATGGTTCTGTTCTGGGTAAGAACTGCCTAGCATGGATAAGAGCAGCAATAACCCCCTTAGGGTAAACAGAACAGAACCATCATAATGTATTGGAGATATCACTAATGATCAAATTTAATGTACAACATATTTCAAGAATTAGTCTGATTTGAAAGGTAATCAGAAGGCAAAGTTCTGACTGGATGAGAGGAGGGGTTGGGGATGGAGGAGGGTAATTATCTCCTGAGCAATGTGATAAAGCTGCTAATAATACTGATGGACCTTATATGCTGTGATAGGCCTCATATTCCTATAGATAGACGTGGATCAGCTGAAAGTCAGCTGATGCGAGTTTGACTGACGTGACCTGCAAGAATTAAATGCTATGCTTGATTTTTGATTGGGTTGTTAGCTCGGTAAGGTGATTTATTTACTTCTTATAAAAGGGGAGACTGGACACTTTGAAGTAAAAAGAAAGAAAGATTTGCAGAGAAATAAAGAATTGTGAGAAAAAAATAAGAATTCAGCAAGTACTAGTTCTCCAAAACAGTACTGAAGTATAGGAATGAAGCAGTCAAGTCAGTGGAGGGGCACTTTACCTACATGCATTTCTCCTTGAGTCTCGGTCAAGCAATGACACAAATAGCACGGTGGCCAGTGTTTGTAGTCATGTGAGATATACATGTCACAGCACGCAAGTGCAATGTGTTCAAATGCCCACTTTAGTCTCTCAAGCCATTGTCATACATACTGAAGGGTATAATCATAGACAGAGACACACTTTTCAGCATTTCTGTTTGGTGCAGCATAGAAAAAAAAAAAATCAATTATTAAATGCAAAAAAGTTGAAGAGACAGACAGAATGTGAGAGAAAAGTGAAAAAGTAGTGTGACAATCTCTGCAATGAACTATTTTCTTAATCAGTGTGTTAATCTTGTTTTCCAGTACAAACATCTAAACCTTCTTAAAACAAGATATATTGATTACTTACAATATTGTAAGCAAAATTGTTTAAGATATTAGTTGTTTAAACAGAATATATCTTAAATTAAGTTCACTTTCTTAGCCAACAGCTAATGTGTGTGTGTGTGTTTTTTTTTTTTTTTTTTGGATGATTAGCTATTTGTACTGAAAGACAAGGCGTAAATACGGATTACTTTATTATTATTATTATTATTATTTTTGCAGCGCTCAAATTGCACACTACTGCGTGGTTCTGGATCACAGCCTTCTGTCCCTTCTCTGGGAATCAAAGGTTTCAGAAACTGGATAAAAATGAGAAAGAAAATCGAGAATGAAAACACATTAAACAAGATTTTTCATTTCTTTTGTATATCTCAAAGTTGAGATTTGTAACTTTTTTTCTCTCTTTTTACTTTCATCTGTCTCTCTTGCTCTTTTTTCCTGCAGTTCTTTTTCTTTCTTTCTTTCTTTCTTTCTGACAAATCTTCCCATAGTGGACAGCAGAGCCATAAATCACAACAAAACAAACCCATCTTCTTCAACTCCTGAGATGACCTGCTTCGTAAGTCATAAACTACATTTCCTGCTCTCTCATTCTCTCCTGCTCTCTCCTCCCCTCCCTCTTTCTCTTATTCTCACCAACTTCTCATTTCTCACTGTCCACCCTCTGTTTTCTACAGTACTAGTTAGTTTCCTGTTATGGCGGATGAAAAATATTTGCTCATGCCTTTACAGTTCCATTTCTCCTCTCTCTATATAAGCATTTCAATTTTGCCTAAAGATCTCCATAGGCTCAGGTGGGAAAGCACTATAATTCAAAATTCAACAGCACTGCAGAAGTGGGTCTGTGATAAACTCACACTGAGCAAAACCCAGGCTGAGTTTAAGGGTGGGTGGTAGAAGATGCACACACATGAAGAAAAAAATAAAAAGAGCGCTCAAATTAATCAAACTCTCTCCGCTTTGGGGGTTCATATTCATGAAGCAAATTCTCAGAGTGTATCATAGAAGGCCATGTGGCAGATTTAAAGTTTGTGATGAAATACTAATTCAGCTAAAGAAAGTGATGAGAAATACTTGTAAGCTGAACACTTAAAATTCCTCAAATTTTTTCCCTAGCCATGTACTATAAACTCTTCCACAGAAAAACAGTATATATAAAGTATATAAGAATGAAAGCCTTTAAGATTATTGGCTACATTCAGTAAATGATTACTCTTGACTGGTAGCATATTTATCAATTAACGAACCTAACATCTGATATGGCAGTACACATGGTACACTTATGTTTGCTGATAGACATCCACGCAGTAATTGGCTCAACTGAGGAAGGCACTGTCAATGAGTGTGAGTATTTAGTGTCTTACCCACACACAGTGGAAGGGGGCTGTCCCATGCTCTCCTCTCCCCTCTGAGACATGTCAAAACCTCCGGGCCCTTTAAACTGTAGCCAGGATCACAGCTATATGACACCGTGCTGCCTGCAAAGTGACCTTTGTCCTCCCGTTTAAAGCCAAACTGAGGCACACCTGGGTCCTCACACTTCACCAACTCAAAACCTGCAAAAAAGAAAGTAAAAAAAACAGAAAGAAAGGAGTGTGTCCTTGAAAATCTCTCCCCTGAGATATATATATATATATATATATATATATAAGTATATAATTCCTAAATCCCTTAAAAGGGAATTTACATATAAATCTTAAGGAATGTGTATATATACCATGGTTTGTCTTAATACTCAATTCTGAATGTAGTTCCGGTTTAATTAATCAATCAATCAATCAATCAATCAATCTATGTCTATCTATCTATCCATCTATCTATCTATCCATCTATCTATCTATCTGTAACTGTACTGCTGTCAGATGTCAGTGTGCTACTCACTGGTGAAGTGCAGCTCAAAACCTTTGCTGGTATTGTCACTATTACTAATGAACTCTAGCCACATGGTGCTGGACGTGCTGTTCAAAGTGACATCCATCAGCTCTGTGCCTGTGAATATTCCCAGCAGTCGAGCACTGTTACTGTTACCATCATACACCTGAAAGACACATTAAACAGACCCATACAGTCATTGCAGAATTTACAAACAAACATTACACACAAGCACAAATGCACACTAAGTCACAAACACCTTAAGCATGTCATCCTCCTCCAGGCGGAAATCCCGTGCTCGGAGCTGGATGCCTTTACCGGGTTGGGTTTGGATGGAGTAGATGCACTCATGATTGTTACCATAATAACCAGGGTAGTTTGGAGAGAGTAAAACTCCTTGTTTCCCAGTTACAGATGATCCGCATTCAGCTGCAGAAAGGGAGGTAAGAAGTCAAATGACCTCTGACAAATTACCCATGATCTCAGTATAAACACAAACACACATTATACACTCATGCTGGCAGACAGGGGATATTGTGTGTTTCTGAATGAGTGCAAATCAATTTCTGCACCTAATTCTGCTCGAATATTAAACCACACAAATTGAAATTTAAACTTTTTGACAATGACAATGCTGCGAGGGTTGCAGGTCTGTTCTGATAAGATGCGAATGCAAATAATTAAATACAACTGACTAGAGATGCAAAGCTAATTATAGACGATACCTTTCTGAGTTAATAACTATTGTGATATTATGGACGATAACTGATAAATTAAGTGTTTTAATTACTACAAGTCATTTTGTCATCACAACATTATAATGTACAATATGAAAAATAGTTTTTAATTTTGAGATTTGCTAAACATTACATTAAAGAGTGTTATTAAAATAGTGTTTTAAAAGTGTTTTATTAATTTTATGTGAGCATTAGATGAACTATTAAATATCCCGGTAAATAAAAAAATAAAATATCGGCCAATAACTGATACAATATGTGATCAATATGTCATGCATCACTACTAACAACATGATTTTTCTTGATTAAAATTGATAAGAAAAAATATTAGGTATACCCAAAAGGCCTTAAGTGTAATGAAAAATTCGTTATTTATTTAAATGCGCACATTTGAATACAAACACACTGACAAAAACATAAGCATATGTTTAGAAGTGAGCTGACCTAGTTCCACAAGAGTCGTAAACAAATATGAAGCAAGGATAAGCCAGATATTGCAGCAGAAAACACATAATACCTAATTACTTACTTCAACTTGAACGTCAAAATCATAATGTTAACAAATTAAATTCTAAATTTAGCATCTAATTCTAGCAAAAAATTAATTGAAGAAGTCTGGCCTCCAATATACTTATATGCAGATATCTACCATTATATTAATGCTGATTAAGCATTAGAC
This sequence comes from Hypophthalmichthys nobilis, assembly GCA_037950665.1. Classification (NCBI taxonomy): domain Eukaryota; kingdom Metazoa; phylum Chordata; class Actinopteri; order Cypriniformes; family Xenocyprididae; genus Hypophthalmichthys; species Hypophthalmichthys nobilis. The sequence continues at coordinate 6,916,068 of CM075483.1, read as the reverse complement.
AGAATTTGGGGTTGGAGCTCATTCTCGTTCTGTTTTTCTCTCTCTCTTTTTAGATGGTGAGTCATATCCTTGAGTCTGTGAATCTGGCATCCAGCAGAACTCTGAAATTGGGCTGCTTTAGCCATTTACTTTGAGATATGTAGTTTTAGTGCACTCTGAAATGTGTTGTTGTGCGTAAGCTTGCGTCTTTAAGAACATGAGGGGAAATATGTTGTATAATTTGCGAACAAAGCAAAATGAAAAGCATGTGACCACCTACCAACACACCTTGGCAGAGGGGAACTCCACACCCGCCGACGCCCCCCTAGACACACCACCCTCGCAGGCCCCTCGAGACGATACCCCGGAAAACAGGAGAAGATGAGCGCATCCCCCACCCCAAACTGCAGCCCTTTACGAGTGCTGAAGGGGGGGACGCCGGGATCTTCGCAAGGCTCAAGATCGTATTCTGAAAGCAGCAGGAGAAAGATTGATATTTTGTAGCTTCTTCTGTTAGAAATGTCATGTTGTTTGAGCGACTTTACAAAGCTCTCTACCTGAGAAAGTGATGTTAAAGCCCTCATAGGACACAGAGAAGTCTGAGAGGAAACGGATCTGAGCGGTGTAGTTGCCAAAGAGTCCAGCGCTAAGAGGGGGCGGCAGCGTAGACCCGGTCAATCTCCACAGGGGTTGAGAGAAACTACCATTTTCTGTGACTAAAAGGTGGTCGTGCGGACTCTCCAAGTGAAAGGTGTGGAAGGTAAACTGGACACCTGCGGAGAATGAGAGGAGAAGAAAAACACTAGATATATATCAACAGTTTAAGAGTTCATGAAGGCTTCAGCCACATACAGTTGCAGGAAAACATATGTCAAACCTTTGGATTTACCTGGATTCCTAGTCCTAAAAATGTATCACAATAGACAAAATGCACAAGCAATGATACATTTTCAACTCTGTACTGAACACACCATGTAAACACTCACAGTGCAAGGAGGAAAAAGCATGTCAATCCCTAGGCTAATGATTTCTCCAAAAGTTGGTGTCAGCTAACCTGTTCAATCAATGAGATGAGATTGGAGGTGTTAGTCAGAGCTGCTCTGTTCTATAAAAAAGAAATGCTCAGTTTTGGAGTTTGCTATTCAAAAGAAGCATTGCCTCATGTGAACTGCCTCTTGAACAAATGAGGTCTCTGAACGGCAAAGAGGAAGGTTTGTTGACTTACATAAAGATAGAAAAGGTTTGAAAAATATCTCTAAAAAGCCTTGATGTTTATCAGTTGATGGTAAGACAAGCTACAGCTTCTCTTCCTAGGAGTGGGCGTTCTTGCAAGAAGAATACTAGAGTGTCAGCTAAAGACTTGCAGAAAAATCTGGAACATGCTAACGTTTCAGTCAACATGATTATGATACAGAAAAGGCTGGAAGAAGTACAGTGGAAGAAGAATCAAAGTCACTTGTTTGAAGTCCACAAGAGCATGTGGATGTTCCACAGAGAACAGATCAAACCAGAGTTGTTTAGGGAAAACAAAAAAGGTTTCAAAATTAAAGTATGGTGGGCCATCATGGTTTTTTGATGCCTCAAGTCCTGAACCACTTGTTATCATAGAAAGAAAATTGAAAGTAGAAAATGTGTCTTCTGGAGTGACCTTCAAAAGGATTGAAATGATTTGGCTTGACCTCATGGGAGAGTGATTCATGCCGTAGACAGATCAGAAAAATATAACTGAACTGAACCAGTTTTGTAAAGAGAAATGGTGCAAATTCCTCCTGACTGTTGTTCAGGTCTGATCTACAATTACAGAAACCATTTGGAGGAGGCTGTTGATGCCAAAAGAGGGTGAAACGGTTATTAAATCCAAACTTTTTCCATCTCGTACTGTTTACAATATGTGTTCAATAAAGACATGTAAACATATTACACTGCTAAAAATAATTGATTGGTTTGAGTAGGGCAAACTCAAATTAAACAAATTAGCTCAATCAAATTAACTTTTATGAGTATTTAGAACTTTATTTTTCTTTTGAGTTCACGAAACTGACACATTTTAAGTAATCTGAAATGTTTCATTGTTTTGAGTTTTATGAATGTGTTTCTTTTAATTTAGAGAAACTTAAATTTACCTAAAACTGGGCTGGAATTTCTATTTACCAGCATGCTTTGCCATGACACTTGAAAGGGGGAATAAATGCTAAAATTAAGTGTTATATAATGTTTTTTTTTGTTTTTGTGTGTGTGTGTGTGTGTGTGTGTGTGCAAGATTAATGTTAAGTGTGTGTGTATATATACACACACACACACACACACACACACACATATATATATCATAATAATTTTAAGTTTAATGTATGAATTAACTTACTCAAAAAATTCACGTTAAGAGCATTTATGAGTACAAAATTGAAATCTGCCAGTTCTGCTTACTTAAACTTTGAATTTCTTAACTTAAAAAAATTGATTTAACTAATACCTCAATTTTTTTTTTGCATTTTGCCAACTTATTCGGGTTTACAGTGTAGTGTATATATGACATTTTAGAATATTGTGTGTCTATTGCTGCCAAAGAAAGAACCATCTACAAAAAGCGATCTCACCTTTACCATGTGAAGTCTCAATCATCCAGGTACAGTTGAGGTTATGGGGGTAGAAGTCAGGAAACCCAGGGGACAGAATAGTGCCACTGTTCCCCTGAATAAACCCTCCACAAAGTGCTAGAGGAAAGAGAAAAAGATAAAGACTATCTGTCAAAAAGCTGAGCTCAATCCTGCTAAAACAAACATTACAGGAAGTGCCCTTCTGAAGGACATCAACATATGGAGGCAAATTATTCCTATCATTACCCAAGGGGAAAAATCAATAATGGCCTTAAATATTCAAAGCCTAGTGGAATAGGAGAAGGGAGCGGAAAGGGTAGCTTCAAACCGTAAAGGCCCTTCCAGTCTAGGAGCGATATCGTTGCTTGAATAAATGACCTGTACCTTAATGTGTCCTTTAGTAAAGAGTGGACCATACCATCACAGCTGGGCAGGGGGCGACTCCACTGGAAGTTGGGTTCACACTCGAGGGGCTCGTGGTCACTGAGGGTGTATCCTGCTTCGCAGCTAAACGTCACCAATGCTCCCACATAAAAATCATTGCCATGGCGCTGACCGTTGACTGGGATTCCAGGATCAACGCAATGGTCTGACTGGAGTTGCAAGGCTTGAGAGGAAAATAGACAAAAATGAATGTGGAAAACAACCTATGATGATTCACCCAAGTGGATTTTCATGACAGAAAGTTTATCCTAAATGCATTATAAACTATTATTAACATACAAATTATTATTTTGACTTGTCTGGGACTGTTTGTGTCTGTGGACCAAAATAGAAAAATTCATAATCGGCCAATAAAATAATACTAATCTCTAAAAAGTTATTCAGTATTAACTTCTATGAATTTAGCATTTATTTAGTAATATTGTCCTCTTACATTTATGCATTATCAGACCAATATTACAGTTATTGGTCAATATTTTTGGTAACACTTTATAATAAGGTCTAATTTGTTAGTTAGTAGTTGTGCATTAGTTAACATGAACTAACAATGAGCAATATATTTTTACAGTATTTATTATCCTTTGTTATACTTAGTTAATAAAAAAAAAAATATTCATGTTAGTTCACAGTGCATTAACTAATGTTAACAGATACAACTTATGATTTTAAAAATATTATTAGTTTATTAGTATTAGTAAATGTTAAGATTGACATCAACTAAGATTAATAAATGTAGAAGTAATTTTCATTATTCATGTTAACTAATGTAGTTAACTAATTTTAACAAATGAAACCTTATTTTAAAGTGTTACCATATATTTTTTTTTAATTTATCAGAAATATATCAGCCAGTATTATATTGTCACATGTCTTTTTGTTTTGGACTCTCTGTTTGATTTTCATTGGTTCCTTTGTTCCTTTGTTCAGCTTCCCGCCACTCATGGTCACCTTAATTATCACTCATTGTTTTCCAGTTGCGTCTTATTAATTAGCCTCATTAGCTCCCCTGTTTTCTTTGTATTTAAGCCCTCAGTTTCAGTCTGTTCTTGGTCTTGTGTTGATGTTGTTTGATGGTGTTTTTGGTTGTAATTTATTCTTCTGGTTGTGTTTTCATTTGATTAAATGTCTTCCAAAGGATCTCCTTCATTGTGCGCATCTTTATACAACCATTCTGTAACATATATGTGTAATTGTGAGTGATAATTTCCCCTATTTTTACATTTTTTTTTCTACATGCTGTAGCGTACATTTATTTGCTGTCATCTAAAGCTCACTTATTGTTTAAAAACACTAATAACTCACTGTTAAATATAATCTTACCAAATCTCAAAATCCACTTTTCATGTTATAATGTTGTGATGCCTAAAATCACATTTAAAATGACTGGTTTAAGTTTAGTATTTTCTTTCTTATTTATTTAGACAAAATTGTATAGCATTTTAATATAGTCCATTTATTTGTTAACTTATCAGCCAAAACAAAATAATTATCATCTTATCAATACTGACCAGACATTAAGCCCCTAAAATGTTTATGGAATTGTTCTGCTTATTCGAATCATTCTAAAGTTGCATAATTCTTCAACAGCAATTTCTGTTTGAGTTGATGTACTCAATAATTTAAGATGAACTGAGATTTAGAGCAAAACAACAAGAAAAGGTTACAAACATGAGTCATACCAGCATAAAAGCCATTCTTTCAGTTCACAACACTGTGACGGAGCTAATTCTGCAGTCTGTATGTACTTGTGTACAGTGTAATGTTGCATGCGTCATGTGTTTGTGCATGACTGAAATCATCTCACAGCTTAATCACCATCCTATTATATCATAATTACAGGACTTGATTAAAATCGTTGCATAGTAAAGAGCATGTGGCTATTATTTATAATGATGCCTTCATAGCTGCTAATATTCACAGGTATCAGTGCTATCAGATCCTTGTAATTGTGGCCATGAAATGCATTGAAGAGAAGATAATATAATATCAAGCTTTATCTAACTAGCAAGCTTTGACTAAATTCTCAGCATTGTAAGACACTTTGAACATAAATTACACTTACAGTATCACATGTTTTAGTTTGAACAATGCAATTAATAGTTTTGTGATATTCTACCATGTGCATTCTCTAACGAAGTGTGTTAAAGCCTACTGGATAACATTGTGTAATTGTACAATAAAGCTGTTTAATTGGTAGCCCTTAAACCTAAAAGAAGTAGAACTTTTTTAGCCATGGGTTTTTGCAATTGTAGCAGTTTCGATTTAAGGTCTAAGGCAGTAAACATAATTTGAACAGACTTTAAATTACAAATGTGTTACCAAAATTCCTGAAATTTATGTCATGGCCCTTTTCAGATCAAAACAGTAATAAATACAATAGAAGACTATCATACTCTCATATCGGATGCGGAAGCCGATGTCGGAGTGGCTCTTGTCGGTGGTGAAGAGCAGGTAGAGGAAGTTTGAAGTGCTGATGAGGAACTGCGGGACCTGTGTACCCTGGTAACTGCCAATCAGAGGGGAAGAAGGGTAACGTCCGTCCCGTACCTCGAGAACATCATAGTTAACCTCTGTCCGGAATCTGTTGATCAGAACAGTGCTATGCATCAGCATGGTAGATTCACAACAAAGTGAGACTACATGGATTCATCACAGTCCTACTCGCTTGTGTTCCTGCAGGATATCACATATTAGAGCTAGAACAGATACACTACATCATTCAAACTGAAAACCCAGCTCACTTTAAAGTGGCATGTGTTGTTAGAGTTTCCTGAAGCAGCGGTCCACTAAAGCCCTGCTGCTTATTGTACCCACAGTCAGATAGAAAACATCAGCTCTCCCACCAGCCTCACTTCTGAAACATTTTCTCAACAACAACAACTGATAGAAGATGCAAACATTCATACTGCAAACATATAAATGAAGAGGACTCAGAGACCAAAACAAAAAACAAAAAGCAAACAAAAAAACTAAACAAAAAACAAAACAAAACTAATGCTCTTCTAGCAGTGAAGGGAAGCATTTGATGCCTATGGTTTGTTTAATTAAATGTTCAACAAGCATGTAATGACTCTGGATAAAGTCATTCCATATAGGCAGAGGTGAAAGATATTAAAGGATTAGTTCACTTTAAAATAAAAATTACCCCATGATTTACTCACCCTCAAGCCATCCTAGGTGTATATGACTTTCTTCTTTCAGATGAATACAATCAGAGTTATATTATTAATCACCCTGATACTCCAAAACTTCATAATGGCAGTGCACAGAAACCACTTGTTTGAGGCTCGAAAAAAAGTGCATCCATCCATCCATCCATCCATCCTAAACGTACTCCACATGACCCTGGGGGGTTAATTAAGACCTTCTGAAGTGAAGTAATGTGTTTACGTAAGAAAATTATCCATATTTAACATGTTAAAAAGTAAAGTAAAAAAATAAAAAAAAATAAAGTAAAATAACTAGCTGAATACAGCAAGCGAAGGACATAGCATAAGCGTTTTGAACTGCGAGAGGTGTTAGACTTTCTTCATAAGTTGAATACGGAAGGCGGTCTGGCGGAAGCTAGTTATTTTACTTTATAACGTGCTAAATCTGTACATTTTTCTTACACAAACACATCGCTTCACTTCAGAAGGCCTTTATTAACCCCCCGAGGCTGTGTGGAGTATGTTTATGATGGATGGATGCACTTTTTTGAGCTTCAAACAGGTGGTTTCTGTGCACTGCCATTATAAAGCTTGGGAGCATCAAGGTAATTATTAATATAACTCGGATTATATTTGTCTGAAATAAGAAAGTCATATACACCTAGTATGGCTTGAGGGTGAGTAAATCATGGGGTAATTTTCATTTTAAAGTAAACTAATCCTTTAATATTTATTCTGAATGAATCCCTGTGATAGTCATGAAAGTGAATAGCCGGATTATCTCATTCCAAGTCTACAGTGTACATCTGCAGTGCACTAGTGACCTATTTATGAAATGATGATAACCAACAGAATGAAAGATAGGAAGGGAAATGAAACAGGGAGGCTTATTAAGAGCAACATGGCAGTTCAGAAAAGAGAAAAAGAGTACGTACTTGTCAAAGATGATCTTAATAGGATATCCTGGTGGGGCCTCGATGATCCACTCACAATTGAGGGCCTCTTTATAAAGCTCAGGCCAGCCTGGGGACAGAATGATGCCGCTAGAAGCCTTCAGGTTTCCACCACATGGAGCTAAAGAACAGGAGAAGACAACACAGAGAAAAAGATTTAGAATTGTTATTTTATTGCTAAATTGACCAAGAACAAAGGACTTTGTCTGTGATTTTCAGTTGATTCAAAAGGACAAATAAACTTGTTAGGCTTAGTGATAGTGGATAAGTCTGGTTAATCAAATATATAAAACAGAGAAGTTTTTTTTTCCTAAAATGCAAAATCTGGAAGCACAATGTGTTCAATGGGAGGCGGATGATCTCATCTCTTGACTCAGTGTACTGAAGGACATCTATAAAAGGCATTGCTTGATAAATGTCATAAAATGATTTGCAGCATACAGCAGTACATTTCATTAAATGACAGGATGTGTTTTTTGTTTGTAAGAATTCAGACAGTTAATACATCTTGAGCACATACTGAAAATAAAGATTGTAAGTTTTTGTTCCACTGACATTTCTGTTGGTCTCTGAATTAACTTAATGAAAAAAACAAATTGAATAAACTTCCGAAGGGGTCAGTAAAGCGCAAACAGAGTTGGAGTTCAACATTTTGTTTTTGTTACAAGCAATCTTGTGAATTATGAAATGTGCTTATTTATTAGAGAGAGGACAGACCTTCACAACGTGGCACAGCATTGTCCCACACAACATTCCCATCTTTGAGAATGCAGGAGATAGTCTGAGATCCGTGGGTCTTCATGAATCCCTCCTCACACAGGAAAGAGATGGAGCTGCCAAGCTGTAGACTCTCACCAAAGCGCTTTCCATTTACTGGAACGCCAGGGTCGGGACATTCGTTGTGCCGAAACGCTGCAGGGGGGGAAAAACAATGAAATACATAAGAGAACTACATGCTAACTTTGACCTCCGTAAATGGGCAAAAAGCTGGGCACAGCAAAAACTGAGTTTTATTTATTGTATTTAAACAGAACATTTGAGGTATAGTCTCTTTTTTGTATCCCTGTCCACTGCCTATACACATTTTGTTAAAAACAGTTCGTTTTCATGAATGGACAACTTTTACAAGGCCCCATATAAATTAAAGAGGGCGTTCTCAATATACCCACTGAACTGAAAACTTTGCGGCTCATCGTTTCAGCTGTATAACTACACTAATTCATTTTAGTTAGAACAAAATATTGATTTATGTGCCTCCCCAAGTTTCTTGCTTCAGTGGGAAGCTTGGAGCTACTCAGTACCCATCGACAGGACTTCAGAGAAGATGTATTACCAGCAGACAAAATCTCTCCAGCAAATCTGTTCATTCCTGCTACAGAGTGGCTCTAACACCACCAAGGTCAAAGGTTTGATTCCGGGGATCAAGAAAAAAAAGACAAAATGTATCCTTTTGGATAAAAGAGTCTGCCAAACGCATCTGACTGTCATCAACTGACACTGTCATTGTCATAGACACTATCAATGCAAATCTACCTTAATGCTCAATGTAAAACTAACTTATCCTCTTATTGTGTTTCCAGTCAGGCGATGGGCATGAATTCCATCTTCGTGATTAACTCGTTGACTCAAGAAGGATCTCAAACCAAGATTGTGTGTGTAATCCATCACCATCAAGTGCCAACAAGCCCTTCGATGGAGTTTGTCATCTCCTTAATTAACATGAATAATTGGAGCATCCCTCCCACTCCCCCAAAAACACAGCACATGGGGAGTCAAACCATGTGGGATCACCTCCCGACAGCTTCAATTAACTGTGGCTTTATTTAATTATATATGCATTTGGAAATAAATTCTAATTAAATCTGTGGCTCTTGTTGTTCTTCCTAACATGGATACTCAAGCATCTATCAACTCTGCAGCCATACGCTATGCCCCGTGAATAGTGATTACTGAAAGACGACAGATATTCAGTTGCAATATACAGACACTTCTCCCTAGAGGGGAAATAAAACTTTCTTAATCCATCTCATATAGTAAAACAACTTCTGAACTCTTCTAACTTCCAGAAACTTTTAAAATTTAGTGCATGCTACCACTGACAAAACATCTAAACGCTATTATCTATTATACATCTTAAAATGATTTTTTGGTCTCCAACTTCAATGTGATGTTAGACATAATCAAGTATGAACAGGTTTGCCCAAAATAACTTGAATAAATGATTTATTTTTACCACAAAAAAAGAAAGAAAAAAAGTCACAAATATAGAGCTGTCTTTAAAACGTACTGGTGAAAGTGATGTTGAAGCCACGGTCTGTATATGTATGATCAGTCAGAAATTCTAGTCGGGCCACGTGGCCGCTGGTAGTGATGGGTGAGGGCAGCACATCTCCAGAAAAGGTGCCAAGAATTGGTGACTCTGCCTTGCCGCCATCTTTAATGGACAGGAAGTCAAATTGTTTCTCCATGCTCAGGTCGTTGAAGGCTAAGTTGATGCGGCTTTCGGGTTTGGCGATGATCAACCACACACAGTGCATGTTGTTGCCGTACTCTTGAGGGTAGTTTGGTGATAGCAGGACACCAGATGGAGTTGTGAAGTTGAAGAAACATGAAACTGAGAAAGGGACAAAAGCAGATAAAACAAAGCAACTGTTAAACACAGGAGGCGTCGTGCATCAAGCTGTGAGGCGAACAGGAGATTAAAACTGCCACTGTAGCTAAAATCAATTCACAATGCATAGGGAGGTCATTTGTTGTTGCTTAAACAACACAGCGAGACAGGAGAGGAAAAATTACAGCTTAGAGGATGTGCACGCTGCGATAGCAGGATATTTAACAAAAACTTCTAGATATAAGACCCCTCAGACCTTGAGAACAGACATTTTATGAAATGCTCACTCTTTTTTTTTTATTAGTTTGTCCTAAAGGTGATTTGGTCTATTTGATGTTGATATACTTGCAGATTAACGTGCCAAGAAAACCATAAGTAAGCCATCTGTATGTAAACACAGTCTATTGGAGCATCCACAGCTTCATTGGCTCAACCAATGGCGTGTGTTTGAGGTGGGACTCTGTTTGTCTGACCAATGGAAGACTACACTGAAATCCCCCCTGTATATAAACACTAAACTAAGAGGGACTGCCTTCATAAAGAACTACAGTGTTTTTTCTTACTCATGTAGCCTGCAAAGCACACCAAGGGAGTGGATAAAATAATGAAAGTAAATAAAATAAATATTAGGTGTATGATGCCTTTGTTAACATATTGTGATCGTGCCTATTACAGAAGATAATGACTGAAGATGTTGCAGAGAAAAGGAGTGTTTATCTGGGATTATTTGCAGGCATTAACTCATTTTCAGGACTTGGGACAAAGCTGAGGGCAATAAGCATCACTAAATAGCCATGGGGAGAATGAAAATGAGCTCAGTGGTGGACTGAAGACGGATCGTTACGGTTCCACCTCATATGAATGACTTTGCAGTCTGAGCTAATAATAATGTCATAAAATAGCAGAAAACAAAGTTGTGAGTCAACTGCATTTCCACTGATGTAATAAGATGGTAGCCATTATAGTGACAAATGACTACAGTCTGAGGCAAATTGATGGTATACAAGAATCCAAATAATAGAGAAAGAACAATAATATCAAAACAAGTTGGACATGCATTAACTGCCAAATAACATTGTAGGCTGTGACACTCAATTCAAGCATTTAAATGCCACAAACAACTTTCTCTATACTTAGCGGAAGCAAACAAGAACATCAACTGCCTGCATTTTTACAAATGATTTACTTACTCTCAAATAAGCTTTCTTCAGTTCAGTTAAATCCGCTAACTTCATTATAAGACCCTGATACACTAAATAAGGCAACTAAATGCATTAAATGAACTGTCACTTTGGCTTAAACTTGAGTTATAGTTAATGATTTAATGGCTTAGCCAATGAGAAGAAGCACTGGCGGGGACATTCTGTACTAAAGACACTGCAATTAGGTTCACTTTCTGACGTCCTCAGACAGTAATAATGGTGCACCATCCTCCCAAGTGTGATCATGTAGGTGTGGAATGTATTTTTTTGGATAAGGTCTGTCACTTACACACACAGCTTGGCTTCTTGGCTGACCATTGATTATTTTTCTGGCAGGTAATGTTCTTTTTTCCCACCAGCTCAAAGGCTGGAAGGCATTCAAAATATAGTTTGTCTCCATGTCGGAAGCCTGTGCCTTCCCTCTTGCCATAGGCTGGAATTCCAGGGTCTCCACACCCACCCTGGTCAATTTCTGGAAGAAGAAGAAGAAGAAGAAGAAGAAAAAAAAAAAAAATAGCTTATACCTTGGGACAGGATTTATTTTTTGCAAAATTCAGTTTCCATTAAGGTTCTGTAATGGGAAAGAAAGGTCACTTGTAAGGTTAATATCTCTGTATACCAGGGAGACTGTCCTCCAAAAAAAAAAAAAAAACGACCCTATAGGTCGTTTTTCAAGCACCTTATTACTACCTATATTTACATTTTAAAGTCATTTATTACTAGCTGGCGTAAAATAATGACAGTGTCGTGTTATGTCTGTCGTCATGAAATGACGTATGACTGTCGTTACCAATCAAAATGCGTGTTCATTTAAATGCAATGTGTGGACTTTTTACACCATTTGATAGATAAAACGGAACAATGCATTAAAATGAAAGTGTCCTGTTGTCGATAGGGGTGCAACTTTAGTAAACGCTCCTATGGGTCGTATTTCAGGGAAGTGACAAACGACCTTTATAGGCTTATTGGTTGGAGAACATGTTGATACCAGGATGACCATTTATAGGACTTTTTTTTCTTTTTTCTTTTTTTCCTTTTCTTTTTCTTCTTTTTTTGCTCATACTGACAAATTATTTAGTCGTTTATTCATTACATTACTTTCTCATCTCTCTTTACAGTAAATCATCTCTCTCTACAGCAAATAATAAGCATATAAATACATAGCATACACAAATATTTGGCACCTCATCTGCCATCTTGGATTTATTATTTTTTATTATTTTTTTTATTTTTTTTACTTAATGAATTTATCATCATTTTTTTTTTTTTTTTTTTTTTCTAATTTAACATTTTAAAAGTAATTTATTCCTGTGATGGCAAAGCTGAACTTTCAGCATCATTACTTCAGCATCATAAGTTTTCAGTGTCTCATGATCCTTTATAAATCATTCTAATATACTGATTTGGTGCTCAAGAAACATTTATTATTATCAATGTTAAAAAGTTGTGCTGCTTAATATTTTATAATGGAAACAGTGATACTTTTTTCAGGATTCTTTGATGAATAGAAAGTTTATTTAAAATATAAATCTTTCGTAACATTTTGATAAATTTAATGTGTCCCTGCTAAATTGAAATATTAATTTATTTCAGAAAAAAAAAAAAAAAGAATCTTACTGACCCCATATATACCGTTCAAAAAATTTTTTCAGCAAGGATGCATTAAATCACACACACACTTACATGCTATATATAAGACTTATACTTATACCATCTGACAGCAAAGCATATTCATGCCTTCATTGCTGCCCCAATGGCATCTGCGAATGGCTTGCTCTCCTAATGAATTGTCTTTTTTTTCCACTCTGTTCCCTTATACCCTCACCTGTCTCAATATGTCAGGGCTCATTTAGAATCACAAGGCCAAAGCGAAAGAAAGACGCTACTACTGAGAGAGAGAGAGAGAGAGAGAGACAGAGAGAGCGCTACAAGGGAACAAGAGATCTTGTGAGATACCTAGACTGAACTTTTTTTTTCACATTTTCGGTTCTGATTATGGACGACTGTGGATTTCTGCTGGTTTGACGTAGACATGGTACAAAAATGGAGCTGAGAGTACTATACTTTTTTGGTAGCTTAAACAATAACTTAATAAAAATGTTTAAAACATGGGAAACATCTCAAATGCACTACTGACTTTAGAGTTAGCATATTACTAAGGTATAACTCTATAGAGCTTTAACACTGATCCCTCCACTCTTAGAAGAAAAGGGTTCTGTCAGACGCTTCAGATATCATGGGATCATCTTATGGATTTAGTTTTAATTAATTTTTAATTTTAATTACATTTTATGAATTAGGCAGTGAGTAAACATACTTTATCACTAGAGAAAATTGAAATAACTCTTTAAACATGAAAGTATTATGCATATCTGTATAATTTATATAGAACCTTTTTGGCAGAAAGGGTTCTTTAGAATTGAGTCAACCCTAGGATTTTATATAGAACCAAATTGAATCTTTTTTGTTTGAACCTTTTGATATGTTAATGTATAAACATTCAGATGTGCCTTGATGCTTCCCATCTCCCCATACTGACCGAAAAAGCAGCATTTTTCTGATTTCAGACACGTGACAGGTCTCTACCTGGACTGAATCTCTATCCTGTATCTTGGGAATTACACCCTGAGTTACTTCTGGCCATATCAACCAGTCAAGGCAACAGGATTGTGAAAGTGTCTCCCGAGCTGACAAATGTTACACAGCAAGTCAACCCTGTGGGAATGTTTGTATGCGTGATTCCTTAAGTGTCCCAGCTAACACTTTGTTACAGCTGTCTTCTGCTTGGTGACAAACAAACTGTCTCTGAGAGCTGACATGTGCACTTTCATAAGGGGCGGCATTTGTTATTTACCCATTTCAAATTTCCTATGATTTATTCATCTGTCACTTAGATTTTTTTTTAACTCTGAGAACACAGATGGAAGTCATTGACTTCCTAATGAAGGATTACTAATAACTCAGGAAGGCACAAGTGCAAATAAATCCATTCATCATTACACATCATACAAGATAAAAATAATTTTTTTTCCCCCCAGCATGCACCTGGGGTCGGCAAATAGGCTATGCTCCTTCTGTATTCAGCCACATCTCAGCGTGTATAACAATTCAAATCCTCAAAGTGCACTCCAGAAGCATTTACAGGGCAGAACCACACTGATATGATAGTATAAAATACAAGCTGTGATGCGGATCTGCAAGTGCCTATATAAAATATTAAGCAGCACAACTGTTTTCAACATTGATAATAATAAGAAATGTTTCTTGAGCACCAAATCAGCATATTAGAATGATTTCTGAAGGATCATGTGACACTGAAGACTGGAGTAACGATGCCGAAAATTCAGCATCGTGAAATACAACTGTACAGTGAATTATCATGGAAACATTTATATGCACATTTATATGGTTCAACTTCTCTTTGGAGCTCCAGTTATGTGTTATATAAATGCAGAGAATGTGTAGGAAAACAAAAACGAGTGAGAAGATAAGAATTTAAAGTGAAAGACATTTTAAACATGTAAATCCTCTAGTGGTAGAGCAGAAGAGGATATGCCCCTGGCATGCCTGCTTTCTGTGTGTCATTTCTGTTTTTTTTTTTATGGCTGAGATCACATCATAAATACATTTTTAACTATAAAAGGGCGTTTGTCATGAGTTATGATGCTCTGTTCTGAATGGAGTGTCAATGATGCTCAGATGTCCATTAGCCTCAGAACAAGGTAACATGATGACATGCCTGAATGTGTGTTATGATTGACCAGCAAATCTTGATGTAATCTAACTTCTTTGCAGACTGTTGCCAGGAAGATGAGGTAAGCATTCCTGCCAGTGTCAGCTATTTCATATTGGTATATATGTATAATATAGGCTATATAAACACACTGGACATACAACAGAGCTCGTCTCACATACATAATTCAGATTATGAATCAAAACACTGAATCAAAACTAAACTGAAAATATGCATTAATTAAAATCTTTCCTCTTACTTGGTGTAACCATGTGTAAATGTAAAGATATTTTTTGTCAACCACTGACAGAATAAGTACTACGTTAAATGTTCAATAATATGGAAATAAAACAAACATTATATTTACTTTTATTAATGTAAAGACACTTTTCTTTGTAATAATAATAATAATAATAATAATAAATGTTTCTTGAGCAGCATTATGGCTTCTTGAGCAGATCATGTGACACTGAATACTGCAAAATCAGATTTGCCATCAAATGAATAAACTACACTTTAAATAAAGTATAAAAAAGTTATTTAAAACTGTAATAATATTTATTTCACAATATTACTGTTTTTATTGTATTTTTGATCAAACAAATGCAGCCTTGGTGAGCATAAGACTTTTGAATAGTAGTGTATATTATGATGATTAATAATGTAATAATGATTTACTCACGATGATTAATGATTAATGATTGCAAATGTATGGATCTAGCTTAAACCCAGCATTGCCTGCATTGACTTTCTGAACAATTATGCTTGAAAATCTGAAAACCTTCGATGCAATTATTTAGGGGTGCATCATGTCTGCAGGCAGGGAGGCAGAGGTTCAAAGAGAATCCTCAACTTCATTAAATGTCTCTCATTGTTTTAATCATGTTGGTGGGGTATGAACACTGCTCCACTTTCGTCTTATGTTTTTGCAGTGGATAAAAGCATAAAAAACCCAGAGCCTGGAGGCTTACTGTGGATCTGACAGCAAATATTGGTTTGTAATTTATAAAATGTGCCAAAGTCCCCCCATGTGTGGTGCAATTCTGAAAGAGGGCCAGTCTGAAAGCTCTGATGTTCTCGTTTCTAATCAGACATACACTCTGAAAACTGAAAATTAGTAGCCGCTTTTGCATGATATCCTTCCTGTCCCATGGCCCTCATTCCAGCAAGGTTAAATGATCACAGGCTGCTTTGATGACCCTCGCCACATGTGCAGAAGGTATAATGGTTTGAAGTGAGAAATAGAAAGCGAAAAGGAAATTAAAATAAGAACACGCTGTTCCCGTACTCTAAGCAGATAGATACCCCATGAGTGCGTCACATAGCAGAAAGCTAGAAGAAATTTGAGAAATGTGCTGAAAGGAGGTAATATGGTGCAAGATGACCCTATAATAAGGTCTTTCAGTGACCTATTTATAATATGTCTGCTTCACCATGAACATTACATGCAATCAAGAAAAAAATGAGAACAAATACGTATTTAAAGGATTTTCATGCTGACCCATCTGATCATAGGGAGACATATGTTATGGAAATAGAAAAGGAAAAAAAAAAAAAAAAAAAAAAATATATATATATATATATATATATATATATATATATATATATATATATACATATATACACACACACACACACACACACACACATATATACACACTACCAGTCAAAAGTTTGGAATCGATCAAATTTTTAATGTTTTTAAAAGAAGTTTCGTCTGCTCACCAAGGCTGCATTTATGTAATTAAAAATACAGTAATATTGTGAAATATTATTACAATTTAAAATAACTGTTTTCTGTTTGAATATATTTTATAAAGCAATTTATTCCTGTGATCAAAGCTGAATTTTCAGCATCATTACTCCAGTCTTCAGTGTCACATGATCCTTCAGAAATCATTCTAATATGCTGATCTGCTGCTCAAGAAACATTTATTGTGTACAACTGCACAAAATGTTTGTGCACAATATTTTTTTTTTTCAGGATTCTTTGATGAACAGACAGTTCAAAAGAACAGCATTTATTTGAAATATAATCTTTTGTAACATTACAAATGTCTTTACTGTCACTTTTGATCGATTTAATGCATCCTTGCTGAATAAAAGTATTAATTTCTTTAATTTATTTTCAAAAGATATGTATAATGTTACAAAAGCTTTGTATTTCAGATAAATGCTGTTCTTTTGAACTTTCTATTCATCAAGGAATCCTGAAAAAAAAAGTACACAACTGTTTTCAAAATTGATAATAATCATAAATGTTTCTTGAGCAGCAAATCAGCATATTAGAATGATTTCTGAAGGATCATGTGACACTGAAGACTGGAGTAATGATGCTGAAAATTCAGCTTTGATCACAGGAATAAATTACTTTATAAAATATATTCAAACAGAAAACAGTTATTTTAAATTGTAATAATATTTCACAATATTACTGTTTTTACTGTATTTTTAATTAAATAAATGCAGCCTTGGTGAGCAGACGAAACTTCTTTTAAAAACATTAAAAATCTTACCGATTCCAAACTTTTGACCGGTAGTGTGTATATATACAAAAGTTTGGAAACATTACTATTTTTAATGTTTTTCAACGAAGTCTCTTATGCTCATTAAGGCTGCATTTATTTCATAATAAATACAGAAAAAAACAATAATATT
Source organism: Hypophthalmichthys nobilis (assembly GCA_037950665.1). Lineage (NCBI taxonomy): Eukaryota > Metazoa > Chordata > Actinopteri > Cypriniformes > Xenocyprididae > Hypophthalmichthys > Hypophthalmichthys nobilis. The sequence continues at coordinate 6,898,745 of CM075483.1, read as the reverse complement.
GTGAAATATTATTACAATTTCAAATTATGGTTTTCTATTTTAATATACTTTAAAATATAATTTATTTCTGTGATGCAAAGCTGAATTTTCAGCATCATTACTCCAGTCTTCAGTGTCACATGATTACATACACACACACACACACATATATATATATATAAAAACAGTGAAAGATCATCACTGCAGTGACAATTAGGGTAAGATGCTTCAACTGAACTCTATTGACATGATAATCAAATGTATAATCACAGCCTTCCAAAGGTATATGGCATGTTAAAGGTAATCTACAGATGTTGTAATTAGGGATGTCAATCAGTTACTTTAGTATTGACTCATTTGCATAATATTAAATAAATATGTGAATGTGATACATATATGTGTAATCACATTAAATCACATTTCTTAAGATAAGTTCCTGAATACGTACAAATCATTGAGCAAATCATTTTCTAAACAACAACAACAACAACAACAATACAAATTATTATTATTACTATTGTTAAAACGAACAAAATACAAAACAAAAATACTAAAGAATTAAACCAATAAATAAGACAACTTTAACACTAGTATTAAACATTATTAATAACAACAACAATTATTATTAATATTATTATTATTATTATTATTAAAACAAATAAAATATAAAACTAAAATAATAAGAACTAGTAACTTTAATACTAATACAAAAAATATTAATAACAATAACACCATAAACAATAACATAATAATAATAATAATTATTATTATTATTTTATTGTTGTTGTTATTAAAAATAAAACATTAAACTAAAATAATAATAAAGAACTAATCAATAAGATAACTAATACTAAAATATTAATAACAACAATATTATTATTATTAAAACAAATACAATATAAAACTAAAATAGTAATAAAGAACTAATAAGATAACTGATACTAATATATTAATAATAACAATAACATCATTATAATTATTATTATTAAAACAAATAAAATAATAAAGAACTAGTAACTTTAATACTAATACAAACAGATATTAATAACAATAACACCATAAACAATAACATCATTATAATTAACTATATTATTATTGTTATTATTAAAACAAATACAATATCAAACTAAATAATAAAGAACTAGTAACTTTAAGACTAATACAAAAAAAAAATAATAACAATAACATCATAAACAATAACATCATTATAATTATTATTATTAAAAATAAAACATTAAACTAAAATAATAATAAAGAACTAATCAATAAGATAACTAATACTAACATATTAATAATAAAACAAATAAAATATTAAACTAAAATATTAATAAAGAACTCATCAATGAGATAACTAATACTAAAAATATTAACAACATCAAAAACATTATTATTATTATTATTATTATTAGCACTAGTTATGATTCCTTACATTGCCCTGAACCCAAATGCAAAGAGTTTCCTCTGCTTACCTTCATAAGAAACCTTAAAGCCCAGGGAGCCACTCGTGTCATCTGTTTTAAAATTGAGCCACATCTGATGGCTGGTACTGACCACCAGATCTGGAGTTGTAGTCCCAGACAACCTTCATTTCAAAATAAGAGGGACAGACATTATGAAACATCATAATGAAACAGTTATTCTTCACTTTCAATATGTACAATATCATTTGGCACCTCTCAGGGAACATTGGGAGTTCCCTGATTCCCCCGGCACTAGCCTTCAGGGATCTGTGGAATGGGTCCATAAGGGCTTATGAGACCTGCTAATTAAGCACATTAGACCATCAGGGGACTCTGAGTAACCAGAGAGAAAGCGACCAGGGACACCGGGCCATTCAAAAGGAACACAAGCACTTGTACACCCCTGCCAGAGAGCGCACATAAAATGGCATCGATAAAACTTTATGAAGACCATAAATTTCAGCACAATTAATAACAACACACTCAGCAACGTTTCCAGAGCATCTGGTGTGCAAATCTGCATCAAAGTGTGATACGCTTTTTGCAGCAGGAGTGATCTTGTTCTAACATTGAGACTCATTGTGATTGACAATAAAGCTCTGGGTATTCTTGCCATACACTTCTGCTCAGAGGGGTGATGAAATGAGATGAAATAGAGGGGGGCTAAAGGAAGAAACGGCAGAGGAGGAGGAGGAGAGAACGAAGGGGCTGAAGAAAGAGAGGACAATGAGATGAAAGAAGATGGGGGAAGTTTATACACACACAGAGAAGAGCTAAAGAGTGGGAGACACAGCCTGGGAGGAGTTTGAGAGAGGATGGAGAAGAAAGCAACAGAGGAACAAAAGTACTCACACATGAAAGACTGTCCGCTGATCGCCGATTACAGTGCCGTCACCCACGGTTAGAGTATCGTAGCCCCGCTCCAAGTCAAACTCCTCAAAAGTCAGCTTGATCACCTACACACAGTGAAGAATCAGAGTCATCTTTCTAAACTTGGTTAGAACAGTAGTGAAGCAGTACAACTCATTTTCCAATCATGAAAAAAAAGTGTATTTAATTTATATTTTATATATATATATATATATATATATATATATACACACACACATATGTTTGTGTGTTTACTGGAGTAAGTTCTACAAGAAAACACTATTCCAATATACTTAAAAATGCACGTTTAAATCAAGATGATTAGATATAGATTAGATGATAGATAGATTGATAGACAGATAGATAGACAGATAGATAGATAGATAGACAGACAGACAAATAGATAGATAGATAGATAGATAGATAGACAGACAGACAAATAGATAGATAGATAGATAGATAGATAGATAGATAGATAGATAGATAGATAGATAGACGATCCTGTGGATGAAAACACTACAATTATAACACCAGACATTTTATACTATTTTTGAAATCAGTAATTCTCAGATAATTCTCACACTAGCTAAAAAAAAAAAAAAAAAAAAAATAATAATAATAAAAAAAACTCTGCAGTTGTAGAAGAAAACAAAGAAAAAATTCATGAAAATGATTTATGAAAATGAAGAGTTAAAGGTGCATATTTCTCATTCTTCTCCAAGATGAAAACAAGACTGCAGAATTTCTTATACAAAAGGGGAAAAGTAAGAGTTATGGAAAGATGAAAAATTAAATATGAAGGTTTATTGCTCATTCACAGAAAAAGAAACACTGTGAAAATAAATATGAATAAAATAAACAAAATTCGCTATCTAGCCTCCCATTTCAAATTGGCTGCCACATTTCCACCAAATTCTTAATGTTTTTGGAGTGCTCAGAGACCAACTCCTAATGAAAAAGCTTATATAAATGCAAATTGCATTCTGTCCTATGGTAAACACACTCCGCAACAAAGGGTGCCAAGGGTGGAGTGCCAGCATTCTTATAGGTCACACTACCAGTGAACAAGATTTCATCCTCTTTTACCTCCTCTGAACCGTTCTTTTCTCAATTCACCCCTTTAAAGGAGGGTATGCCGCCCACCTCAGGTGAATCCCACCGTGTCCTGTAGCATTATGGTAACTGTGTGTATGATCGTAACTGACTGCGCTGTGGGCGGGGCAATCCTCGGCTGACTCATTGAGTGATTATGATGCAAAGGCTGCTCCCAGCAAGCTGATACTCTGAGGCAGAGCATCAAACATGACAATCACTACATACTAAAAACGGAACAGAACTCTGTCTACCTCTTAAACTGGCTTAAGCTTTACAAACTAACATCACATGACCACATTTTAAAATGATTTTTCATATACAGCTGCATATTTATATAGCATCAAAGTAAAAATTCTATATAACTGGTAAAAAAAAACTGGTAAAATTGTATGTGTAATCTTAACCAGGTACACATATATATCATACGTTAAATAAATATTCATCAAATTTAAATGATTTGGCTAAAAATAATACATGAATTATTAAAAGAAGCATTTTTGTCTCCAAAAATAAAAATGCTATGGGGTAGTATAGGGTTTGGGGTAGCTAGTTGAAAATGTATAACTATTGCAAATACTATTAAAATATAGATTTATTTCTTCAGTAAAATAAAAATAATAGTAATAATAGCAACATAAAAACAATAATACTAATTGATTGATTGATTGATTGATTGACTGGATTGATTGTTCACATTCTCAAATGATTGACTGGGTCACTTTTTTAGAAGTCATATTTTTATTACAAGTTCACAGTTGAGAGTTTATATCTTGCAGTATAATTAGGCGTATTAGGTTTAGCTTATTTTTCTTTGATGAGAGTGTCACAATTTACCCCACTCTCCCGCATAGTTGGGTAAGAAGAGTGCAACATTTTTCTTGAGATATATTAACAGGTTCAATAACCCAGTGACCACAGAAAGCTGAGCTGATGCATGTACCATAGTACAGCTCCTTCACAGCATATTCAGAATACTCTGAAAAAATTACAATCATATTGAATGTTAGAGGGCGTATAACTCAAATAAACCAAATAACAGCATAGAGTACATCAATAAATTAATAGGAATAAATCACTGAGGCTTTCAGACAAAAGACATGGTGAATATGGTCTCGCAGCTGAGAGCGATAATGCTCAAAGACTGCATAGCAGGGAGCGGGACTTGTTGGAGGAGTGAGGCTTTTTGTCAAAATGGAAGTCCCTGCAGAAGTGGAGTAGCTGATAATACAGTCCGCTGGATGACGATAGCGCACAGAACAAAAGGAAGACTGATAATTAAAAAATGAAGAGGACAACAAAAGCAATCAGCCATGTCTTCTCATGAACAACTTATTCTCTGTTATTATGCCTTCTGGGGATCCCTCCATCTAAGAAACACAGTGTCTAGACTCTGAGCTAATGTTTGTCTGTGAGCGGGGGATTCAGCCCGGTGCGGTTCCACATGCTGCTTTTCCCTGCAGAGTTCTATCTGTTTTCCCTCATTCTTTAGTTCCAAGTTCAGCCATTTTCCAGCACTCGTCATTAGGCACCACGGTTGACATAAATAGAATGGACATCTTTGAGTTGGAAATGCATCTTTAACTGTAGCTCCGGGGAATCTGGCACTGAGGCATTACAGACTCGGCTCCTCCTGAACTTCAGGATGTTACTTCGTTTTGGCTGATTAGACATATCACACTGTTAACCAAATGTCATTACATAGGGGTCCCATTTCCTTGTGTTTCTTCAACATCTTAAAGGATTAGTTCACTTTAAAATGAAAATTACCCCAAGCTTTACTCACCCTCAAGCCATCCTAGGTGTATATGACTTTCTTCTTTCTGATGAACACAGTCCGAGTTATATTGATGCATCCAAGCTTTATAATGGCCTTTATTAACCCCCCAGAGCCGTGTGGAGTACAATTATGATGGATGGATTCACTTTCTTGAACTTCAAACTTGTTGGCCACGTTCACTGCCATTATAAAGGTTAGACGCGTCAGGATATTTATTAATACAACTCTGATTGTGTTCATCAGAAAAAAGAAAGCCATATACACCTAGAATGGCTTGAGGGTGAGTAAATCTTGGAGTAATTTTCATTTTAAAGTGAACTAACACTGTAATACTCTCACTAGCTTATTTAATTTGTCCACCCTATGTCATTAATTGTGTTTAATGACATTTTAGGGTGGAAATTAGATTTTTAACATGTTTGGAAATACATGACATGGTATGTTGTCTCGCTAAGGCTAATTTGCATAGCATAGTTAGCATGTTATGTATCCTAAATAAACTATTAAATACAATTTTAACACTTGCATAATGTCAAAAGTTCAGTCTGATGTGCCAAAAATAAACTATAATGAAAATATCAAAAGGTTTAAATATTTAGTCATTTTTAGCTAATACCCAAAAAGCTAAACATTAGCAAAGGATTTGGCAATAAGGTCTATCTATAAAAACCCCAACAGTTCTCCTGAAGTCCAATTGGTGATAGCAATGCAGTAGCTGCCATATCCGCCGTATTATCAATGTCATGTGACCTATCGCTTCACCGCCATTCACAAATCCCCACTTGTGGCCTCATGAGACATTAAAGCGTCCATCAAATGCGCACTTCAGAATCTTGGCGGAAGTAGTAGGTCATTCAGGTACTTTTTGCCTTCTGTTTTTCAAATATGTATTCAGACACACTGCTCTGTTGACACACTGTTTTTCTAATACTATACAGTAGGGAAGTATTCGATTTCGGATGCAGCAAGTGTCTCTAAAGCATTTCCCATTGGTCAGACAGACTGGTAAATCCTTCACCAAACAGCTAATTGCATGTGGTCCCATCTCAACCTCACTTCATCGACTGATCTAGAAGTTTAAATATCTAACCACTCCAACAAACAAATCAATGTTATGACAGCACCACAGAGCCACTGTTTACACTCAACCTACAAATGGCTTACTTATATATAGTTGTCTCCTCATATAGTTGTCATATATATACACTTAACTTTTAAATATTCATTATTTATCATCAAATGCTAAATGATGTCAAACTCTAGCTAACTGTGATGCTAAAGGCTTTAACAGCTGCTGGGGTCTCTCCACACTGGGAGAGTCTTTGGCTCGGGCACCAAACCAGCTGCAGCGAAATCAAAAGCTCATTGTCAGGTACATTTCATACGGCCCCAGTTCTGCCTCAGTCTCACAGCTAACCTCACGTCTTCTCCGGGTACTATTGTGTCAGAACGAAAATAGAATGTCATTACGGTTGTAAAGAGCAAAAAACAGCAATGTTCCATCTTCATCTGTCCCCTGCTCTCCAGCCGTGACAGTGTGAAGCAGAACTGTCCTTTACACACAGGATGAAATAGCGCACTGGGAGGCAGAGAAAAAGCAGGGGGCACTGATAGAGCCGCTCCACCCCATTCCATTTGCCCTCCATCTCTTGCTCCCCTTCTCTCCCAACTGAGTCATGGTGATGAGGGGAAAGATTTGTAAAGCCATTTATTTGAACCTAGATAAAGAAAATCTGGCAAGCGAGTAAGAAAATGGCCTTGAACTTGACGCCAAAGTCATGACACAGAGCGCCACAGTTTTGTCTCTCCTGCGGTAGCCGCTCAATGTAGTTTTCTTTATCTTCTATTCTCCTTTAATATAACTGTCAATGTTTCATGAGTGTAGATATCTAGATATTGCACATCATTTTTCAATATCTGTGTATCCTTTTCCTTGCAAACTACAGTTATTAGCAGGCCCACAAAGAAACTGTGCACTCAGAAAGCTACCCAGATTTCCCTAGCAGAATTCATAAAGCTGTCCCACTATGTGTTCAACCTAAAATTCAAAAAGGACATATTAAATTGTTCAAAAGTGACAGTAAAGGCATTTATCACGGTTTTCAAAAACATATTGGGCAGCACAACTGTTTTCAACATTGATAATAATAGTTTCTTAAGCACAAAATCAGCATATTAAAATGATTTCTGAAGGATCATGTGACACTGAAGGCTAGAGTAATGGGTACTAAAAAAAAAAAAAAAATCAGCTTTGCCATCACATTAGTTAATATTATTCTAAAATAAATATGTTTTTGATCAAATAAATGCGGCTTGATGTGCATAGGAGACTTTATTCAAAAAAATAAAAATCGACCCCAAACTTTTGAATGCTAATGCAATTTTAAATCAGACCACCAAATCAGCACAGAAAAGGTGCAAAAAAGTCTGTGGATTCGGTCTGGGGCTAAATATTATTTAATTTCAAATGAACTTTTCTAAAATTGCAATTGTGAAGCTATGTTTTGGCAGCATGCAGGGATCATATGAAAACACTTTTGGAAGCATTCACCTTGGAAGGGTCCGAAGCTGTGATGATCCAGGTACAGTTGGCATTGTTGTCATATTGTACTGGGAAATTTGGGGAGGTGATGATGCCACTAGGGCCACGGAGCTGACCACCACACATAGGAGCTGAAAGAAAAGAGAGAAAGCATGTTGAAGCAAGTCATGCAGTTTGCATCTTCATAGAGTGAAAGAACATCTCATCTATGAAAGATCTGAGGGGAAAGAAAGGAGCCAATATCAGCACCAATAACAATAGAATAGAAAGAATGTTACTGCATTATATTAAAAGCCATTGATAATTCAAACATGGGATAAAACAAGATACAATATATATATATATATATATATATATATATATATATATATTGTATATATAAGGCTGCATTTATTTAATTAAAAATACAGTAAAACAGTAATATTGTGAAATATTATCACAATTTAAAATAACTGTTTTCTGTTTGAATATATTTTATAAAGTAATTTATTGCTGTGATCAAAGCTGAATTTTCAGCATCATTACTCCAGTCTTCAGTGTCACATGATCCTTCAGAAATCATTCTAATATGCTGATCTGCTGCTCAAGAAACATTTATTGTGTACAATTGTACAAAATATTTGTGTACAATATTTTTTCAGGATTCTTTGATGAATAGAAAATTCAAAAGAACAGCATTTATTTGAAATATAATCTTTTGTAACATTATAAATGTCTTTACTGTCACTTTTGATCGATTTAATGCATCCTTGCTGAATAAAAGTATTAATTTCTTTAATTTCTTTTCAAAAAAATTAAAATAAAAATTATTACTGACCCTAAACTTTTGAACGGTAGTATATAATGTTACAAAAGCTTTGTATTTCAGATAAATGCTGTTCTTTTGAACTTTCTATTCATCAAGGAATCCTGAAAAAAAAAGTACACAGCTGTTTTCAACATTGATAATAATCATAAATGTTTCTTGAGCAGCAAATCAGCATATTAGAATGATTTCTGAAGGATCATGTGACACTGAAGACTGGAGTAATGATGCTGAAAATTCAGCTTTGATCACAGGAATAAATTACTTTATAAAATATATTCAAACAGAAAACAGTTATTTTAAATTGTAATAATATTTCACAATTTTACTGTTTTTACTGTATTTTTAATTAAATAAATGCAGCCTTGGTGAGCAGACGAAATCTTACCGTCTCCAAACTTTTGACTGGTAGTGTATGTATATATATTTTCGGATTTGTTTGTTACATATGTTCAGATGTAATACATTTTGGTACAGATGTGTTCCTCTCATGGGCAGAAACGAAACCATTATATAATGTAATGTTAAATATTTATAATAATTGTTTAAGATTGGATTTGGACTACAAGGTGGTTTCAAAGTGATTTTCAGCTACATTTTATGAAATGCCATTATTGTCAAATAGAAAATTTTGGTACAAAATAATTGTTTTATGAGTACTGTCTACAGTAGTGACTGGGCTGGACTGGACTGCAGACACTTTAATCACTCCTACACAGACCACCGAACGTCCCCAATGTTGAGTTCAACAGACAGACTCACAGGCCAAAACTGTTTTTTTGTTTTCTTTCTAGACATCACTTATCAAACTATACCCCATCCATACCACTTTCAAAGGCTGTGATTGGCTTATGGGCCTAAAGGATGATGAAATAAAACAAAATCTTACATTATTAAAAAAGCACAACTATGAAGGCTTAGCCCTCGGCTGCAGTCAATATTTTGCACTTGAATATTGTTAAAGTTACAAGAAATAATCTATCTTGGGTTGTTGGTTTTGATTGGACTGGCATGTGAACTCAATGTTCAATGACCTTACTGATGACTTTTTTGTGACTTTTCCATGAGTCCAAGTCTTTTGCGACACTCTGTGGCCTCCAGGAGGACTTTAAATGCCTCCCTGAATGAAAGCACTCGCTGTCTAATGAGAAGGAAGGGCACAGCCAGCGTGTTTGCACTAAATGAATGTTTCTGCTGGTCTGGGACCAGCTGGAGCTTTTAATGAGCTATGTCTGAGGTGAGCTCCTTAGGGCCTCCCCTACCACACACACACAAAGTTTCCTCAAACACTTTAAGGTGGGCTGACATTAAAGAACAAAAGTCTTTGGAAAGTTAATTAACATCAGGGCTGGTTGACCCCAATTTTCACCTTCACAACATAATGTGTGCTGTCTGCAGGTTTCTGCTTTAAAGTTTTATGTTTGCTAATATCGCACATTAATTTATATTTTTTCTGGTCAATAATAATTATTGAGGTATAATAAACTCTCAAAAAGAGAACAACTACATTTTGGTTCTCTCCTCTCTGTAACACTCTGAACATATATGATAGTGATATGACAGGAAAAAAAAAAAAAAATGTTGAGAATGTTCTGGGAATGTTGAATAGTAACCATTACATTAATTACCATTACATCAAATTCCAAATTGTTATTAGATTGTCACATGCAATTATTCTGCAAAGTTGTGGAAAGGTAAGTTAATTGTTATAAAAAATAAAACAAAAATAGCCATTAGTTAAAAGGACAGAAGGTCTATTGTGGTTACACAAAAGTTACGCAAAATCTTATGATGGTTAATGGGAGGAATGTGTCACAACACACAGTCCTTCGCAATCTGCATAGCCGGAGACCAATCAGAGTGCCTATGAAGAGCCCTGTCCACCATTGAAAGCAAGTGTCGGAACTGGACCTTGGAGCAGTGGAAGAAGGATGCCTGGTCCGATGAGACCTGTTTTCTTTACATCACTGTGCACGTATGTGCTGTTTACCTATTTACCATTTAAGTGATGACACCAGGATGCACTGTCGGAAAATGACAGCTGGAGGAGGGAGTGCGATGCTCTGGGAAATGTTCTGCTGGAAAACCCTTGGTCCAACCTTTTATGTAGATGTAAATTTTGCCACCTACCTAAACACTGTTGCAGACCAGCTACAACCCTTCATAACAATAATGTTCCCTTGTGGAAGTGGCCTCTTTCAGCAGGATAATGCACCCTGTCACACTGCACACATTGTTCAGGGATGATTTGAGGAACATGATAAAGAGTTCAAGGTTTTGGCCTGGCAACCTATCTCGCAACCTACAGGACTTGAAGGTTCTGCTGCTAACTTCTTATGCCAGATACCACAGGACAACTTCAGGGGTCTTGTAGAGTCCATGCCTCAGTGGGTTGGCGCTGTTTTGGCAGCACATGGAAGATCAACAGCATATTAGGTAGGAGGTCATAACATTTTGGCTCATCGGTGTACTAATCATGCTATTAGTAGAAAAAATCTATTAACATGGGCTCAGCTGTGAAACAGTCCAGATGAATTTAAGTTGTAAGGGCAGTGCTGCAAAAAGATAATGACTTTAAGTTTCCCTTGTACAGGCTGAACTCGATCAGATTAGATTCAGGCCAACAGTTCCAAAACCCTGGATTTCTCAATACACATTTCAAGAGTTGCAGATGTAAAGCCTATGGCAGACCATAATGAGGGAATGAAACTCTGGGTAGTTCACTTTGATTTCTGAAAATGGCAGGGATTCATTCCAAAGAGTTCTTTAAGCCACTGGAACTACAATTAACATTAAACAACTGCTAAGACTTCAATTTTCTACAAACACAACTCGTTTTTCATGATATGTGGTGTTTTCAGATTCTATTAAGGTCTGAAAATTGATTTTATTTCTAAATATCCAATAAAAACACAACAAATTTCTCATGATATGTGGTTTATATCAGGTTATATTAAGGTTTGAAGCTTGATTTTATTTCTAAATATCCAATTAAAAGGACACAAATGTATTTTATAGATCTCTGGTGTGAGTCCTAGATCCTTTAAAATCCTGCAAATCATGAAAAAATCCTTTCTACACATACAGAGAGAGAAAGCCTCAAGGACACACTATTATTATTGAGCGTTTTATGCTTGTATTTATGTATTTAACTACAATGATTTACGAATGCTTTTTCTGTGGCGCCATTACTAATTATTCTTATGATTCAGATTTTCCTGAAGCATGCAATTAAAATGGGCCGTTTTTGAATAATGGCCTGGCATTTAGAGTGTTAAATCAATGAAACAAGACAAATAATCATTCTCTACATTAGTTGTGAAAAGGAGCAAGTGATGAAGAAAAGGGTTCCGGGGAGCAATAGCTAAATATCAACCCTTTTCACATGAGTAATGGGGCTGATAAGGGAACTTGGTCCATCTGGTGATTCCGACAGTTTCCCAATTCCAGGCCCATTTTCCCTCTTGCCACAAGCTCACAGTGATGTGCCAAAAACTGATCGTTAAATAATCAAAAACAAAGGCAACTGGTGCAATTCATCACAAAGCTGTCCAACTAACTTTCTCCCGAAGACTGTCAAGCCTGAGGGGTCCACTGTGGCAAAGGCCACTGGTGGTGCTGGAGAAGGGATATGTAACTCTAATGAAAGACTAATAGTCCACAGCTGGCGGAGCAGCACAGGATAAATTAATCGATATGAAGGAGAAGGGAGAAGGTATAACCAAAGTTTTATGTGTGTGAGCATGTTGGTGTAGAGCTACAGTAAGAGAAGCTGTGCTAGCATCTGGTAGGACAGTCAGAATTTTCAGAATAATATATTAAAATGGAGTGTATTACTCAATATTCTCAACTAAATTACTTTTATCATAACAAAAGTAGATCATACCTCTGTTTTTTTTTTGTTGTTGTTGTTGTTTTTTTTACCCTTGGTTAATACATTAGCGCATACTAACAAAACATACATGCATACTGTGCAGTGGGGTCCAAAAGTCTGTTTTTGTTCATTTAAAGATTTAGATATAAAATAAAAGTAAAATTCATTATAATAATCATTGTACAAAGACACACTTTTTTGAATGGTTATTGTTGTAAGTCTGTTTATACAGTATATCAATAATAAAATAATTATTTTAAAGCTAAATTATAATAAATGATATATTCGAAATCAGATTTTCAGTGTTGTCTCAGAGTTTTGGACCCCATTGTATATTCTCTAAAGGTACCATACCACTGACAGGCTTTAACTGCATGTAGTTAAGATGCATGGGGTTGGTACCAGAGAATGAAATGCCAGAATCGCACTTCAATTTACGGCCTAAGGCAAAGGTGGCAGCATGGTGGACAGCATCTCTCTGGGGATGTGACAGTTGCAGCAGGAATGAAGTCCTGGAGGCTGTCCTAGCCAATCAAAGTCAGAAATTAAGTAAGGCTCAATAAAGTAATTAATCGGAGCCTGGTGAGGCTAAATAAGCTGATTACTGGCTGAGCGATACCATCTCTTCCTCCTTAGGAAATCTGCTTTAGAGATCTGTTGTCATCCTATCCATTTCCTCTCTCTCATCTCTTGCTTTTTTTCCTCATTGTCCTCTTTCATTGTCAGGTCATTAATCAAGGCCCTTTAACTCTGCCGAGATACACTGAGATTTCAAATAATACAACTATTTATTAAACAAATGGGCTTAAATCTGCTGTGATAAATATGTTTGCTGTAAATATGGCATTAGACTTTATTAGCGCACATGGATGAAGTAAATTTGTTCATTTAATACAAAGGTTCCAGTTTGTTTTGACAGTGTAGTGGACAGCAGGAAATAAGCAATGCTAATGTAATTTAGCAGATGCTTCCAAAGTGACATACCTCTACAGATAGGCCGGTCATCGCTCCACCCAACATAACTGTCTGTAACTCGCAGGCAGGTGATGCTTTTAGACCCCTGAAGTTCGTATCCTTCATCACAAGAAAAGTGCACAGTAGCACCCCGCCTGCAAGAAGAAACTGATTATTATTTTGAAAGAATACCAACCCATACATCTATAAATTCTACATTATGGACATTCTGTAAAGTCAGCCGGTCATTATGACAAAATAAATCCTAACAGGGTAATCAGGCCCCTGATGTGGAAGTTTATTTTGTGATAACGATTAGCCGCCGCACATTATCCTACTTATTACACAGCTACTTAGCAAATAAATAAATAAATGAACATGAAATATTGATATGAGTTGAAATTATTGTATTTTGTGAGAAAGAAAGGTGACTGCAGAGTCCTACAAAAGACATGCAACTAGCACAGGAGATTGGAGGCCAGGGATAAAGATCAATTATGCAGTTTATCAGTCATTGTACACACATTTTTGGCTGCAGCATGGTGCGTTTGATGAATTTGATTAATTACATTACATATTAGGGCTGTCCCCGACTAAAGATTATTCTAGTCAACTAGTAGTCGTTAATTTAAGCAATTAGTCAAGCAGTCACACGTTTATCATAATAATATTATTACATAAATATATGCTGGGGACAAGCCCTGAAACTCAGCTTGAGTTTCAGGGCTATATATATATATATATATATATATATATATATATCTTACATTGCTACCACGGTTCTACATTACAGATAAATACTATACTATAATAATGAGCCTTTAAAATATAGTGCTGAAGCACATGCATAAAGCTTGCCGCAGCGACACTGGCAAAAGTAAATATAATGAATATGACAGAGAAAAAAACAAAAAAAAACAAAAAACAAAGACTGTCTGAACATTTAAATAATTTAATAATAAACTAGTGTTTTCGGAGTCGACGGTCAAGATGAAGTTGACAACACTCATCTCTGCAGTATAGTGGATGTGTCAGAAAGGCACGTTAAGTTAAACATGTTGCTGTACTAATTTAGTTTCCACACTCCACACAAACACTTGGATATGCGCCTAATAATAGTGCACATTCATATAGGTTAACAGTACATTAATTTGAGCGAGCAGCCATCTAAAGTGGTAACATTAAGCTACTAGTTGCATGTTTTTAATGATAAGTCATGTTTGATGTTGATGAATGAAAGGTGAACATTTGGATTTCCTGCCAGATATAATTACTACATGGACCAGCTGTGTTAAAAATCTGTGACTTTTTTTTTTTTTTCCCCTGCGACTAAATGACTAATTTAAAATTAGGTTGACTAAGCCTCTTCTTGTTGACTAATGTTTAGTCGACTATTAGAGGGCAGCCTGATTACATACAGTCAAACCAAAATTTATTCAGACACCTTGGACATTTCATTCATTAATACAGTTTATTCACAATAGTTTAAAAAAATGATAATAAAATATGACAGATCTCAGAGTTAAACCGTGTTAGAAAAAAAATAATCTTAATTATGTCAGATAACATTTAAACAAAACATGGTCAGGTCAAAGTGTCTGAATAATTTTTGGTTCTAAATTTTTATCAATTTTACTGGTAGTCCACTGTATGAACAATTTTTGGGTATAATTTGTCACAGTTTACTTTATTTTGCTATCCTCACTTACATAAATGAACTATAGTGTCCTGCACCCACTAGTAAAAATATATCAAAAATATCAAAAATGTCTGTATAATTTTTGATTTGACTGTATATAACCCTAATAAATCTAATAAGCCTAATAATAAGTCTAATAAGCCTTATAAGTCTACAACTTAACCTTTGGAAAATAAAGAAAGAAGAACAATATCATCTTCTATTATTTCCTTGGATTCTTTTCCAACTGTGCAAAGTGTTGATGTCAGGCGACTCAAGCCCTTCACAGCAGTTCCCAACCTCTCACATGTGAGCTGGTATCTGTTCATGGCTAAATCAAATAGTGTGTCAGCATAAATACCCCCTCTCTCCACCCAGCAGCAGTAGTCCTGTCTGATCTTGGTAATGGACAGCCTTTAGGAAACTGTGATGTGCGCATCCAGATGCATCACTGTGCCGCTTCCATTACCTAGCCGCTGATGAAGGGGTACTCAGGTAGCCGGAGCTAAGAACATTCCAGTAAAAAAGTTCGATTGTCTTTCACTTCCCCGCTGCGATTGCCCTGAGAGCTAGTGAGTGTAAAACGGATTGTCCCCATTTGTCTGTGTTAGAATCCTCTAGGGCGCTGCCATTCACCCTGCGGGGGGACGCTGACAGCCTAACTTGCACCGCAGGCCTCTCTGTAGCAGCACTGTGCTTGGAAATGACACTACTATAGCTCTGTCCCCACTCAATTAAATAGGTCCGGACCTCTGTCTCATTTTCAATCTCCTTGCCTCTCTGTTCTCTTTTCCGATCATAAATGATGGTTCACATTTCACTTGGTTTCTTTCCCAGATCATTTCTACCGTTTTTAAGTCCCCTTCATTTATGTCTTAATATATTGAATGAAGCGCTAAATTCACAATGTTTCAAGATGGACATCTTATTACCTTGTATTCTGTTATCAGAATATCACAGTTAAGTGAATAAAGTGGTGAATGTTAAAATTTTTTACCACTTTTCATTTCCCAACATCTCACATATTCCAAGTGTTTTTCTTCATCTCTAACATGTTGTCTTAGAAATATCGTTTTAATTCAATCAACGTATTTTTTTCCCCCTCTGACCTCAATATCTTTCTGTTAAAGGCATAGTTCTATTCAAATGAAAATTCAGTCATCATTTATTCACCCTCATGTCGTTCCAAACCTTCATGTCTTACTTTCTTCTGTGGAACATAAAGGAAGATATTTTGAAGAATGTTGGCAAGCAAACCGTTTTGGTTCCCATTGACATCCATTGTTTGTTTTTGTTTTTTTTTTATCCATAAAATGGAAGTGAATGGGAACTGAAACTGTTTGGTTACCAACATATCTTCTTTAAGTTTCACAGAAGAATGCCAGTCATATAGGTTATCCCTTTAAATCTTTTAGTGGGAAAACAACAGCACAAATATCAGTCCATATTAGCAAAAGTCTTTATAAATTATGATATTCTGTATTGGTGCGTCCATGTGTTATTTATTTATTTTTTTAATTTATATGTTGAACAGGATAATATTGCCTTTTATATAAATACAAAGCAGCCATATTAATGTTTTAAAGTACTGAAAAACCTTCCTCTCTTTCTTTACATCTCTATCTCTCACTCTTTCTTTCTCTCTCTCTCTCTCTCTCTCTCTCTCTTTCTCTCTCTTTCTTCTCCTCATGCTCTGACCTTTGGGGGCCCACAGCCCATGTTTATGCTGATCAAATATCCTCCCTGAGCTTCGAGAATTAAAAGGCCAATGAGAAATTAAACAGGCGCCCACCTCCTGCATCTCTTGCTATTCATCATCCTGGCATTACAAACACTAAATTAACTGCACACCTCTTTCCTCTGTGTCCTCTCAGTGGACTATTTTAATAAGTAATCCATAAACTCATTTCTCACCTGAAATCAGAGCCTTTTCTTTTGCCCCTCTCTGGAATTCCTGGATCTGGACACATGTTGTGTCCTTGTGCCACCCCCATCTGAGATACTGCAAAAGACAAGAAAGGTGAAAAAAGTTGGTAAATAGTAGGATAAGGTACAATGCCCTCCTCCCCCACCTTTCATTTTCCTTTTGACCATGTCATCAAATATCAACACATGCATAGAATGATTATACTTTTATTAATTTAATTTAATTTAATATACTAAATCACAGCCTTTACTGATCTGATCACACTAAGCCATGTAGAGATTTCAGTTTTATTTAGATTATGTACAGCCCTATTTAATTAATTTTATATTTTATGATTTAATTAAATATTACATAAACTCAAAAAACTCACAAACTCCCTGTAGTTCCATCACAATCCTACGTACAAGATGCACCCCCTCAAAATTTGCCCCCAGCGACATGTTGTTGGTGTTTTTAATATTTAATTTGATTATAATTAAGTCATGGAGTTATTCTATGAATTAGATGTACATTTCAAACATTTGTATTATTCATCATAACCCAATTGAAACAAACTGAGTGGAATCATTCAATCTACATTCAGTTTATTGCTATTATAACATCCCATTCAATTAAAAATATAGGCCTATAGATAATTCATATAATTACAAAGTGTAACTCAGATTGAGATATTTAAATGGGTTAGTTGATTTATCATTATTTAACTTTTTTTTTAAATCCATACATTTAAATAAAATATTTTATTTAGTATTTTATAGTCATGACATTATTTTAAACATTTAAAAAAGTAATACAACTATTAAACATTAGATTATTATTATTATTATTATTATTATTTATTTATTTTCTTTTTACTAATGATTCTAAAACAGGACCTATTATTACAAAGACTTGATTTTGTTTTTGGGGTCTACTAAAATAGGTTTTCAGGCTTGAATGCTCAAAAAACACTTCATTTTTTTTTTTTTCAGATATTTCACATTGTTGCAGCACCTTTCTTCTCAGTCTGTCAGTATTGCTCTGTTTAATTCCTGTCTTTATGAAACACCTTCTTCCAAAAAGCACAATGTGCTCTTATTGGTCAGCTGGATCAGTGTGTTGTGATTGGTCAACTGCTTCTTGCTTGTTTCGGAAAGTGCGAGCTTCAATACACTACTAATACAACTCAAGCAGGCCTCAGCCCCTTTACTTTGAGCATGCCTTGGCTGGGAATTATTTAAATAAGGAATATTGTGACATGTACATTCCCGGAAGTAAACTCAAGACTACAATGGAGTCATTTTAGGGAGTTCAGTATCAATAAGAGTGCTTATTGATACAGAGAATAACTCCCTTTAAAGTGGACTTTGTACTTTGTAACTTTGCAGACCTTTTTCATATTCAAACAGCAACATTACACACTAAGCACAATAGGTCCTTAACGACAAATTGACAACAAGGATAAGTTTACTCCAAAAGGCTTCTTGACCCAGGTAGGAGGTCATCCAACCCCAGTAGTGGGGCAAGATGCCCCTCTTGCATGATTTTCACTTTTGTGTGATAAGAACTAAATTAGCAAATGCTTCCATCTATGTCCCTTAATAATATACTGAAAATGCATCATCATCCTGTACTTGCTGAACTCAATAAATGCACACTGTTCTCAAGGGTCACTTTCTCCCATCTTACCCTACTATTTTTGTTGGTAGAGAGAAAAAAGAATAGGCCAAATGTTGTCTAAAATGTAAGGTTCTCAACATTAATATATGGTGTTCTGAACTGTTGCTTAAAATCAGTATCACACTTGCAATTGTTCAGTTGGTCTGAACATCAGCGTGAATTTACCTTGTAAAGAGAGCAAGGCCATCTGTAAATGTATTCGGCTGTCTACACAGCCTGCCCAGGAGGTTGATCGAATGAACAAAAGAATCAATCAGTCCTCCCAAGAATGCCAAGATATTTTCAGACATCATTATGCGAGTACAAAATTTTCCTTGGCATCACAGAAGCTGAAGTCATCCAGCCCAGCAGGAAGTGGAAATGACACGTGGGGTCAAAGAGGTTAGCCGTAGCCTCAGTTTCTGCAATAGGTGGCTAGGAGGCAGGAGAGGATAGTGAAGGGAAAACCTGAAGTGACACATGTTGATTGGCCGAGGTGCGCCTGGGTGCCGGCCCTCATGCATATTGATGTGGGACAAAAGGCCAAGCTTGTCAGCGCTGCCGTTGAGACACTGCCGGCCACGGTGACGCTACTGAGATCCCAGATGACACCCTCAATGGGCCCATGCTCACACGGGCAGGCTGACATTTTCTCACAATGATGCAGAGGTAATAGAAATGTAAATAAAGACGCCATAACAGAAGAAAGCAGGCTGAAGAAGACTCTCAGCACACAGAGCAATTACCCCAGCCCTCGATAAGCTTTTTCTTTCTCTGTTTGCCAACAATGGAAGCGGTAACTTATTTTCCCTCCCCTCTGGCCTTAGGGAGAAAAATAGCTCCATTTGTCTTCAATTGACATAGCGTAGAATAAAGATTACGTTAATGTTCAAGGTTGTGTGCTCGTGCCGAGCGTGAGGACACGCTGCAAGTGTGGTACTACTTTCATCAACTCGTGAACAATGGAATTAGCACACTGACCATGCTTAAAAACCCCGAAAATTCATCTGGAAAAAGTAAGAACGTTTTGGCCTTAAATGGTAATATATTGTAAGGTTTCAGATTTCAGAGTTATGAATGTTTCGTTTCAGTTCACACACGCTTGATATAAACAACATACAGTAAATAGGACACATTCCTGAATCAACATTATCATTTTTTTATATTTTTGAAGAAAGTCTTTAATGCTTACCAAGGCTATTGTGTGTGTGTATATATATATATTTTTTTTCTTTTCTTTTTTTATTATATGTATATACCTTAAGATTAATTTTCAGCAAAATTAATGTTGTACATACTGTTACCATTAAATATAATTATTCACAAATTGAGATTTTGTACTGTGTTGCTTGGCAATGCCAAGGTCATAGGTTCAAATGCAAGTTGCTTTGGATAAAAGCATCTGCCAAGTGCATGAATGTAAACGCAATGTTGATTTAGGAAAATGTCATGAAGAGGTTTACTTACAAACTGATATCTTGCTGTGGTTGTCTTTACTTGGCAGCATCTTCACCCCTCTGGACTTCAGCTCTGTCATCTTCTTCACTGAAAGTCAAAAGCAATATAACATTTTATTTGAGAGAAGGAAGGATAAGGAAAAGAGGGAAAAAAAATATAATTATAGACCAGATGCTTGCTAGGCATTACAAATCATGAACCGCATTGTAATTACAATTACAGTCTTTCAAAGAAGCTGTCATTCTTGTGCAAAAAAGCCTATTGTGTTTGAACAATGCTCAGCATGTTTGTTGAAAAAGCAACAAAATAATGCAAGCACGCATTCGTACGCACACACACACACATGTAGTCATTGTTTTTCTTTTACATTGTCACAGAGCTTCAGCACTTAAATGCTCTCGAAAGAAAATCAGCATTCGGGTAAGCATTTGTAATGGAGATGTTTAACATTAGCAACCAGCTGTTTTAGCAAAACCAAATAGTAACAAATCATTTAAAATAGAGCATATTGATTAAATTATATTTGCAACTACCTTATATGTGAAGTGTGTCATTTCTCTTTCTTTCTTTCTTTCTTTCTTTCTTTCTTTTAATAGTTTCTTTCTTTGTGGTTTCTAGTTTTCTTACTGTCATGTTTCTGTTTCTAGTTTTGGTTTGTTTGTTTGTTCTTTCTTTTTTTTTAACGGTGTGATTTGCAATGGATGCAGACAAAAAGATTATACAAGCTTTTGCTTTCTGCACCATCTTTAAAAGTTAAGAAAAACATTGGTCTCTTAAGGTAGAGAAAAAAGAGGAGAGCCTCTGTTGCAGCCTGGGTGAATGTAGCAATGATCGCTGCTGTAATCGCTATGGTTGGTGTCCACATGAGTTGGCATCATGTCGCTATTTCAATGACGTACGACTTGCATTGACAGGGGAATATCCAATCTGTCTGCTTACATGGCAGATGCAAATGCACGTATTCGATTCATATCAGATTTATTTCCACATATGATTGAGGCCTGAAACCGATCTGAGAATATCAGAATCCATGTGCTATTTTCCTGCATGCTTACACATCCGTGGGTCATATCCGATCTTTGCCAAATGGGAGGAAAAAAATCGGAATCATGCCACTTGAACCGTGTAATGTAAATGCAGCCTTAGTGGCCCTTTATGTCAAAACTCGCTAAGTTATAATTTACATACAGCTGACGCAACCGGCCCCAGATCTGCAGAATATACAGATTGTGCTGTACAACGTAAAACAAATCAACTCACAAACATTTAAAACCGTCTTAATTTTTTAAGTCAAAGTGATGAAACCTGCAAAGTTCATAAAACAGAGAGTAAATGACAGAAATTCAGAGAAATTAAATAGATGGACACCAAAGATGTCGTTAAAGATATAACCTTTTTTTTTTTTTTTTTTTGAGCATCTCTCTCTCTCTCTCTCTAAAATCACTTTACCCTCTCTCCATACCTAATCTTTGACGGAGTTGGAAAAAGATTGTGATGAAGCTAAGTAGCTTGTTATGTAAAGAATGTCTTCCTATTGGATGTTACTCATTGTGGAGCATTTCACTAAAGGTTGGAGAGAGGAAGGGAGGTAAAATAAAAGGAGAGAGGTCAGTGGAAAATCTAATTAAGAGCTTAGCTCTCCTTTCTCTCTTCCTGATACTCTAAAAGTATTTATTTATCAAACTCCAGTCCTGTAATCCCATCCCATCGCTCTGATCTGCTTATGGAGGAGGTGAAATTCCTGCAGATTCCGTCTTTGTTTCCTGTAGCTGAGCTGACTAATCCCGTTCCTCTGCTCATCTCCTTTGAGTGGTGACCTTTGAACTTGAGAGTGTGATGAGAGTGCCGCCAGTAGCACAGCTGGTGTGTGTGTGTGTGCGTGTGTCTACGTGTCAGGTGTTGGGGGTATTCATGACCTTTAACTGACTTAATAACACTTAACCAAGATGATTCAAATTATTTGACTTTAATTCTAACTGCAGGCAGGGGAAATCTCTGCAGGGTGCATGACGACTACAGATAGCAAACAGTTGCAGTGAATCTACAGTGAATCTCATTTTTTAGGTTTTCTGCACTGGTTGTTGGGGGGATTCTTTAAAACAGTTTTAAATCTAAAATGTATTTTTTTTTTTTTTTTTGCTCCAAAACAATCACAAAATTCACATTTAGGAGATATAAGCATTCCAAACTTACAGTCTCTCATTTCCTCTAAAATGGATCACAGATTTTCATGACATCACTGTGCACTTCAGCTTCTTATCAGATCTTCTGTCCAATCATATGCTCTCTAGAATCTAAAGTGCCCCGCCTCCTACATTATAAATAGACGCTGAAGCTGTGGGTAAAATCTGTCACTTGTTCATACATTTACTATTTTCTACATGATGAATGGCACATAGTGCACTATATAGGGGATAGGGATTGATTAAGACAGTGTAAATATGCTTTCCACTGAGGCGAATTAAGTCTGGTTTCATGCTAGTGTCACACGAACCGCAGGGCACACAGTCTGCTCTGGTCCAGAGACACGACAGCACAGAGCAGATCATATCCGCGAGCAGGGATGGGTATCAATACCGATACTGCTTATCAAAAACGGTACTTATTGATGCTGTTATCAATACTACTCTCTATTATTTGGTGCAAAAAGACATGATGTGAAAAGATGTTGAAAATTTCAAGTTATTTTATTACTGCTGAACTTTAGTACTGCAGTTTACAAATGCCTCTAAGCAAACAGAAAAAGAAACATAAAGCACATTTTTAAAATAAAAAGGCTCTTCAGAGAGAGAGAGAGAGAGAGAGAGAGAGATTTCCTCAGCATACCTTTAAAAAATACAGAACATGAGGGAAACATTAACAGAACATGAGGGAAAAGAGCTGAAAGATCTATTGGTATCAAAAAAGGTATTATGTTTTATAAACATACAATATTATATAAATAAATTATATGTAAAGCATTAAATATATAAAATAATATCTACTTCTACCTTTTCATTAGACAACATTCATTTAAAACTAACTTAATCTGAAATTAAAATGAGGAAACGCAAACTTGTGAAGAGCAGAATGCTGTGTAGAATATGTTGTGAAAACAGCCCTGCATATTTCTAACCTTTCACTTTCTCTGTCTCTCCCCTTTCAGTTTGTTTCTCTCTTTTTCCAGATGTTTTTGACAGCTAGGACCCCTGAGCTGTTTCTCGGTCTTGTTACATAGACTTACACAAGTAAAGGCACCAGTCCCACGACAGCCTATCTCTTACCTTGATACTGAGCACTGAAGCCTCTCAGTTTGTGGTTTCCATCGGATGTGAAGTGGAGTCTCAGCCAGTTCTTGCTGCTGATGATGGGCGATGGCAGGTTTGGACCAGTAAACCTGTAATATTGAAGAGAAGACAGGATTTATCGAGTGTAGTACACTTACTTCTTACTTTCTATGTGGAACACTGAAAAAAACATCAGTTTTACTTTAAAATTCTAGAGGTTTCTCTTTCCCATGCAATTACAAACAAGTTAGGCTTTCAAGCTTCAACAAAGATGCAGAAGCACCATAAAAGTGGTCCGTGTGACTCATGCGCTATATTCCAAGCATGATGAACAGAACAACCTGTAGGTCCTTTTCCGAAGCTTGAAAGCTTGAGGCCCAATTAATTATAATCACATCTAGTGACCATCACAGTGTTCAGAACTTTTCCTTTTGTGTTTTTCAGAAGGAGTCATAAGGATTTGAAACTATAAGAGTGAGTAAATGATGACAGAATTTCATTTCTGAGTAAACTATTGCTTTAAGCTAGAGAAGAGAAAATAAAAACATTTCAAGTACAAGCATTTTTCACAACCACATGGAGTCAAACAATTTAATACTAGACACCCTTTCAAAGCTATCAGCCTGCGCAATCTTCTACAAGTGAAAAAGTTCTTCATAAAATAAAAATAATAATATAAAGAATGAATATATATATATATATATATATTTTTTTTTTTTTTTTTGTACGATTAGCCCAATAGCAACCCACCTTCCCTAAGCTTAGATGTACAAATGCTCAGGTCTTGGGATTGTCAGAATTAGTGTTAATTACTCAGATAACACAGGCACAGTAGGACAGCTTCTTTATTTTAGTGAGCGTTAATCGCATAAGCTGAGAAGGAAACAGAAAGTTGTCTGACAAAGAAACGTAAGCTCATCCTTGTAGTATTTACCAAATGTCAGATTTTGGCTCAACAAGCCCTACAAGCACAAAAAAGACAGACCTAGCAAAGAAGGGGAAAAGAAACAGACGAATGAGGAGGTATGAATAGTTTACAAGTGCTTAGTCTACGTTCTCTATTTATTGCACATCTGATGCAATGAAGTATTTTTAACTTCTTCTCCAGCTCAGACCGACCAAGGCCACCAGCGGTGACGGAAGAGGATAAAAATGGGTCTGAGTCACTAACACTATAACTATTTTTGCAAATGAAATCATTAACATTTAAATGACTACACGGAATATGTGCGTCTATTGCTTATGTCGTAATGGCTTAGTTACTTCTCATTCTGTGGAGGAGCCTCTGACTGGTGATTTTCTTAGCTTTTAATATATTTTACGTGCAAACCATCAAAGACACAAAACAATTATTTGGTATTATTTGGCAAGGAAAATGAGACCCAAAGAGGAACATCCAGATCGTGATTAGATGTAAAACAGTTTTCAGTGAATTGCCTACATTAGCTAATAGATGTCATGGCTCCATGTCAGGAACATATGCTAGAAAAGTCATTTTGTGATGGTTACATATGTGGCACATTACAGTCACTTGTCACTTCACTTCTTTTTAAAGACCAGTCTTACTAGTGAAGCTAATTGGACTTCCTGGAGTCGCCACTGCTCGGAGTAACCCATACATTGCAGTTCAGAGAGCTCTCGCTGTTTAAAAACAGCTCAAAAGACATATAATTTGTCAGCATTTGTAACATTTATGGACAATTGTCTACATAGTGAATGTTAACATAGGTAAACAAAGTGACGTCGGGCCCACCGGCGGGGAACAGCCGATATTTAAATATGGTTTTAACATTGCAGTGTGTACATACTGACTGATTCACATTGTATAATTCTAGTAATACCACACAAATACGTCAAGACACCACCCTAAACCATTTTATTTACCCATAATAGCAAAGAGTCTGAGAGCCGCAAGAGCTTTTTCATTACCGCTGAGCCAAATTGAGTCACACTGTGTTTCTTTTCAAGTACATCTCACTAGAAAATGCCATCCTTCTGACAGCCCAAGTACATACTTTGCCTGTTTTTCATTCTCCCGCACAACAATAATAGTGGTCAAGCAAACACAGTGAGTCTAATCTGAGTGAATGAGTTCTCTCACAGTGTTGTAGCGAGAGTATATTCCCTCGAATGTCAGGCATGTGGACCTGTTGTAGTGTCAAAGCTTGAAGCCCGAGGGTGTAATCATGGAGAATGAAGTGTACCACAGCGCTACTGATGCACCGGTGCCTGTCATAATGCTGTGATGCTAAAACAGCAGGGAATCACATAGTCCTATTTTAACACACATTAGCACAGTTGGGGCTCATTAACTGAAACAGGCCCAGTGCTCTCATGGGACGCAGGAACAAGACTGACAGAACATCTCTGTTAGGCATCTAGGGGATTGGCGAACTCGCTCTTCTAGGCCTGTTCGGCTCCACTATGCTGGAACTTCCAAGAGCAGAACATAGTACCATTACTTTGATGGGTGGATTTACAGCTATGGTCATCTACTTGATAAGAATCTCCATCTTGAACACACTATACACTATAAACATAAGACCTAAAATGATACAAAATCTGCAAACAACAACAATAAAAACAGAAGATAAAGTTTGTAAAAAAAAAAAAAAAACATTGATGTTGGCTTGAGAAAGCCCAGACCTTGAACCGGGACTTGAACTTTGGTCGCCTTGTGTACAGCTGCAGCATATGTATTATTATGCCACCTATAGGGCCACATCTATGGGTTGTAACATTTCTTACAGATTTCTGCTCATTCTAAATCAGATACAGATAAATTAGCACAGTACGATTACATTTATTTGAATGCATTAACGAGATAGCTATTGCGTGTGTGAATTAGTCTTTCCTGTCTGTGTAGTGTCTCTCTATTAATAGGGAAGCTGTGGGTTGTAGTTACTTCAAAAGCAAAAAATGCTAAAATAAGTTATTGATTTCATGTATTTTTGTGACCCATGCTATTTTGTATTTTAATAAATACACTTATTACTACAGCAAAATTACGCATACAAGTTAAAGTTCACAATAAGCAAAGTACAAGCAATAGGACAAATAAATCAGGTTTCAGGTTTGTAGGTGTTCATGTACAGTAACTGAATAATCAAATGTAATGAATTGTCAAATAACATTGCATTGTCTTTATTAAATATACAGTAGTCAACATTTGAAGTGGATCAAAAAAGTTAATCAAAGTTGTCCTAAAACCTTCTTCTTAGGATAACTTAATTCTTAGGACAACTTTGAAGAACTTTTGATCCACTTCAAATGTTGACTACTGGAGATCGATCCTTGTCAAAGCTACAAAAGTAATTCAGTCAAGAGTAGTGAGTGATTGTATATGTGTTTTTGTTGGATTAACATTAAAGACAGACAGCAGCTGGTAAATGCAGTCGCTTTAAGACATAATGCACGAATCCAATGATACACAGCCGTTTGTATAACAATATGTTGGCTTTCTCAAGCCAAAATAATAATACCACCATACATCTAAACCACAACATATGCTGGTGACAGGTGTAACCCAATTCCTGACTAAACTTTGTGTTCCTAAAACAGTTCACGGTTAAACCGTGACACCCCATGTAATGTTAAAACCATCTTCACAATAACCGATGGGCATGGAGATGGTGAGAACAAGATTAATGCCTTCCACAGAATCAATCACCCACAGGTCCGCCTTTACTGAAATTAGTTTTCATCCTCTCAAGCACATTATTTATTTATTTATTATTATTTCCCCCCCATTCTCTAGCCCCTTTTTCCTTTGAGGCCTGCCAGAATAATGGAAGTGGCGTTGAGTTCTGACTACTTGTCACATGACATTAGACTTGATTTATGATGGCAACCAATGGACAGATTAAGTGAGTCTCGGTGCAGATTGCATCTTTTATTGCGCTATTGCCAGCTTTTGTTCTCGCACTGGATCAGGTGGATAGACATGGGTCACATCGAGCTTCTGTTTTCACACATTGGGATGGATTCACATCTTTATATTATTTATCTAGAATTCATTACTTTTCTCATTCACTCTCTTCACTTTCTGAGAACAAGATCTTAAGATATTTCCCACAATAAAAATAGTTTAGTGTTGTTTGAACAGTGGCTTTCGCTGTATGAAACTATGATTTGTAAGACAGCTGTAAAAGCTTTGTTCAAATACTGAATATATTCTTCATAATCATCTTTTAAAATGTCGACTGATCCTTTGCCGAGGGTGTTCTCTACCACAGGAAAAGGATCTTTTTCATAATTATGTCCAATTAAACAAAAGCTAAGAAAAAAACATGTCAAAATGTTTAAATCTTGCCCGATTATACTAAAATAAACGCAAATCTCACAAAGTAAAGCTCTGCTGTAGATGTAGAGAAAAAGATTGCGAGTATGCTGTGAAAAACAATTCTTATTATGAAATATATTGCAGAAATGTGCCAAATGCTGACATCTAAGAATCATGACAATCAACTAACTGATCCTTGTATGTAAATGAACAAACTTATTTTGACATTGCCAAGTGCGATAAAATCAACAACAGAAATGGGAATAAATATGACAATTACATACATATTTATTTGCAGTTCAGGACCATTTGAATTATAAAATACATCAATCCGATGAATCATGCTATGATTATTGGTTCAAAAAAAAACTAGTACTTTTATAGAATTGCTGCATCAAGATTACATTTGCCTGTGAAAGTGAAGTTTTCTGTTTGTTAGGAAGGAAGGAAGGATTTAAACTAAATAAAGTTTTGTTTTTATTTGATCTAAGATTCATTTTAATCATTAAATCACTGTAAAAATTGCACACAAAATTGTAAATTTAAAACATATATTTTTTGTTTATTTAAAATATTTTTTTCTTCTTCGGATTATTGAATTGGACTCCGTTTTAAAAGAACTTTGCGAAGGAGTAAGATTAAACCAAAGACTGTATGCATGTGCTGTGTTACATGTAAAATTAAAAAATAAGAAAAGGAGTGTGGATCATTCTGTTCTTTTGATTAAAGAAAAAAAAAAAAAAAAAAACACTCAAGCTTTTACAGATCTACGCACCATGGGTCGATAGAGCACAGCGATTTCATCTTTTTTTGATTTCAGATTATTCCTTATTTTAAAACTAAAAACAATATGTAGACAATATGAAGTCCTTCGTACTCATTAAATGACTTTTTTTACAATGTCATAAGACCACTTAAATAATATGTAAGCATTCACCATCAATAAATCATTAAAGATTTTGATTGACAGTGGACATTTCTTGAAAATGAGGCACACAGTGACCTTTATCCCATTCCCAATTCATATTCACACAGATTTAATGATCTCACAGGTGCCTGATTGGAGCTGAAAAACTCCAAGACAGACCTGGAAATCTCCCAGATCAATTTGATGGATGGACTACAGTCACCAGACAGGAAATACTATAGCAGTACCTTGATAGTGCACTCATGTACACAAATTTAAAGCCAGACCCGCACAATGAGATTGTGTATAATAGCGTTTACCAGACAGACTTAACGATCGCAAGTGAAGCTACATAAACAGGACATGGATATGCAAGTAGAAAAAAAGATGATGGAGCCAGTCAAGCATATAAAGCACTTCCCCCATTGTTTCCCCACACCCATAATCTTTTTAAAGAATCACTCTCATTCTCTTTCTCATGTCTATCCCACAATGCAGCAATTGAGATGTCCATTTCAGTTAAAAAGCAATTCAGGCTCAAGTCATCCCCATTAACGTATAGTGATTATCCGAGGGAATGGATCAGGATTGTGTAAGTAACAGAACAGGGTGGTATCGAAAATGTCATTAGAGATTAGAGCACTCATAAATATGCTATTAGGGCAAGCTGA
This sequence comes from Hypophthalmichthys nobilis, assembly GCA_037950665.1. NCBI lineage: Eukaryota > Metazoa > Chordata > Actinopteri > Cypriniformes > Xenocyprididae > Hypophthalmichthys > Hypophthalmichthys nobilis. Next base: position 6,869,562 of record CM075483.1, on the reverse strand, counting down.
AAAGAGCCTGGTGACTCCTGCATCACCCTGTCTCACTCTTTTATTTCCTTTCTTTTTAAGAGAAACAATTTGCACCTGGCAAAGAGGTCTGAAAGTCAAACACGGATTGATTTAAGATTCTTTAAGGGTATCATTGCAAGTTCAATACCCCCTTTCACCCTCGTCGTAGTATTAGATTTTGATCGGACGTGCCACAAGAGTGCAGCTATAAATGAGATCTTGATCCCCATCCAATGAACTTCCTAGATTAATCAAAAATTTCTATAACATCGGAAAACAGGGAAGTCAAGGGCACAGGCCTCTCACTGACATAGATTCAGCACTCAGTTTATTACTATCCAAATAAATATCACCACAAAGGTTAATTGATCCAAGTCTCAGTACCATTACATGGGGCAGTTGTGGCCTGATGGTTAGAGAGTCGGACTTGTAACCATAAGGTTGTGGTTTCGAGTCTCAGTACTGGCAGGAAATGTAGGTGGGGGAACAGTGAATGAACAGCGCTCGCTCCCACTCTCATTATCCACAATTGAGGTGCCACTGATCAAGGCACCTAACCTCCAATCACTCCCCGGGTGCTGCAGCAAAAATGGCTGCCCACTGCTCCGGGGGTGTGTTCATGGTGTGTGTGTTCAATGCTCACTGCTATGTGTGTGCATTTGGATGGGTGAAATGCAGAGCACAAATTCTGGGTATGGGACACTATACTTGGTTACACGTCATGTCACTTTTACTTTTACTTAAAACAGTCAGAGGTTTTACTTAAAAAAAAAAAAAAAAAAAAAAAAAAAAAAAGGCAGAGGTTTGGAACATTGGGTCAAGTCCAAACCAAAAAGATTGGATTTTGACAAGCCAAATTGCCTAATAACAACGATTCCCTTCTCGCTGGTCAAACAGAGGGGTTAAAAATGTGGTGTGAGACGTGATTAACTTCTTTTATGTTCGATCCCTCCGCTCACCATTCATGTTTGATTGCAGACTTCAGTGGTAGAGGTTGATTTTGGGATCTGTGGTGTTGCACAGCGCCTGTCTTACACACAGTGGCGGCTTAATTGCAGATACTTAAGCAGATCAATCACTCTGCTGCTTTATATTCTGCTCAGGCCCGGTAGCTGAGCATGGGTCAGGGTGACTTTAAAGCTCCAAAGTTCCAGTATTTTAATGACTGTGAATCATAAGAGAGCGAGAGCGAGAGAGCGAGAGTGAGAGAGGTGGGTGTGGAAAGAGTGTGCTCTCCCTCTGAAGTGACAAAACAAATCAGACTCCCAACCACTGAGTCCAGAGCTGGGAATTAGGGGTTGGAAAAGAAGAGAACGCGGCATGGGCAAAAGCTGTGACCTTCATGTGGTTTAATCCTGCTGGCTGTGGACTGCTATTAGATTCACTTAGAGTCTCCAATGTCTCTCCTGTTGAGTTTACCAATCACCAATCACATTTACAGCCCTTAAGGAAGGATTAAAGGTCAAAAGAAGAGAGGGGGGAAATCAAAGCTGAAGAAAAAAAACTATATATTTTTAAGTTATCTCTTGAGAGATTTTGGTATGGGCCACCTTGCAGCTTAATCATGCCAAAATTGCCTACAGAAACAGAAAGAGATTGATCAAATGACATCAAAAGCGACAGGCTACATTTAATTTGTTAGTTAACATGCTATTTAGGGCCAGCTCTATCTCAAATCAAATCAAATAAAATAAAATAAAATAAAATACAGAACTGTCTTATATAAATAACAGAAACAGACTCTTGGGTAATATAAACTGAACAAATAAACTGAACAAATGGGCGAATTAACAAAATGAACAAATGAATAAATAGCCAGGTAAAAAAATACTACTAATAATAATTCATTAAAAATGAAAAATGAAAGCTAATTTTGTAAACAAAAAGCATTACAGACTGGGCGGTTCGTGAATGCCATCTTCTCAAGCTGGTAATGCCACCAGCATCCTTTCACATTCGCAATTTCATTCTTTACCACTACTCTCGTCACTCTCCACTGTCATATGAATAAAAATTAAAAGAAAAAGTACATGAAGGAAAAAAGCTCCAGGGCAAGCAATGATATGTTGAATGATGTAAGATGATGTCCATGTGTGTAGCTGTGCAAACACTGTCATGGTAACATATGTTCAAATGAAGTATAAATGGAAAAAAAAAAAAAAAAAAAGCACATGTGGTTGGATGAGGAAACATGGCCAGGGCCCCAAAGCAGCAGGGGGAGGAGTCTGAGAGGTTTGGAGAGGAACTGATTTCCATTGCGCCATCATCCATTATTCATGAGATGCCCTTTGGCTCCACGGCACAGTCTTGTTAAATCTTGAGGAGGATTTTCTTTTTTTTCACCTCACTTTCTTTCTTTTTACAGAAAATACAATATAGACCCTGATTGAAAGAAATTGCCCTCTGGATGGAGCAGGCCTGGCCTCAATCTTTGTTCTTTTTTTTTTTTTTTTTTTTTCCCCTCAATCATTTCTCCATCCTATGGTTATTGTCTGTCCCTGTCCTCTTGCTAAAACATGGTGCATAAAGGTATAAACATACAGACACGTGACATCATAAGTAGTGATGGAATTATACATTAGCTAAGCTGATTAATCAGCTAATATTTGGCCATGTTGAGACTTTTGGCTCATAACAGTGTCTGTTTGACTGATTAACAGAAATGTTAGCTCTCTCTGTCAGTTCCAACATCTACCAACTGCCTCATTAATGGATAATGTGGATTTTCTGTTTTGTGAAAATGTCTTTTCTATGCAGTTTCTATGCAGTTGCTTGTATTTCCATCAAAATCAAGATTCAAAAGACTCAAAAGAATGATTGATCGTGTTGAATGAATGTGGAAAATAACCTTAAACAATTTGGCTGCAGAAGAATCGGAACATACTGCAAAATTTGTAAGGACTTTTATGACGCCTTTGCATCTTGAAGCTTGAAAGATTCAGTTTGTGCTCACTGTAATTTAATGGAAAAATAGTGATCATTATATTGGGAAAAAAAAAAAATGTATTTGCATTCCACAAAAGACAGTCATATGGGTTTGAAAAAAAGAATTTACACTTTTTGGTGGACTGTCCCTTTAAGACTGAAACAGGATAGAGTCTGTTTCAATGACTTCAAATGACTATGTCCTCTAGTCTCTCCAATATATTAATAAGCTCTACAACAGCGAGCATTTAACAAACGTACTCTAGCTCTCTGCTTTTAAGAGATATTGAAAAGATAATCGGAAATGCACTTCTGGTATGAGATTAAGTGGCATTGCTCAGTCATGGCTTTCGTTAACAACAAAGCCTGGGCAAAGTAAACAACATATCAAAGTTAAAGAAAGCCGTGACCGAGTGATTAAAGCAAACGCAACGGTTGCACTACTTAACAAAATGTAATCATATTTTCCTCTCTCATTCAAGAAAATGAAATGAGACCATGTGCAGCAAAAAACACCCACTGAACAGTATTTCTAAAATTAACACAAATAAATCTTACATCAGCAGGAAATGAACTGAACATGAAAGAGGCTGAAATATTGAGTCGCAGACCCTCACTGAGCTCACTATTAAAATAAGCCTTTTCATCCACAGTTGTAATAACTAAAATGACCTTCCCTTTCTGCATTTGCCTTTGCTAAGCCAAGTTAAAATAATATTAATAATAATAATAATAAAAATGAAAGATTACTGAAACAATAAATAATAACAAGTATTTCTTTATCTACCTCACTGTAATCACCCATTCGCCTGGATTTGTTGTTAACAGGAGAAAAACAAATTAGCTTCCAAGGTCACTTGTGGATGCAGCTGTGTAATTGAGCTTTCCCAGAGGATCCATAAAAGAGGGCCATAAAGAGGATACATTGCTATTTTACCATAGATAACAAAATCACATTGGTGTGGGCTCGATAGGGCAGTGTGTGCGGACATTTGTGTGTAGGTAAGTGGGTGTGTGAGGGTATATTAATCTGTTTTTTTATATACATATATGAAATTACTCAAAATTAATGACACAGCTTATTCATATATGTACAATACATCACCATACATCATATAATATCTCTACTCCTCTTTTTGGTATACTTTAAGTCTGAATTTGTTCTTAACTTCCTGTGCTGATCTTCACTGGACAATCAAAATGTACAGATATTATTAAACCGATTTAGTGATGCTTCATTTTGTTTTGTCCAGTGTGTCATTTGAAGAATTAAACAAAAAAGCTAAAGGAGTATGGAATAAATCAATGAATCAATGAGTGAATGAGTCAATTAATCAACAAATCAATGAACCAATGCATCAATGAATCAAATCATCTTTTAGGAAAAAAAATGTTATTATCAAAATTATCAAAACATATAAACAAAACATGAGCTGCATGATTAATCGGTAAAAGATCATGATCTTGATTCAAACACTCCTGCAATCTTATTGCTAAATGACAATGATTTTGTTATGTCTATTAAACCTTGACAAGTACGGTCAGAGCAGAACATTCAAATCTGTGTTGGTGCTGCCGCTGTCCCAGAGAGAGCAGTTATCATGTATAGGTATGAAACAGCTTCACAAACTGTCTTTTCAACCACATTGATATCATTATTTCTGAGTTACAATAGTTCAAATTATCACAGAAGTACTAAGATAAAAGTTTAAAGTTCAGATATAAACACTGATGTCTACGGTAGCAATCAAAATAGAGTAAAGCTTTTGAAAGTAACCTGATGCTTCAAATTAAGAATGTTTGTTAATTACATTGTTACAAAAAGACATTGAATCATTTGTTCAAAAACAATGATTCATTCAGTAATGAAACAAGTGAAGTCTTTATGAATGAGTCATTGAATAATTCAATCAAACAATAAAAAAAGCAAATTAATGATTTTTTTTTTTTTAATAGACTGCAGTTAAAATTTTGTCATAACCTCTAGTAAAATACGTTATTTTTATTAGTTGTCTATCCAGAGAACTATTCGGAAAATCGTTATCTCTACTTGAAGTGTAATTCTCTTTCCAAAAAGGACACTTGCAGACTCCAAAAGGACACCAAATAACCAAATGATATGAGTACATATAATTCATACATTTATGTACACCAAAGCACCCATAAAAAAAAACTAAATAAAAAAAAAAATCCACAGCAAAACACGTTTTAGAATTCACAGTGTAAAGAGCTTGTTTACATTTTAGATAAGTCAAGTCGCGATACTGAACAGGACCACATGGAGATGCCAAAAAAACAAACCAACCACCTTGACCTGCATATATACTTAAGTACACAGCAACATAAACAGGACAAATCCAATTATCCTGAATGTGTGTGAAAACAACATGAATGTACTGAAATGTGTCTGTACATAAATACAATGTGCGATCAGCGCGTCGAGAGCGCTCATACATGATTTGTTTGTGCATCAATATAACAGACTCACGTGTGCTTAATGTACGACTCCTGTACATCACCGCAATCGTCTTTACTTTGATTACAATCCTCATCCATCAAAGTTTGACTAGCGAAACACTGGTTTGCTTTATCCAGCCGAGTAACATAGTTTGCATGTCATCAGGCCATACAGTGGTGGGATGTTTTGACATTCCGTTCAGACAGGAACAGCGCGATGCGGGAGGGCTTGCGCTCTTCAGATACAATGACAGAGAGTTTGTGTTTTAAAGCGAAACAGACACAATGAATAAGTCTCTATTCTCTCTGCTATCTCTGATGTAATCAGCATGGACTTTTAAGATCATCTAACTGTGTGATGTAAATTACATTAATGACGCAATTTCAGTAATTTATTTGCATTAAATTATTTTAAGACGTTAAAAGTTTTGAATTAATCACATGCATAACAGAAAACACAACACAACAAAAGCAAAGCAAACAAAACAAAAACACCTGACAGATGACATGTGATTGAAATCTCACAGCCCACAATTCACTGGTCTCTACATATTATTCAGTTTGCATGTTTATGTGCTCTCGATTCAATCTATTCACTGTCAACAGTTTTGCCTGTGGACACTATGCCATTCATAATGTTGAAATTAATGTGCTGCGTGTTTATTTTTGACTGAAACTAATTCTCCCACTGAGCCTTTTTCTATTTGCAGTGACAGAATGGATCACAGGCATCAACTGCTTTTAATGCTAAACAGATCACAGCATTAAAGCATTCACATTCAGGGCCACTTTGCGTCCTTCTGTGCTGCTGGTTAAGTAGGAAATACAAGTTTCATACAGGACTCAACTGAAGCCTTCAGGAACCACTATATTATCCAAATGACCTTGCAGGGGAAAAGCCTGCAATGACTCAAGATCTGGAGGTTAACAAGCATGCAAATATAAACAAACTTTGACAGTGTTTCACCCTGAAGAGAGTAAAATTACAGCATTGGAGAAGAACTTGAGATTTTGAATATACTTTGTAGACTTGTATGATAATAAACAACTTTGACTTTTGACACTGATTTGATTATGTTTAAGTCCAGTAAGCACTGCTTCTCTTCTTATACAAAAGACTCAGTACATTTTCCTAAAGCCAAATTTCTCTAAATTCACAATTCTCACAAAAAGTGCACATACTCTAACACTAGCTCTGAATGGTTGTGTTATGTAAAGAGGGAAACAAAGAGTGGAATTTACATTCCGCCACTTCATGCATTTTTACCGATCATGAAAACATCAAGCATAAATGTCCTCCAAGATGCATTTCAGGCAAACAACAGTGTTACTCATTCCACATGAAATTACATCAGCATACGCATGTTTGTGCAGCAAGCAATCAACACATGAGCAAGCAAACATGGATGATGTATTTTATTAAAGGGTTAGTTCACCCAAAAATGAAAATTCTGTCATTATTCACCCTCGTGTCGTTCCACATCCGTAAGACTTTCGCTCATCTTCGTAATACAATTTTTTTTTTTTTTTTTTTTTTTGCACAAACAGAGCACTCACGTCACTTTTTACAACTGAGTTTAAACCACTGGTGTCACATGGAGTACTTTAATGGTGTCTTTTTCCTACCTTTCTGGACCTTGGAGTGGTAGTTACGTTGGATCTCTTTGGAGAGACATAAACCTCTAAGACTTCATCAAAAAGATCTTAATTTGTGTTCCGAAGATGAACGAAGGTCTTACGGATGTGGAACAACACGTGGGTAAGTAATAAATGACATTTTTGACAGTTTTCATTTTTGGGTGAACTAACCCTTTAAATAATGTGCACAAAAAAAATCATCATGATGGAAGTGAACCTTTGGAAGAGTACATAGAATTAATATTGTTTTGTTGATACAAGTTTATTAATTTCATAATTTATTATTATATAAAAACAAATTGGTCAAAGCACATGAAGAAACCAAGTGTAAATGCCCATTCACACCAAGAACGATAACTATAAAAAGAACTATAATGACAACTATATTAGACTCCACACCAATGCACAATAAGATTCTGTTTATTATAAGCACACACTGGAGTATGTTGCTTTAAATGCTCAAGCTCTTTAAAGCAGGATGGATTCTGATTGGATGTCAATGTTTTTATCTTTCATCAGCTGGAGAAAAAAAAAAAAAAAAAAAAGTGATTCCAACAATATTGTTCCTGTGTCTCATTATCATTATAGTTGTAGTCTATTGCTATTCTGTTAAATTTTCAATTTTCAAAAAAACTATTTTTTTTTATTTATTTATTTATTTTATTTTTTTACCATTATCAGTATCATCCTTAGTTTAAACAGGCCTTAACTACCCTTACAGTAATAATCACACCTCAATGCTAAAAATGCCACATCAAACCCAAACTGTACTCATGTAAATCAACACAAAATCCTTATTCTGAACTGAAGACCCATAAAGCCATCTGATAAATGGAGAATTATCTGAACAAATGAAGACTCTAGCTGCTAGATTAGCTTGTGTATTAGCCTTTCTTTCAAGGCTACACCATTGTCCTAATGGCCATACCACTGATGCAGATTCTCCATGTTTAACAGATTGTACATGTAAAGCCAATGGCAAAGCATTTGACAATGTCAGCACACAGCTTCCAGCCAATAGCTCACAGTCACTCAAGGATGAATAAGAAAAAGCAAGCAGAGAAAAATGAATTGTATGCAGTTACGTAACAGTGTGGTTCATATTTCTTGCACATGTTAATGGTAAAATCCAATCTGCCAGGGCAGCAAACACCCTTCAACACATTCTCACATACACACCCACAAGCACACACACACAAACAAGACAGACACACACATTTACTCTGGCTTATCACTAAAGACCGGACTGCAAACCCATCTGTGGTTCCTCCCTACCACAAACAAGACTGATTAGCCTATTTTCTTCCCCATGGCTGGACATTTCTCAGTAGCATGGTGGTAGCGTCACCATTTTTGAAATCGTGTAGCTTTTCAATAGCGAAACTATTTTATTGATTATGTAGTTCACAGATATTATTTCATTATATTATACACAATTATACCTTTTCCCTGAAATATTCCATATACTCACCAGCCACTTTATTAAGTACACCTGTTCAACTGCTCATTAATACAAATATCTAATCAGCCAATAACATGGCAGCAACTCAATGCATTTAGGCATGTAGACATGGTCAAGATGATCTGCTGAAGTTCGAACTGAGCATAAGAATGGGGAAGAAAGGTGATTTAAGTGACTTTGAATGTGGCATGGTTGTTGGTGCCAGACGGGCTGATCAGAGTATTTCAGAAACTGCTGATCTACTGGGATTTTCACACAAAACGATCTCTAGGGTTTATAGAGAATGGTCCGAAAAAAAAAATCAGGTAAGCGGCAGTTCTGTGGGCAAAAATGCCTTTGTGATACCAGAGGTCAGAAGAGAATGGCCATACTGGTTCGAGCTGATAGAAAGGCAACAGTAACTCAAATAATCACTCATTACAGCCAAAGTCTGTAGAAGAGCATCTCTGAATGCACAAAACGTTGAACCTTGAAGCAGAAGGGCTACAGCAGCAGAAGACACACTGGTGTCACTCCTGTCAGCTAAGAACAGGAAACTGAGGCTCCAATTCACACAGGCTCACCAAAATTGGACAATAGAAGCTTGAAAAAAAAAAATGCCTGGTCTGATGAGTCTCGATTTCTGTGGGAACATTTAGATGGTAGGGTCAGAATTAAGTGTAAACAACATGAAAGCATAAATCCATCCTGTCATGTATCAGTGGTTCAGGTGGTGTAATGCTGGTGGTGGTGTAATGGTGTGGAGGATGTTTTCTTGGCACACTATGGGCTCCTTAGTTTTAATTGAGCATTGTTTAAACGTCACAGCATACCTGAGTATTGTTGCTGACCATGTCCATCACTTTATGACCACATTGGACCCATATTCTGATGGCTACTTCCAGCATGATAACATGCCATGTCACAAAGCTCAAATCATCTCCACACGGGTTAGATTATTTTTTATTTTATTTTTTTAAATCACCATATATTTAAAAAAAAAAGGGATAATAAATATAAAAAGGTATAAAAAGCTACTTTTGCTATGTTGCATGAAGGTGTAATGAAATGCACAATGGCTGTAGATTTTAAAGTTAGTACCAGTATATTTTAATTTGCTTGCTTCTCTTTCCTCTCTGGCCAAAAACTCTCAAATAAGTCTCAGAGATGAAGGCAGCAATAGCAATGGGGTGAAAAACTCTAGCTGAGTCCTCTCTGAAACACAGTGACATCCATTTGCCTATTGCTACCTGAGTTTGTGTATAATAAAGGGGCCACTGACAGTGCAGTGTGCATCCTCTACTACAGATATTGGTTTTTTGATATTTACTCTTTTAGTGCTTTTTCAGACCCATGCAGCGGAGGCCTTTTGAGGCATGTGAGAGAAACAGTGCAATATGAAAACAGCAAACCAGAAAAACACACAGACGACGTCTGTATGTGTCGGCATCCCTCCGGCCTGGCCTCAAACCGAGCGCAGGTATTTGTTTGTTTACACGTTTCTGTGCGCAAAAGCAAGGATGCTTCCACAGAGCTTGGGAAAACACTATGCAATGTCTTCTGCCCACCTAATGATTGACATTTATGGTGTTTATGAGTCATAATTTCAATGTTTAGCACATTACGTATTAGAGTTAGTGATTCCGCTTTGTCGCTTCTCTGTGATGTTGCGGCTTTATGAAGATGGATTCAAACGGATGGATGGATTGTAGGGGGGTGGGTAGGTTTGATAGAGCTATCTGCTGAGGAGCAGCTGAATGCACCGGCTTTATGAGAGCTTACCCCCCTCCTTCTTGAAACTTCTTGAAGACAGGCCCCTGATGATAAACGAGGAAGCCGCCACGCAAATGTCAACAGTAAACCCGAGACGGAGTTGTCAGACTTAGCCAAATAAAAAGAGGAGGGATAGAGTGAGACATTAACCTGCTGTTTACAGGAAGAAGGGCTTGTCCAGACAATGCTAATGCACCATGCAGCCATACATCAACATACTCAACATGTCAAGCTAGCTGCTTGACGCCTCCCCAGGAGAGCAAAAAATGGAAAAGGGCAAAGGTGCATAACTGAGGGATTCAGAAACATGCCCCCTCGGAATTACTGTTTCATTATTGCGTGTAGTGAAGATAGTTTCTCTGTGCCAGCCCACTGGTTATGATCAGTATCACAACAGATTATTAGATCTTCTATCATCCATCTACATACTCATCATGCCTCAAGAGAGAATCTAGGATATTAGCATATATCCAGCACAGAAATATGAACTGATTACCATCTGCCCTCATTGCTTTCAGCAAGTCAGAGGTCTGCTAGCATGCTCGCACATAAATCATGCTAGAACCTTAACATCCAACACATTACATTACATGAGATTAAAGGTGAAGTGTGTAATTTATGCAGCATTAGTGGCACAGATAGAAATTAAAATATATAACCGACATGAATGTTCAGGCTGATTTGTGCTAGTTAGCAAGCTGGTGGATAAACATAGCACTTTGTGGTGATTCTGGTAGAGCTGGGTTTGGTAATTATGGAAAGCGCATCATCCAACACACAACATAGAGTTTTTTTTTGTTTTGTTTTGTTTTTTTTTACGTTTTTGCCACCTGTCTGAATTTATGAGTATGTGCACATTTAAATTTATGTGGCCAGATTTTATTTTACTATTCTGGACCTGGTTCCAAATATATTTTAACAATTCCAGCTGCTGAACAGTTCTGGTACTTTAAAATCATAAATATTTAGACAAATGTAATGCAATGCAATTGCAAATGATGAGAAATTCAATAAAAAAATTCATTTTAAAAACATACTTTTAACTTAACTTTTTGAGATGGGATTAACAAAAAACCAATAACTGGTCTTAACTTCATATTACAAATTAAATACTAAAAAAAAAAAAACAAACAAAAAAAAACCCTTCAATTTCAATTTTATATACTGAAGTTCAATTCGATAATTTTCATACAGGTTAAGTAAAAACACAATAAATATGCAATCTAGCACAAGAATTAAGCAAAATGCTCCTCTCTAGAGTTTGGTAGGACTAATGAGGTTTGAATGGCTTTTATGAAATAAAATGTAAATACATGACATTGTTTACAAGCAGTGCTGGGTAGATTCCAAATTACAAAAATTGTAGTTAGTTATGTAATCCATTACATTACACATTTACGTAATATAATCATACTACTTTTTGATTGCTTTTAGATTACTTTTGACCTAACTCATTTATCACATTGAATTGAATAGAATAATTCTGTATCATACTGCTATACAAATATAAAAAGAAAGAAAATATATTCTATTCTTTGTTATCAACAACATGAAGTGCATTTCCTAAACTGGGGTTTGGGAAGGAATTGCAGGGGGTTGTGGGTGTAATGAAAAGCTAATAAATCATAAAAACGTAAAATTAAAATAAATAATTAAAAAAAAAAAAATTATATATATATATATATATATATATATATATATATATATATAAAATACAAATGTGTTTGAAAGACAAAAGACTTCCAGTAGCAATACATGGATAAATGACTGCAAATAATAATTAGTTCAGAAAACACTCCTTAAAAGTAAAATATTTTCTGTAAATCCAGTGGTCAAATGCTATGTGGGCTCCCAATTGTCCATGTAATTATAGCCAACAAACTAGTGGCTGGTCTGTGTGTGCAATTTCACAAAACTAAAAAACTTTCTGAATGTATATATGTGATATGCTGTTTTAGAAAGGAATATTTAAAACATGAAAAAGAAGAATTATGGAGAATAAATAAATTATGAATGACTTACTGCCATTGTTTGAATAATGTGTAATCATATAATCAATAAAAAGTAACAGTAATCTGATTCACAGTATCTTTAAATGTAATATAATCTAATTACAAGTAGAATCTGATTACGTAATCCAGATTACATGTAATCAGTTACTACACAGCACTGTTTACAAGCTGTTTTATCAACGACTTTCGAGGTTGAAACACTGGTTAAGCGATTACATGTGACATGATATGGATTTTGGAAAGCTGTACTGTAGCTTTCAACATATCTTCTGATGTTCATTCATGTTTATTTCATGCTAGAAACTAGTGGTAAAGCAGAAGAGATGATCTGTTAACGTGCGCTCTGCGCTGCTGCTTTGCTTTAACTACAGTAATCTGTCAAATTATTCTTGGGATTTTAAAGTGATTTTGGTTCATAAAAATGAGAATCAATTAAAATCAAGAAATCGACTTTTTAACCCAGCCCTACACACAAAAAAAAAAAGTAACATTTAATTAATCTCTGTTTCTGAACTTTTACTGAAAAACTGCACATTATCAATTGAAAAACCAGTCAGTAACTACAGTGATTTAAAGGGATAGTTCACCCCAAAATGAAAATTCTGTCATCATTTACTCAAACTTGTGTCATTCCAAACCTGTATGACTCTCTTTCAATTAAGCAATCTTCAGATGTGAAAAAAGTTGTTAAACTGACAAAGGATAAAGAAATTACAAAAATAATAATGTTGTATCCATAGTGCAGTACTTGAAAATGTTTGAAGGAGTTTGTAACGTGATATTGCTGAATCCAAAAGTGCTTTGGCTTGTGCTATCATCTATTTTACTTCTTCATCAGAAGAATGAATGCTCGAGTTGTGGGGATAGAAGATAGACTGGTATACCCTGTGGGTATTAGTGTGGAGAGACACAAGAGATCATAATCTCTCTTCCCAGAGTTCTTCTTGATTGGATTTTGTCCAAAGCTTATTCTTTGGTGCGCATGCATGATATATCATTGGCTTCCTTCTCCTCCTCAGTGTTTTCTGTCTTCGTTCGGCTTCATTGATTTATATTTTTTATGTTACATCTCGTACTCTGAGGAAAGTCAGAACGAGCTGAAGTGAATCAACTGTGATACATATTAAAGTGATCAATCACCCAGACCATATGGATCCGCTGTGTGTGAGTCTGCGTATGAGACAAATGAAAGATTGCAGTCTAGAAAGAGCGCACAGAGTGACAGAAAGAAAGAAAACTCAAGACCTTTGAGTTATGTCACCTGAGTGAGTGATCTGTTTGCCAGTGAAAGCATCAGCGGTGACGTTAGATGAGCAGGCTTAAAGCAGGACAAGTGCCATTTAAAACTGAAGACCCTTATAACAAATCAAACACAATCTACATCCAGCTGAGACACGCCGCAGGTGCACACAAGAGCACAAAACAGGAAGAAGAAAATGGAAAAGGGTGGGTAACAGAGGTGAACAAATGATTTAGTTGAAGCTTCGAGATAATGCAACATTTTACATGATCTCGCTTACTGAAAAAAAAAAAAAAATAAAATAAATAAAATAACAACATAAAATACTGCCTTTAAGTACCAAAAGTACAAAGTACCACAAACATTTACTGAAGTTACCTACATCTCTGAGAAAATCATTTTACTAAATTGCAAATTGGGTCACTATAATGCTTTTGGCAAACTCCAGGCATGCTTTTACATGGGTCTTTTTTGATCTGTTATACCACCCCATACAGTGCAGAGTTATGCAAAGCTCTTGATATGTTTGACTGAACTCCACTGGCTTCCTTTAAAAATGTAAAAACTTTTAAAAAATGTATATGTAACCCCATTAAATGCTTCCCATTTTCATTACAACATCTGTCCTTCACATTCACAAACTGAATAATAAGCCTATAATCTTGATCATGGAAATTGTATCAAGAATATTCTGTAGCTGTTCAATAACTCACAAGCAGAAGCCAATTGTAACGCATTAATTTCCTTGTTAGGGTAATAGGATTTGTCAGGCAACAAGTACTGAATATGTATGTAAACAGCATATTTCATTGGCAATGTTTTTGCAGCACTGGAGTGTTGTGAACAATTTATATTTCTTAATAAATAAATGGAAAAAAAAAAAAAATCTGCAGTCTGAATCTTCAAGTATAAATTGTTTTGAGAATTTTGAAATTTGGTTTAATTGCAACTGATTTACTGAAAGTTTATACAACTTCCCTGATTTATTCAAACTGGAATATGACAATTAGTTAACAAATCCATCATTTTATGATGCACACAGAAATTGTTCAATAAATGTCAAGTTAAAGAATGTAGCAATAAAGAACTACAACATTTCAAAATGTTTAATATTCACTTAAAAAGTCTTAAAATTATCCAATAAGGTTTAATAAATCCTTTTTCCAATAAGTTTTATGAATATAGTCTTTGAAATTACAGTCAGAACTAATGAAACTATAACCCACAGTAATGTCAAAAATGTGGCATCCTGTACATTTTTCAAAATGGTGCTTACTTTTTCCATCCATGACAATAATAGCCACTTGATTCATCCCTGAGGGGAAATTTAGTGGTCACATAAAGTGAACATAATATAGCCAGGTTTGAATTGAACAGCATTGTAGGCTGTTAAGATTAGCACTGTAAAGATTTCCCTGAAAACATTTTTTTCTTAAGTTAAAGCATGCTGAGAGCTTTGTCATCTGCACTCACCGACAGCCACTCCCAACGCAATGACCACCACTCACCCTACAGCCATATAAAGGGCCTGAGAGCTCAGATCAATCATTAAACCCAAGGTCTAGAGGCTCCATTCACACTGTCAAACCCTGCATGACTGTGTTCAGATATCTTCACATTAAACCTGTGTCTGGAACTGTAGACAGCTGCCCTACTGCCTCACTGCCCGATCAGTCAATGACTTCACACATAGTGTTTCCGTACCTCCTAAGGAATATGGTTTCTGACAGGAACACACCACCAGTGTTGGGGGTAACGCATTACAAATAACTTGACTTATGTAATCAGATTACTTTTTCAAGTAACTAGTAAAGTAACGCATTACTTTTTCAATTTACAACAAAACATCCAAGTTACTTTTTCACATTTACTGACTGACAGCTCCCCTGTCGCCATGTTGAGAGAAATAAAGTGCAGAGGCAATTTGTGCGCTGTGTAAACCTGATGGTTATTGTAGTTCTTAACTGAATGTGAACATGCATTTACTCATCTCACTTGCACAAAAACATTCAGTATTCCTTAAAATGAATAAAAACAGTGAAATGCAATCTCAAAATTTTACGCAAACATGTAATAATTAACTATATTAAATTACACAAATATACTTTATGTATTTAATCTCACTTTATTAACTAATGTCAATGTCAAAAAAATACTTTACATTAGATTTAGAAATAAGAGTGTTGAACTTCCTTCTCCTGTGTCATATTCTTCTTCAATCCAGAATGATATTACAGCTGAAAGGTTTGTTTGAGCTGCGCCCTCTACTGTACAGGCGTAAATATGCTTTTCCTTCAGCCTGAGGCTTATTCATTTCACTTTTGGTGTGAAAGTGCTTTAACATTTGCCAAAAATAGAACTTTTTTTGTTGTTATTAAAAAAACAAACAAGCAAGCCCAGGTGAGAAAAAGTAGCACAAACGTAATGTAACACATTACTTTTTGTAAAAAAAAAACTAACACAATTAGTTACTTTTTTTTATGGAGTAATGCAATATTGTATAATATTGTATAAAATTATAGAATTTTAATATCGACCATTAACATGACAATATTTATTAGTAGCAAAAAAAACTTTTCTTTTTTTTTGTATTATACTGAGGCAACCTTACTTACCACTATTAGACACCTTTTTATTCTTTCTACCAATAAACATCTTAAAAAAAATCAACCTGTTGAAGGCATCAAAGTAGGATGTTATGGACCTTGATCCTTTCCTACTTCCATATACCTTATGCAAAGTCAAAATTTTTCATGTCTCGAACACAGCCATTATCTTTCAAACAGCTTGACCACCACTTGACTCTCTGGATTACTAAAACATCATCTCTTGCTTCACAAAACAGACACAAAGTTTTCCAGAATTATTTCATATGAAAGAATAGGTTCCATTTAACAAAAGTAAAATACAGTAATACTGTAATATTGTAATACTTACACTGACATAAATCTTAAAGGAGAGATTTAAAGCATTATCTGGGAGGCAGCTGCAGGTCGGGAATAAATGATTTAACACAGTAACTGAGACTCTACACTTCTGAAATGCTTTTAAAAGGTTGCGAATCTGCCAAATACATTGATCTTACATTACGTACCTTTGATGAAACAGGCTTGAGTGGCAGTGACGATACTTCTTTTGCGTCTGTTAACAATGTCAAACTGTTAGCCTAGATGCTCGGGGTACAAAACTAGTTCTGACGCAGTCTAAGCTGAATCACTCAACAAACAGCAGCAAATAATCACCCACTCATCTGACCTATTTGTTGGTTTACAGGCTGAATCTTCAGCTATGTAGTTTCCAGTGGAAACTGCTGCAATCTGAAAAAAGAATGCCAGTTAATTAGGCCAAGATTAAGAAAACAGCACCACAGTTTTTCACGTTCCATCATTAATTCCACAGCCTCTGGAAAAACTGCAGACTACAATGCAAGGGAGGTGGAAGCAGACAAACTAACAGGCCCCAAAATTAGTATTTTTGCTGAAGTTTTAACCTGTTGTGATCTACTTTTCAACTGGAAGTCATGCTGACAGCATTAACAAAGGACATGGATTGCACAGCAGATCCTTTTAGCAATGCATAATTGCATCTCCAAAAAGGCCTGCATGCGTATGAAAAAAAAAAATGTGCAAGAGAGAGGGTGCTTCCACATAAATGTACACTGATCTATGGCACAAGTCTTTAATCAGACACGACAAGAAACAACAACAAAAAAAAAGCTCCTCTAATAGCAATGGAGTTCTCCATGCATGACTAATGGTTAAGAGAAGCCATCCCTCTGGAGCTCATCAGCTCAGTGTTTGTACTCCCACATCCTCCCATCACAGTTAATGATGGATATCTCCAACCCCTCCAGACTTCATGCTTATAGTGGCACAAATATAACGAGCTCCATCCTTAAACTCTCAATGTGGTAGAGGGAGACAGAAGCAGCTGGTTTGATGTCACACCACAAATACCAAAAGGAATCAGAAGAGGTGAAACTAGCGAGCAACGTATGAATATGGATCCGTCTGGGTCAAACCAGCCAGACGGTTGCTGTGCAGTCCGTGTGAGGGTCCCTAAATTGATTAAGAATGGATTTTTCCTGGAATTTGACATTGCTTGGCACTGAGAAAGATTTAATAGGTTGAGAAAAAGATCTCAGATAAAGATATACTGTACTATTAAGCTCATTATTTAAACACAAAATTCAAGGACATGATGCTTTATGTCTGGAGGAAAGTGAAGTAATTATGGAAAAGGAATACTAGACGTGGTGGGGATACTGAAAACACTTCGGTTACACTTTATTTTACAGTGCCGTAGTTACATTGTAATAATTCAAATAAGTACTGTAGTTACTATTAATTAACTACATGTACTTACTATAGAGTTACAGTTAGGGTTAGGGTTTGGTTTAGGGTTAGTTACTTGTAATTATGCATAATTTACTGTTATTACTATAGTAAGTACATGTAGTAAAGTGTAACTACGGCACTGTAAAATAAAGTGTTACCAACACTTCCACTAGGCTTCCCCTGGTGGTCTAGTGGTTGGGATTCAGTGCTTTCACTATCACGGCCCTAGGTTCAATTCTGAAAATGTTTTGGGGTGAAATGGTGTATAGACTGACTCTCACACTGCAAAAAAAAAAAAAAAAAGGCTTCTTAATAAGTGCCCTTATTATGGTATTTTAATGGTTCCTAATTTTGTTTTGGAATCCAGCAATATGTTTGCATGCCTCCAAGGTAAAAAAAAAAACACTTTAATTTTCTCATTATATACATTGCCACAACACCTCTTTTCTCACAGTTTCTAAACGGCTCATTTAAGTATCTGGTCTATCTAAACCCCTCCTTTCCAAGAGCCTACTCTGCTCTGATGGGTCAGCATCATCTCGACATGTCAAAAACACAAACCAAACTCTACCAGGACTTTGAGACAACTACAGTGTTTGAGGGTGGGTCAAAGTAGATGTAATTCGCGACCAGCCAATGAAGACCATAGGATGGCATTATGCAAATGTGATACATTGTTACGTAGGTATGTAACAAAAAGTGAAACTGGAATTGCTGGCAACTCGTTTCAGCAGTTCAGATTTTTTTTTTTTTTTTTGTGCACTTTGATCTTTAAAACTTTGCAGACCTTAAATATTCACAAATAGCTACATTACACACTGCATGCAAGTTAATATTAAAAAAAGAATAATAGGGACACTTTTTATTTTTCAGTAAAAATGTAGACAAATCCTTAAAACGATCCCTGTAATAAGCCATCATTATTGTCCTCAAGCAAGCACTTAAACCCAGGGTTCCTCAGAGGGGTCATAAATGTAATATAACAAAGATTCTAAAATAATAAAGTTAAAATAACAAAGATCCAATTCTTAAAAAAAAAATTAATTATTGTGCAGCAGTTCTCATCGGGTTTTGCTTCACAACACACTCTCATGACAGCTCATGGTGTGACAAAATATATTGTATGACTTGAATCATATGAAAATGAATGACTTAAATATGATTAAAAGTCAAATTTAAAGTTACTAATGTTTTTAGTTAAAAGCAAATCCTCTTACAGTCATGGTTAGGTTTTGGCTTTCTGTGACCCTACAAAAACAGTTTAGGTCGCTCCTGCAAAAGTGGGCATAATGTACAAATGAGAAGCCATCTGTATTATTTTAAGCTCCAGGTTAGCATGTCATTCCAAATCAGAAAGCTGTCAGTACACCATGACCTTAGGGGTTTTCTCTAGTGGGTCAGCTGTGTATTAATCAGTTATGTTAGTATAGAAGTGACTACATAAGCGTGCGACACAAACATTGTGTCAGCTGTCACTTCAGGCCGAGATGACGAGTGACACTCCGCCCCCAAGCTCCAGGTACCGTAGGCACATTTGACTTTTGCCACAGCCGATGGAAGAGCTTGAACAAACATGTTTGTTTCATTTAAGGTGGCAACCAATACCCATGAAAGATGAGAGGAGAGCTGTTGCTCCAGCATATGGAGATACACTAACTTTTTTCATTTGTTCTCCTGCCAGGGTAGACCAGTTCTGAAAGCTCAATTTTCTACCACCCCTGCAACTTCAAAGAAGAAAAAAAAGAGGAAAGAAAGTTTAAATAAAGCTTTAAAAAGGTAACAGGCGATACAGTGGACCTGTATAAGCTTCCTCCTCCCCTCCATCACATTTATTCCAGCACCTAGATAAGAGTGGATTAGAGATCAAAGGTTCTCAGAAAGGAGCCACAAAATGGCTCCAGATCCCCACTCTCTCATGCAGGACGCTGAAAGGTGCAGGACAGAAATCTGTGGCTGAGGTTAAAATACTACTTCCAAACTGTCTTTTCTTTCATTTTCTGTACCTGTTGCCCAAATCATTTTCCACAATGTGTGCTTTTGGCAAGTTAAAAAAAGTTATGCCATAACAACCCATAAGCCACTTTTACACTGTCGGGCCGAATGGTTCTAAGAACGATAAGGAACAATTCCAGTTATATTTCCACTCGAGCTTGGTTCGGTATGGCACGATTACAAATCGTTTTCAGCCTGGAATTCTCAGCACAGCTGGCTGTTGATCCGTGTTGGTAGAATGTATGTAGTGATGTCGCCACTCAGGATTGGTCACTTGTCTGCTGTCTGGCTGCTAGTCTCTCTGTAGCTGGCCAAGTGCGCTATTTGAGCAAAGTTAACGCAAATTAATAATAGAATTAAAACAATTAACAGATCATCTACCATAAAATAGTTGCTATTTACATATCATACCGTCTGTAAACTCTTGCATTATCAAGGTGATGACTGACACATTTGTATTACATTCCAAAGAGCAGCCGTTATCATGTGGAAAACTAAACTATATCCGTATGGTAAGGTTAAGCAACGACAACGGTTTGGCTCAACAGTGAAAAACATTTAAACGCTAAAATATTTAAAAGTTGACAAATAAACCATTTAAACCGAACGTAAGGTCCAAAGGGTCTAAAAAGAGAAAGTGCAGGCAGTTTTGATTTCATATGACTATTTGTACCAGCCATATAAAAATGTCCACATGACTAGAGCTGTTTCATTCCTGTTTGGCCTCTTGAAAATGATGTCTGTGTTAAAGCTCCAAAAAAAAAATAACAAAGCATGTAAAATCATAATAAAAATACAACCTCACCAAGGCTATAATTATTTGATCAAATATGCAGTAAAAAGAGTAATATTGTGAAATATTATTACAATTTAAAATAGTTTATATATATATATATATATATATATATCTGAAAATGTTTTAAGATGTAATTTATTTCTATGATGGCAAAGCTGAATTTTCAGCAGCCATTATTCCAGTCTTCAATGTCACATGATCAAATTATAGTAGTGTATAATGTATAAAAGGTCTATGTGGTTTTAAATTTTAAATTGCCTGATATTGTCCATTTTTATTGTTTGCAATGTTCTGTTGGTTCTTAATGAGCAACTGAGATTTTTTCTTCACCAGTTATAAATAAACCACTTCCACTAACTTCTTAAAAACTTGCTTCATTAGTCAGTCTAAGGAGTAAAACTCATGTGCTCTCATATCTGGGAATAATTTGGGATGAGGTAAACAGTATATTGTTATAGTGAGTAATCATCAAAAAAAGTCTCAAAATCAACACAGCCATTATTAGCTATATTTTAGCTGGGAGGAAGCCTGCAGACCTATTCCTGTAACTATATTCCTCTTCTCAACCATATCTCTCACTTTCCCACTTTCTCATTCCTTTGAAGTAGGAGCCCACTGCAAAGGGCCGTCTAATCGGCTTTATGGGTCACTGCAGTCAGCAGGGGCAGAGGGGTTGGGTTGGTGGGATTTGGAAGATAGGTGAGGACAAGTCCACTTAAAAGGCCAATTTCTGAGCAAAAGAGCTGCCATTACAGAGTTCAGCATTTACAAGCTTCAGCTTGACATCCTGGAGTCCGGTCTGGTTATCTATACCAATGTTACAGAGAACCAAATTTCTCATACATATAACCTGGGTGGAGAGAGTGGGAAAGGAGACAACTCTAAAGTTTAAAACTGTCAATGCGGTATTTCACTGTGCAGTTCAAAGACAAAGAGGCGAAAGCAAAGCATTTTTGGGAGGGCAGAGGTGGCAAGTAGGCATGAGCATAAAAAGAAGGGATATTGAAGGCTGAGAGGTGAATACTTTAAGACTCTTTGGCACCGGTCCCATCTTCCTTTCCTGGCTTCAGGCCTGGCTATCCGAACAGTCTGAAAAAGAGCCAGAATAATACTCCGGCACCAGCAGCCATTTATCATCTGCATTTATAGACTTGCTATTTATAGTGTGCCTCCGAAAAACCCAACTTTTATTACCTCCAATAAAATATGTAACTAAAATAAATTCTGGCCTAACAGAGATAACGCAAATTTACACAAAAAAGTATAGGGCAAAGTCAGCACATGCACTAGGTCAGAAATGACAAAATCCCAAATCATTTTTAACAAAGTTCCACACAATACTAGTGCTTTAATGGTGATTAAAATAATTATTTATTTTGTCTTTGTTATTTATTTATTTATTTATTTTAATTATTTAAATATTATTTCATTATTTATTTATTTTAAACTCAAAATATTAAAGATTAAAAAAAAAAAGTTTTCTTTAAAAATATTAGGCAGTACAACTGTTTTCAACATTGAATAAAAATAAGAAATGCTTCTTGAATCAGCATATTAGAATGAATTCTGAAGGATCATGTGACACTGAAGACTGGAGAAATGATGCTGAAAATTCAGCTTTGCATCACAGGAATAAATTACATTTTAAAATATATTCAAATAGAAAACAATAAATAAGCCAACAATATAAATAATCAGATTTTGACAGACATAACAGATATAATGTTTTCAGCACAGAGTGGCCATTATTTAAACTTTTCCCCCTTGTTTTCCATTCCCCAAGCAAGTTTCAGATGGAAAACATTTGATGTAATCTTCAAACATGTCTGTGAAAGCAACCAAAATGAAAAAATGGTAATAATAACTGAAAAATAAAGGTCAGTGAGCTGAAAGAATGCCTCTGAATCTCAATAGGGAGATATCAATGTAATTATCTGAGGGAAAAACACAAAGGAGGCAGACCACATGTTTGATTATCACCATGTTCACGACATTGAGAAAGAGAGAGAATGAAAAGTGTAAGGAAATAAAAAGACCGACTGGTGCTGCCACATACGATTCATGCGATGCTTCAGGAAGAATTTATATGCATTGATGTGACACAATGATGTACAGTATGAACACAAACATGACATCATATGAGTCAAGGACCTATTTTTATGCTGTTTTCACCACATGACCTTATAACACAATAGGTGAACAAAATGTCTGCATCTTTATTGCCAGTGTGGTCAAAAAAAAAAAAAAGTCTTTGCAAGTGGTTGTGCAGTAACAGACAGCCAGAGGATATATGCTCAGATGTCTACTCCCATGTCTATAATATAGATTAGACAATCTGATACAGATATACTAGACAGAGCTGATTTAATCTACATGTGACGCCAATATCAGAGCTGGACTCTATCCATGTTGCCTTGATATTTACCTCTTGCTCACTGGCCAAGCATTGTGTTGTAATCCTATGCTATTCACTGTGATCAGGAAGCTAATAATGGTCAAATCAGGTGACTGATGTGCAAAAGTTAGCATGTTTCTCTCATTCCATTCTGTCTCCCTGAGTCTAAGACCGTGTTAATCCCATTCTTAATTTTCCTCTCCCCCAATTTCCTAATCACCTCATCTAATTAAAAACACATGAGGCGTCCAACCTCCATCAACAGGAGAGGAAGGGAAGACACCCATAACAAGCATTGATGGTGGTATTTTCTCTTTTTCCTGTTTAAAATTTTGCTGTTAGCAAAGATGCATTAAATTGATCAAAAGTGACAGTAGACAGCAGGAGACAAACAAAATATTTCTATGTCAAATAAACGCTGTTCTTTTGAACTTTTTTCATCAAAGACTCCTAAAAAATCTAACAGTTTCTACAAAAACATTAAGCAGCCCAACTGTTTTCAATGCTGATTGTAAGAAATGTTTCTTGAAAATTCAGCTTTGCCATCACATGAATAAATTACATTTTAAATAATATTCAAATAGAAAACTTTAAATTGCAATAATATTTCACAATATCATTACTGTGTTAATACTGTGAAATAAATATTTTTGATATTAAAAAATGTAGCTTTCAATTGCATCTTACTAACCCCAATACTTTTCAATAAAATGCACATATACACACTCATACACATTACATACATACAGTATGTTCACTTTTTTGACCCCTGTCATATGAGGGAGCGCACAAGGTTCTCCTCTTATCCACAGGTATTGGATTAAGATGGATCACCCAACACACCGATCAATACCCGGCTGACACATTCCTAGAGTGTAGAAGAAAGCCCCAGCAAAACTTCCTCTTTGACCCTTCAGAGTCTTGCACAGAGTCTGGTTCTCTCTCTCCCATAAACACACATACACATAAAAACACATGAAATAGCTCTCTCTACCCCACTGCTTACTTAAAGCATTGATTTTTTTTTTTTTTTTATTTCTGTTCCATCCACTTTAAATATCTTTTCATCTGAGCTTATACTTGTTCGTCTTGTCATTTATGGCACAGTTCATTAAAAACTTCATCTGCACGTGAATGTTACAGCTTAAGTAAAGTTTAGAGTTGCTCCAGCAGGGCTCAACAATAAGGATTTGGTTCAAATTTTTAGATACCAGTGAAATATAACAGAAATTTAATAAAGTAATCAAATGTAAAATAACACTGCATTGTCTTCATTGTATAAAATAAGTCTAGATTAATTATTATTAAAGTTACAAAAGTCATTCAGTCAAGAGGGGTCTCTTTGTCTTCTGTTGTTTGATTAACACTGAGGAAAAAGAGCTGCACGTATCCAACATACTATTACACATGCATTTTCTTTCTCAGCTGTTTACGTTCACTTAAGACATAACTATGTTTCACTAGAATACTTGCTTACATATAGGCATTTTGACATAATTTTGTGTGAATTTGTCCATTCAAGCTCAAGAAATGTCACATGTAACATGAAAGTGAAGTCTATTTAATAGGCTATCCACATGCTGTGTAGTCCAACCTAACTACAAACTTTCCAGCAATGTCTGTGAAAAAGGGATGCGGTTAACAAGCTCAAGCGTCTGTGCTACTGTGCACTCAATCCACACAGATAGAAAGGTGTAAATATTTAATTTGTTTACCATTCCAATAATTAATTTGATACATATACTTCATAGACATCCTTCTCTGATATGTCCATTCTGCTTTCTGTTTGTTTTGTTGTCGGTGTTACTTTGTCACAGGCACTGTGTTGTACAAGCTGTGTGGTATCGGTTGTTGTTATCGGAGCATTTTAATGAGTACGAGTACACGAGCGCGGTACTGGTATCGGTGCATACCTACTGTTAATGTCTTATTACATAAAATAAAAAAAAAAAGCACTAAACGGTGCAAGTGCAAAATAAAGTAAGTTTGTATCATGACTTTATGTTTAACACACAATGTTTCTGGCATTAAGCCAGCACTGTCACTAGTGTTTCACAATCTGTATAATTATTAGTTCATCACATTTAACAAGCTAGAGCCGGTAGCATGGACACTTGTATTGCTAATATCTGCACCATATAGTTAACCATGTTTAGTATTTCTGTGTATAACAGTACAGTCTGTAGTTTTTTTTGTTTGTTTGTTTTTTTAATATATATATATATATATATATATATATATATATATATTAGTGGTACTTCACCGCTGACAAAATGGGCTTTCAACAAAACATGGCTGCCTATGCAGTAGAAAGGTGAATATACAAAAAAAAAAAAAAAAAAAAAAAAAAAAAAAAAAAAAAAAACGGTGCTGCCTGACTACAGAAAACAGAGAAAAAAGGCTGTTGTCTTCCCTTTTGCCAAATAGGTAGGAAAACTTCAACACCCATAATGCACTGGGCATTCACAAATAAACAAGAATTTCTCAGTCCAGGATAGGGTTGAGTATCGTTTTTAATTTTAGCCATTCTGATTCTGATTCTGCTTATCGAATCCGGTTCTTATCGATTCTTGGTTCCGATTCCAATATTTTTTTTATGGAGACAAAAAAAAGAGCAAATACTTTAAGAATAATGTTTTTACCTTTTATTCTTGCCACATTTAGGCTATAACCAGCAGGCTGTAACTGTTAACTGTGACAATTTGTCTAATAATGAAATGAATAACACTTTCAATAAGGAATGATCAGAAGCAATTACAAACCAAAACTATTTAGCTATAACACAAAAAATACAACATAAAATATAATAGGCAGTTGCTACTGGAAGCAGTAACGTAAGAGAGATTAAAATGATAAGTCAGTAATATCGAATACATTAGTAGTAGGTGGCAACAATTTTTCATTGAATTATTCATTCAAGTCGTTCAAAATAGTGGATCGTCCATTAACTAAACAAGTATTTATGAATAAAACAAAATTAAATAATTTTTAAAAGTGTTTAATAAAGTTTAATAAAGTTTAAAGTGATTGAATGAATGATTCAAATTAATATAGGCTAATTTTAAATAAACTAGAAAATGCTCACTGCTGTTCGCTGTGCGAGAATGACTGAAAAAAGTCAGGAATCGATAAACAGAATCAAAATGCGCGCATCGTATTGAATCCCCAGTTATTTGAAATTTGGAACCGGTTCTCGATACCCAACCCTAGTCCAGGTGACACAGAGACAAGTAAACATTGTTCTTTTACATATACTCCCACTCCCCTTTTCAGTGCGCTGTAGCGGTTAACACCTTAAATAACCGGCATTCATAGTGGCAATCCCCAACAGACCACCCACTCTATAACATAATGAACAGATAATGAATTAGTGCAACAATCCAAGAGCAAGGTATAGATCCGTCCATGTAGCATGTTATTCCACAGCTTAAATTTCAAAATACATTTGCAGTGTAAGGATTGATGTTTTCTACCAGTTTAAGGACCGTGTAAGGATAGAGACTTCCCCAATCCAACCTTTGATAAGAAGTGCTGGGCAGATAGAATAGTGTTTTAGTGTTGTTCAGAGTGAGTCAGCCATTTTGAGTGCAGCCAGTGCAGCGTGGCTTGCTGACTCGAAGGGAACGTTGCTCTCTGAATGAGGATGTCGAGGCGTGACCGATGGAACTCAATGACACAAAGACACGCAGGGCCATGCTGATATACACAAGTATTGATGCATGCCAGAGAGAACAACACAGAGTCTATTTGAAAATCAAACTCATAAACACTGCACAGTGGCCTGTTAAATGACTCAAGAGATGGACTTGAAAGAGGTTATGTGTAAGCTTAAGAGTGCACAGTACTCTGAACTGTCTCTTCCACTAGTGTACGATCTGGTTCCACACCTGTCAATAAAACATGAGTTTCATATTTAAGCAACATATAAGTAAATATACCATCAAATTTGTTTTAAAAGCTTATAAATATGTAACATGTAAATCTTTAAACTTATATTCTTAAATGAACAGCTCATGGAAAATTTAAAATTCCAAAATAAAAAACAGCACACAGGTTTAAAATGACATGAGGGTGAGTAAATAATGACAGATCCTTCATTTTCAGCCAGGTGAACTATTCCTTTAAACATGTGCTCTCCAAACCTACAGTGTGTGAAGAACTGTTAAATAAAAGACCTTCACATTGCATGATGTCGTTGAGTGTTATGCAAATAGCCTTATTTGGCTGAAAATGAATTAATCATGTTAATGTGTCTGTGTGTGCGTGTATGCGGTGTGAAGATTAGTGGCGGGATATGGTGTGCGAAGAATAATTGCGCTTCATCGAATAAAACGCTGAAGAAATGCAGAGCACTTTCATTAAAGCAGGCTGTAAAATAAGAGTGCAGCCCGCTGTCTCTGCCACCCTCATCAATATTTCACAAAACAAACTCAACAAATGAAAGAAAATCCACAATGCTGAAACAGAATGCCAGATTTTCAAAACAATGCAACAGATTAGGCAAGCTCTTTTTCATCTGTTGTCTTTTACTGTCTATATTCTGTAGGAAAAACACATCTGATGCAGATCTGCTGTCCACAAGTCCCAAATGAGACAATCATTATTTTCCATTAAAATACATCTTATTGATCTTATTGCATTTACTGAACACAGCGTAAATAATTATTTCATCTACAGTAACAGGTGTATCTTTATGGCACAAATTTCTACATCAAGTTAATATAGTTGAACCAAAATGGAAATTATAAAATAAAAATTTGATGAAATGAAAGTGATGTGGTGCAATATATATAATATATGTATATGTTCACTAAAGAATGTGGAAATTACACCAGACAGAGCTATTAATTTAACCAGTGTAAGTGCAGTAACAAAAATTCAGCTTCAAAGGACATTTATATCTGGTTGAAATCACCAGATTCAATCTGACTAGCTGCCATGCAACATCTAAGAGTCAAAATGCACTGGATTTGATCAATCCATGAGGAAACAAAGTCTTAAGGAACAATGTTGTTACAGTGAGCACTTCAAAGGAAGTTTTACAATGAGTGAGTAAATGCTAGTAAATAAGATCCTTGAGCAGAACTGTAAAGACCGGAACACACCAAGCCGACGGTCGGCTGTCGGGCAGTTTTTGTTCGTCCTACTAAGTTTTCTTAGTCCTCGTCAGCTTTTTTCGGCCGATTCGACATGTTGAATCGGCGTTGAGCTCGTCAGTCAGTCGGGCCATCTGAACATTCTGATTGGCTGTTCAGCTACTGCCACCTGCTGGTACGGAAAGGCATTTCTTATGCAGGCGCAGAACAAACGTGCTACTTGGCCGTTGAGTGTCGAGCGTCGGTTTGGTGTGTCAGGGCAACTTTGGACCCAGACGCTGCCGACGTGAGCCAACCCCGCAGTCTGCTTTTGTCACCACTAGTTCGTCGGCGTCGGCTTGGTGTGCTCCGGGCTTAATACATATTGCAGCATTATGTCTTTAAAAAATTCTAACCACAAAACACTAACTTTTTCTATTAATCCTCTGCACATTATATTAACTACCACTTTGATTGTTTTCTGTTGTTGTAGTATTATTGAGTTCAGATTTATCTGCTCCTAAGTGTCAAAAAATGTGGCTGGCAATGAATGATTATGGAGGCACCCTGGGGCACCAGCCTCTTTGGAGGTCTAAATAAGAACTTAAACACAGAAATATGAGAAAAATAGTCACAATTGAAAGATATAAAATTGCAATTACAAGAACATACACACATATTGAGTAATACACTGCAAAAGAGACAAGAATGTACTGTGACTGGTAGAAAACATCAAAGCTGATGAGGAGCCAGGAACATGTGCATTTATTTCACAGTGTGCCAGTAGTCACTTGCACACATTCAAGCGCTGTTTGTTTATCTATGTCAATTTTACATCTGCAGTGATTTCTCTAGCCATAGTGAGCATCTCAACTGGAGGCCCCTGGCAGTCAGGGGCCCCGGAGAACTGGCCTCATTGGCACGATACATTGTACGCCCTTGGTGGTTGGTTGTTTTACATGTCGGTCAGATGACCATCTTTGAGTTTGAGTAGGTGGCTCTTGTCCAGAATGGAGGGTATGCACTGACTTTCCCGCCGGAACACGCTCCCTCAGCTGGACTGAATGGCAAAAGAGCCTGCTGCATGACTGGATATAATAGGGGAAACTGTGAAAACGCGAGTAAAACAAACAATTAAAAAAGGTTGGGCTCGACAGCGTTTCTTACAACTTGTCAAAGAAACTTAATCCATGGATATTGACATGCAGCCAGGAATTGTGTTTCTTGACATTTATATGTACCCGATTTTGATGCCAGGGAAATACATAAAGCAAATCTGCCTGTGAACGCTTTACATAAATGCAATATAGGTAGGTCTAAATCGGAGTGATCACTTATATCATTGTTATATATTTCGTCATATCGTCCAGCAATAAAACTTGTATAGTTTTTGTCAGTGTTTATTTAAAAACATCATTTATGCAGAATATAAGATGGTAAATATTTAATTGAATTCAGTTGTCAATACAATATATAACAATACAATATATAGGGTATTATTTTAATGTAATCATACATTTTGACACAAAATGATAACTGTAAATCCATGTTTCTCTGCCTGGAGTCCAGTTGTTTCTGTGAATTGCAGCGATCCATTTGCTTCTTTCTGTAGCTCTCGGCAGTCTGCAAAAATATACCTCAGATTTCTCGTCAAATCTATCTGTACAGTCAATCGCAAAGCTCTTTTCCGTTTTGGATGTGTTTTGTGTGTTTTTTGCGGTATTCACGCTGAAAACCAATGCTGCCACTCAGTCTTTTTGCCACTCAGTGGTGACTGCAGTCATAACAGCCAATGGTGACGTCACGTGCATACCCTCTATAAGCTACAATTGCTGCTTTCCACTGAAATGTGCTGGTATCAGAGCCGGTTCTTGACTGATGCCTTCTGGGACATAACGGTCTGCATTTCCACCGACTGAAAACCACTCCTGAATGTTTTTTTGTTTGTTTGTTTTGCACAGTAATTCTTACTTTTTTTAAAGGGATACACATTTTGAATAAAAACGAAAAAAAAAAATAATAATAATAATAATAATAATATCAATATTAAACGTAAAACAATTGTAATTATATAATATTATATATATATATATATATATATATATATATATATATATATATATATATATATATATATATATATATATATACACACACATACATACATACAGGTGCTGGTCATATAATTAGAATATCATCAAAAGTTGATTTATTTCACTAATTCCATTCAAAAAGTGAAACTTGTATATTATATTCATTCATTACACACAGACTGATATATTTCAAATGTTTATTTCTTTTCATTTTGATGATTATAACTGACAACTAAGGAAAATCCCAAATTCAGTATCTCAGAAAATTAGAATATTACTTAAGACCAATACAAAGAAAGGATTTTTAGAAATCTTGGCCAACTGAAAAGTATAAACATGAAAACTATGAGCATGTACAGCACTCAATACTTAGTTGGGGCTCCTTTTGCCTGAATTACTGCAGCAATGCCGCGTGGCATGGAGTCGATCAGTCTGTGGCACTGCTCAGGTGTTATAAGAGCCCAGGTTGCTCTGATAGTGGCCTTCAGCTCTTCTGCATTGTTGGGTCTGGCATATCGCATCTTCCTCTTCACAATACCCCATAGATTTTCTATGGGGTTAAGGTCAGGCGAGTTTGCTGGCCAATTAAGAACAGGGATACCATGGTCCTTAAACCAGGTACTGGTAGCTTTGGCACTGTGTGCAGGTGCCAAGTCCTGTTGGAAAATGAAATCTGCATCTCCATAAAGTTGGTCAGCAGCAGGAAGCATGAAGTGCTCTAAAACTTCCTGGTATACGGCTGCGTTGACCTTGGACCTCAGAAAACACAGTGGACCAACACCAGCAGATGACATGGCACCCCAAACCATCACTGACTGTGGAAACTTTACACTGGACCTCAAGCAACGTGGATTGTGTGCCTCTCCTCTCTTCCTCCAGACTCTGGGACCCTGATTTCCAAAGGAAATGCAAAATTTACTTTCATCAGAGAACATAACTTTGGACCACTCAGCAGCAGTCCAGTCCTTTTTGTCTTTAGCCCAGGTGAGATGCTTCTGACGCTGTCTGTTGTTCAAGAGTGGCTTGACACAAGGAATGCGACAGCTGAAACCCATGTCTTGCGTACATCTGTGCGTAGCGGTTCTTGAAGCACTGACTCCAGCTGCAGTCCACTCTTTGTGAATCTCCCCCACATTTTTGAATGGGTTTTGTTTCACAATCCTCTCCAGGGTGCGGTTATCCCTATTGCTTGTACACTTTTTTCTACCACATCTTTTCCTTCCCTTCGCCTCTCTATTAATGTGCTTGGACACAGAGCTCTGTGAACAACCAGTCTCTTTTGCAATGACCTTTTGTGTCTTGCCCTCCTTTTGCAAGGTGTCAATGGTCGTCTTTTGGACAACTGTCAAGTCAGCAGTCTTCCCCATGATTGTGTAGCCTACAGAACTAGACTGAGAGACCATTTAAAGGCCTTTGCAGGTGTTTTGAGTTAATTAGCTGATTAGAGTGTGGCACCAGGTGTCTTCAATATTGAACCTTTTCACAATATTCTAATTTTCTGAGATACTGAATTTGGGATTTTCCTTAGTTGTCAGTTATAATCATCAAAATGAAAAGAAATAAACATTTGAAATATATCAGTCTGTGTGTAATGAATGAATATAATATACAAGTTTCACTTTTTGAATGGAATTAGTGAAATAAATCAACTTTTTGATGATATTCTAATTATATGACCAGCACCTGTATATATATATATATATATATATATATATATATATATATATTATTATTATTTTTTTTTCTAAAATGTTCCTAACAAAAAAAATGTTATTTAGAAACTGTCACCCAATTCGTGATTTTTATTTAATTTAAATTAATTATTTTCATTATTTATTTTTATTTATTTCTTTTTTTTAGTGTAACTGGTTTAAGAACTGTTTTTTTGGTTCCCAACACACTGCAGTTTCAAGTTGAGACATTTGTCCAATTCAACCTGCCCCATGGTTTCCTCACTTTATAATGAGCTAATGATCTTTAGTCAGAAAGAATAAGTGATCAGACAGCTACTTTCCAACACTTCCACACACCTTGTTCACTTTTGTGCTTTAGGCAATAAGAACTACTGCAGCTGCTCATTGTGCTGTCACACAGTGTGCGCTTTAGTGATGCCTGTGAAACACTGCGAGCAGATTGGAGCCATTCCCAGTCGACCGGCATGTATAAAAATGAGAGGAGTGCTGGGTAATCAGCAGTGAGGAATGGGGCCTGATCTAATCCATTACCTTTAATCTCTCATTGCACGGTCCACGTCTATCATTACAATGAAAAAAGCCACTATACGGCATCAAACATGCTTACAAAAACGCTCATAGTTATTGGTCCATCTCCTTGCAGTTCTCCGATGTGGGCCAAATGCCAAGCAGGGACCTAGAAGGGGTCAATTTACAGTGCGTCAGGCCAGAATCAATGGGTTCACACCCACCCGTCCCACAGAGAGTGCCCTAAAACATATTTATAGGCTTCCACACCTCATTCATATGTACCACTATGTCATTTTGCCAACACATGTCTAAATAAAACATGACTTGTGAAAAAGAAGAGATTTTGATAAGTACATCAGGCGGACTAAAAGAGACAGCTATTGATTTCACACTGTCCTTGACGGGAAGCCAAAACATAGTTTCAGTTTAATTCTGCTGCTTCAGCAAAGACATGGTGGAAACATGAAGAGGGTGAGAAGGAGATCTGCGCCTTTGAGGCATTTACACAAGCAGAAATCTGTCCGGGCACCAAAGATGTAGTGTGGATTTACTTATTAAACATTGCAGTCCAAAAAATAGCAGGTTCTTATCTCCCAGGTGATCATCGGCTAGAAAAAAAAAGAGAAAAAGTAACCACGATACATATGTTTGCAAGTGATCTCTGCCTGTATGCTTAGCACATACTCCTCCAGAACATATGGTCCTGTGTATTATTCATGGAGGGTATACGTGTGTATTCTGCGAAGATATACTTTACATGCAGAATAGCACATCTCAAGGTATAATTGAAACGGCAATGTCACGAAGCCCAGCACGATGTTGTTGTATAGTCTTGAGAAACCACCAGGAACCATAATGACAATGCACTCAGCTCCCATCATCCTGACAGCCCCTTCTTTGTCATTTCCTCTGGAAGAAGACCATAGTTACATGTCATTTTTATATGTAATGCTTCAGGCATCTGAGTCATGTTCATAATAGAACCACTGCTATTTATTTATTTATTTTGTCAGTCGATATTGAATAAGCCAGTTTATATTGTATAAATTGTGCATGCTAATATTTTTACATTTAGAGTACCTTAGCCATCCTCTAACAATTGCTAAAATTTTAATCTGCCATAATATGAAAACAATTATCAGCTTATCAGAATTGTAATATCTGTCATGAAGCCAGATCGTCAGTAAACCCGGATGAGTCTTATTTGTAATTTGTGAATCAACAGATTCATTTAAAAGAACTGGCTCATAAGAACTTTTTGTTCAGGAACTGGCCTGATTTCAATTTTGAGTTCAATGGAAGGTAAAATACACTGCTGTTCAAATGTTTTTTTTTTTTTGTTTTTTTTAATAGAAAGAAGTCTCTTATGCAAACCAAAGGTGTATTTATTTGATAAAAAAATATTAAAAGAGTTAAAAATAATGGTTTTCTATTTTCAAATGTAACTTATTCTTGTAATGGCAAAGCTGAATTTTCAGCATCATTACAATGTTACATGATCCTTCAGAAATAATTCAAATACGCTGATTAGGTGTCCAGGAAACATTTATTCTTATTATTACTATTATGTTTAAAACAGTTAATTTTTTTTTTTTTTTTTCTCCAGTATTTGTAGAAAGTACAAAAGAACGTCTTATTTGGGAAAAAACAAAAAACAAACATATTTTGCAACTTAAAAAAATCCTTTACTATTGCTTTTGTCAATTCAATTCGTCCTTGCTGAATAAAAGTATTAATTTCTTTTAAAAGAAAAAAATAAAATAATAAATATTACTGACCCCGGACTTTTGAATAGCTATACAGATTTGTCAAAAAACCACCTTTCATGTTTCATGAAAAAATAAATAAAAAACAGCATATGGATTTGAACAACACTGACATAATGCATTTGTTAGGTGAACACACCAACCCACAAAAAGCAGTGCATTAGTTATGATGCAGATTTTTTTTTTTTTTTTTGTCTTTTTAGTAAATAATACATTCAGTGACAAATATAAATTTGATTTTGATCTGGGTGAAATAGGAACAAATTGTGATACAAATTGTCTCTGAATCCCCCTTTCCAAAGACAATTCCTTCAGTTTGAACTCTAGCCGTCTTGAATCAGAAAGAAAAATCAAAAGAATGGGGGAGAGGGAAACGTATAAAAGAGAGACAGAGAAAAAAAAAAAGAAAAACACAGCATGAGGAAGAGTGTGGAATGAGAAAGGCATCCAGTAGAGAAATGGTATTGATATCCCCCTCCACAGTAAGACGCTGACCTGCTTTTACAGTCTGATGTAATTATCCGTGGCATGTGTCTAAACCATGGAGAACTGAACATTTGCAACACTCCTTCAGATTTCCATGAGAAGCACAACACCACCCATCCCCAGTGTTTGTACTGGCCGAGTTTCGCACCATTTTATAAACGCTAACCAGAGGGCCGAGTAGAAAAATAAAATAAGAAATGGCACTTATTATGAACGACTTCAGAATGGCACACTTTCATCTGACAATTAGAACAGCCTGCCTGCATCCTGACGTTTTATGGCATCTCAATAATAATGAGGGGGAGGTTGCAGAGGAAAGACTGACAGGAAGGGAATTGTCTCTGCGGGGATCTGCGTGACTTGAGTGCCGATCAGCCGTCATGTTTAACACTAACACGCACCAAAACACTGAAGCCAAGCTCCATTCCTCCACCAATGAGCTGAGGTATAAGTGTTTCCCTGGATAAATAAAGAAATTAAATTGTAAAAATAATTTACAGTGCTTTCTCGTTCAGTGTTTATTTTTATTTTTTGCCAAGAACCACTTCATCCCTTAAAACCAGGCAAAAATGGAGAGGCACGTAGATGACAAATCCTCTGTCAGTCACACAAATGCAGACTGTAATCTAAAGAGAGCGACAGAAAAGCAAGCGGGCAATTGCTGGAACCTATGCTGCTGCCAGCCAAATGTGCTAAACAAAATGCGCGAAACCAGTCTCTCTGTCCGCACTTAAATGAACAGTGCGCTATTGCTAGAAGCGCTCAGGGTTTTGTGAATGGCAGACAGCAGAATGACAGATTCTCCTTGAGGTCCTGGGATTGGAACATCCTGGTCTCCATCACGAAGAGACTGAGACAGGCTAAAAACAAATGCTGAGAAGGTTAAAACACAGGCAGGGAGACCTTAAAAAGAAAGATGTACTGTACGTCAGCAACCAAAAAAATGCACCATCACGAGAGTAGCGCATAAGAGATCTTAAGAAAGGAGAGAGATTTTTAAGAGATGAAAGAGGACTGATTGAAGCCATGTTCTACATGTCTGCTAAAAGCACTAAAAGATTCAGCATAACCTACAAGAGCTTAAAAAAGTATGAGGTGGTTTGCCAAGCTGGTCTTCATCTGGTTTGGCTAGTCGTCCATCTGGTATCCTAGCTTGCCCAGCTGATAAAAACCTCTCTAAAACCAGAAACTAGACCAATCTCAGTAAAATCAAGTAAAAATTAATTTTACAGGTCAAAAGTTAAGGTTAGATATTACAAAATATAGTAAAAACAGTAATTTTGTGAAATATTATTAACACTGAAAATAATTGTTTTCTATTTTAATATATTTTAAAATGTAATTTACTGTAATTGTTTTCAGAATCATTACTCCAGTATTCAGTGTCACATGATCCTGATTTTCTGCTCAGAAAACATTTTATTACTATCAATGTTAAAAATAATTGTGCTGTTTTATATATATTTGGAAACCATGTTTTTATATTGAGTAATTGTCAAATATTCAACAAATAAATTGCCTACGGATTCCATTTCATTCTTAAATATCGTCACGGTCGGGTGGAAACCTCATATCTCTATATTTTGTCATTTTTATATATATTTTTTTCCCACAAGTCATTACTATTGGTCACCCTTATACATCTGTCTGTGGGTTTTGCAAATATTTTACCAATGAAAAGTATTTAAAAGAGCTTGTGACGAAACTTCGTAATTGACCCTTTGCCGGGAGTTTGACTGACAGGTGATCTAACCAATCATAACGCCAAATCTGCCGTTTTGTCCGACAAAGCAGTCAGGGGAGTTAGTAGATTAACATCGGTGGACTTGGTGTGTACTGACGTCTTTCTGCGGTTGAAACAACATACCTTCTGATGTTCATTCATGTTTATTTGATGCTATAATTTAACTGGTAGGAAGAGATGATCGGTTCACGAGCTGCTTGATCTGTCACGACACATTAAAGAGCCACAAAATGGTAATTATTGTTTAAATTTCTTTAAAAATTACAAAATTTGAAATTTGAGACTTTGTTTCATATCAAAAGTAACCTGCTCTGTTGTGTCTGTTGACATGTTGTCAGCGTCCTTTTTGCTCCGCGATGTATTTTTCACTGCGTGAGAACATGATGTGTGGCGTGAGAGTGGTATGGCTTGTTGGACATAGCAACAGTAACTAAATGGGGCGTGTCTTTGCGAACGGTCAATTCCATTGGTTCCTCAAACTGTGGGTAAAACCTCATAATTCCACCTCGCCTCAATCGTGAATGTAGCGCTGCACGTAATATACAACAGTTAAATAAAATACTGTTTGTTTGAATATGTACAACATTTTCTTTACTCAAGAAACAGTATACACACACACACACACACACACATTTGTCTGACATCCGCTAGTCAAAAATCCTGTATGCAAGTGTCTGACCACATATTAAGCCACATTATCAATTTTGACAACAAAAACGAGTTCTTATTAGCAACAATGACAAAAGCAAAAACAGCAGCATGAATAAAGTCAGCAAATATTTGGGCAATATTTGAGGGAATATTCTAGGTCAAATGTGCGTTTTTAATTAGATTCAAAGTCATTCAAATTCCTTAACATCTACGATTTAAAAAGCTCTATATGCTTGATAAAATGTGATTGCTCCCTTTATATTATAAGGCATCAGAAATTACGAATTAAAAACACTGACAATACTGCGTTCTCAAAAAGTAAAAGAAAAAAAGCAGGTTGCAGAATGACCTTTTGAGGCATAGATCCATCCCAAAAATCCAGTGCTTTCTATAAATACCAGTCTCTCTCACAGTTGAGAAGAAACAGGTAATCAATAGCGCAAGTAGTTATTGAACATCAGTCAGTCTCTGTGGAGATGTAGAGATAGAGACTCTGGTGAGTTAGAGAAAGAAAGAGAAATAAAGCATTGTTTAGATGCATAAATAACAAAAAAAAAAAAAAATCCTTGTAGCAGCTTTGAGGTGCCCAGGGTATACTGGCATGTTCTTTGCTCTCCACCCTGCTGAGTAACAAGAGATCAGGGAGAGGTTATCCAGAGGATTGACTGCCTCAGATCTGCAAAAACCAAACAACTACTTAAAGATCTCTGATATATTGAATATCTGAGGAAAAAAAAAAAAAAAAAATGGGTGTGGGTAGGAAACCACATTGTGCTAAAACATAAATCTTCCATTAAGTCCATTAAATATACACTGCATGGCCAAAAGTATGCGGACATCCTCTTCTAATTAACTGGCAAGGCAACTTCATTCCAGCATAGACAATTCTTAATGCTACAGCATACAGTGACATTTTTAAAGGACTGCATGATTTTAGCTATGTGGCAGCAGTTCAGCAAGGGCCATTTCTATCCCAGCATGCCAGTGCCCCTGTGCACAAAACAACATCCATACAGAAATGATTTCTGAGTCTCGTGTATATGAACTTAATTAAATGGCCTGAACAAAGCCCAAAACACCTTTAGGATGGATTGGAATGTCAAACGAATTCCAGGTCCACAATAAATGTATGTATGTATTTGTTTGTTTGTTTGTCATTCAGTTATGTTAACTGCACAAGAAATGGCAGGAAAGTATGGGTGATAAATTATTTTTAAAATAATGCATTTAAAATGAATAAATTACCAAAAAAAAGTCAAATAAATAAATAATATCCCCCATTATTTTCTGCCACTTCTTCACGGTCTTGTGAAAATTACAGGCATATTAATAATGCTGCTACTACTACTACTACTACTACTACTATTGCTACTACTACTACTACTAATAATAATGAACTGCACTTAAAGTTGGCATGAAACGGGAAGTTGCAATAGTCTTTTGTTCTCTAATGTGATGTATATCCAAGTGAAGCAACTTTTTTTTTTTTTCAAACAAGGAAAAAAAAAAAAAAAAAAAAAAAGTGGGGGTGGGACTTGATTTTGTCCATTGGGAATTGATTGGATGATTATGGTTTTCTACTGATGTGAACTCATATGAGTGACAGGTTGTCCCACCCTCGTTCCAATCAGGGTTATTATATTAATAAAATAAAATAAAATATAAATATAAACGATAATTAAAAATGTTGTCTTGCAAACAACTGAAATAAGTTTAAGCACTAAAAGGATTAATTGGAAATAAATAAAAACTAAAACTAAGGCTAAAACAGAAATAAAAATAAATTAAACCTAAATACCAACAGTAATATACAGATGTGCATGGATAAATCATTTATAATAAATACTGCAATATTCCATAAAAAATAAGAATTCTCAATTTTGATTTCCTGCTGACTTTAAGCACAGCTGTCCAATGTCTCAGAATATGTGCACTATCCCACCAAGTCATGTCTATGACAGTATTATTTAACAAGTTACACTAACTGAAACTAGATTAGCTCATATCATGTGTATTCATCTGCTTCTAGTGGTGTCGATAACTTGTTTTACTGAATAGGATCTCCATGTTGATATAGAAGGCGTTCTGCCGCTCAGTGGATCTGTGCTAAAGGAGATAAAGAGGGAATGAGGGGCTCTTTGGAGTGATTCATGGGTTACCCTGCTGCCCTACTCAATATAGGCAGGCAGATGACTGAGTGGCCAGTGTTGTTTGCTGGGCCCTGCACAGCACACAGACACGTCTCATGCCAATCAAATGCTCAGGGTGATAGAAACAGGTCCTGAAACGGAGCAACACTGTTTTTCTTCCTGATCACTTGCATATTGATTTTTGCACACAGCCTTTGACTTTTCTCCTTCCGGCAGCGTGTCTACAATGATGACCACTTCATATGCGAGTCCCCTGTATGTAATGTGTTTTTTACATCTACACATCCACACTTGGAAATCATCCTTCTCAGACATATCCAGACTGCCAAATACAAATCTCAGAAACATGCAGGTAAACGTTAGCAAATAAACACCAACAATAATTTCTCTAGGGTCCTCTGAAATCTGTTTTGTTTTTCTCCCAAATTTTGTGTTTTCCATTTTATTTTTTCTGGATTCCATTTTAATGGTTTAATTAAATTGTAATAATTAGAAAGGATATCCAAAATCAATTTAATTCATAAAACTTTAACAGGTCAACATTTTATTTTATTGTTTTATTTATTATTTTTATTTTTTTTACAATAATAGTGCCCTATGAAATGTTTTATTTATTTATTTATTTATTCATTCAGAAATTCAGAAATTTTGTGTTGTCTGTTTTAAAATGCCCCTATGTTATTTTGGAGCTCTCCTACAATAGATTTATATGCATAAAAGGTCAAAAAACACTTTAATTTTCTCATAACATCACCTCATTTCTCACGCTTCATTCGAAGATTCCGTCTCTCTCTGTCAGCCAATGAAGACCATAGGCTGGCATTATGCAAATTTGTTACACTGTTACATAGGTATGTAACAGGAAGTGAGACTAGAATTGCTGACGATTTGTTTCAGCAGTTCAGAATCAATTCTTTATTTCAGGAGACAATAACTTTACTAGCCATGCACTTTGATATTAAAACTGTGCAGACCTTTTACATTCACAAACAGCTATTACACACTGCAAGAAAGGTAATGTTCGAAAAAATCATAATTGGGGGCACTTTAATTTTTCTGGATTTTTTTCTGAACTTATCAAAAATGGTGATAATCAAATGAATGTGTAAAACTTTAACAATGTAACCTTTTAAGATGTAATGAAACTAAATTTCATCAATTCCTTTAATTTTTAAGTGTTACACAGCAGAGGTTTACTGCTTAAATTAAAACAGGGACAATTATGATATTCCTTAAAAATAGTGTTTAATAATAAACTGTATTATTGTTGTTGTTACTACTTTGAGAACTACATTCTATGGTACAATAGTACTATATTTGTCATAATTTCTTCAAGTTAAACCAAACTTTTATTTTGGTTGGTTGTAGTGAAGACTTTTGAGTTTCTGTCTTCCATTTTTATGACTGGATTCTGCAATTCCATCTGTGTTTTCTGCATCACAGAAATCATATGGCTCTACTTCTCCAGCGTTTAAACAATAAAAACTGTAATCCAGCCTTGGATAATCAGAACAACTCATACAATCCAACAAAGACCAAACTAACCTGGCTTTCTGCCATGTGCTGTGCAGCAATTGGCTGATCTAACTGTGTTTGATTCTTCTTTTGTTCATTTTTAAGCATTTTCATTGGTTAATTGCCCATGAAGTTATGGCCGTTCGTTCCTGCTTTATTTACTCTCCCCGAGGCTTCTAGAACATGCCAAGGTCGAACGACACCATCTCGTCTCTCTCCGTCTGCTCACTCCTTACCCTCTGTTAATTGCCTGTTTAATTAAGGGCTCAGCAGTGACCCCATGCATGGTGGCAGAAAGGGGACATAGAAAAGTGGGGTCTATCGATTGCCTCCTCTGGCCAGAAACAACCTTCTTTTAGCACTCTCCGTTGACCCTTAGAGAGCGTGTCGAAGAGGCAGACACGCGTCTATGCTTCACGACTTCAGTGCAGGGTGTCACTGCTCAATAAGGCCTACACATGTATAGGGCTGGACCCCAGCAGCAGGGAGGCTCTTGGCACCACAGTAAATGGGCTACTCTAATTGGTCTACAGACATAAGGTTTTAATTTACATGCCACTTATGTGGCTCATTGTTCAGAATCTATAATCTCAAAGTCCCTAACATTTTCATGGTGGTCCAATTAGTCTTTATTTTATATTTTACAGTATTTTGGAAAATACTGTCAACTTAAATTCTTTCAACGCTGTGTATAACAGTCTACAAAAACATCAACAAAAATGTGTGACATTTTGGTAACACTTTATCATGAGGTTCAATTTGTTAAAGGGGACCTATAATTCCCCTTTTACAAGACGTAATATAAGTCTCTGGTGTCCCCAGAATGTGTCTGTGAAGTTACAGCTCAAAATACCCCACAGATCATTTATTATAGCTTGTCAAATTTGCCCCTATTTGGTTGTGAGCAAAAACACGCTGTTTTTTATTTATTTATTTTTTTAAATTGTGTGTGTGTGTCCCTTTAAATGCAAATGAGCTGCTGCTCCCAGCCCCCTTTCCAGAAGGGGGCGGAGCTTTAACAGCTCGCACTTCGGATGCACAACAAAAATGGAGAATGCTGAAAGCTGGAGAATCTCATGCATCCAAAATGACGATTGAAAGTAATGGTGTTCAGCCTTACAATGTTTAAACTGGAGTCAGACACTGATGGAGAGACTCAGGAAGAAGTTATAACTTATATAAGAAAGAAAGAAAGAAAGAAAGATGATGCATGGATGAATTAGTTACAGTAAGATCAATAAAATGCAATTTTACAGCATTTATTAATCTAGGATTATGTTAATTTTTACATATACAATTTTAATTTGCTTTTAACATTTTAAGAAATGCTAATGTATTATGGAAAAAAACAGGAATTAACAATGATTAATAGTATATTTATAAATGAATATTAACCTAGATTAAAAATAGCTGTAAAAAAGTTTGTTCATGATACCAAATGCATTAAAGTTAATGAATAAAACCTTATTATAAAGTGTTACCAACATTTTTAAATAGGTTTCCCTACTGAAAACAACAAGTTTGCTTTAGCTATTTTTTGGACTAATGTAACTGTATTAAACCTAGTGCAAATCCAATTGATATATTAATTCAACAAATATTAAGTCAGCAAAGCCCCTCTACAACAGCTGATTGGGAAAAAACATACAATAACATGGAATTGAATGTATCATACGGACTCATCAACAGATCAAAGGTTAAGTGTATAATTTCTGTACCAATAGAGTCAACCTAAAAATAACATCCTTCTCTACATATTAAGATGGGATAGGAAAAAATATTCTAGCATATTCTAAAAATTACACATCACCATCCTTTAAATTCAAACCTAATCTTCTGTCATTAGAGTGTCACATTTAGGTCCACAGCCTGATAGAAAGAATGTCCCTGTCCCAATCCAATGAGAGTTTCTGAGAGCCTGTTACAGTACTTAATGGGTGTGAAAAGGAAATTGTGTGAATGTGGAGGCTAAGAGGCCCATAAAACCATTTTCATAAATGAACAGTACTCTGGTGCTCCCCAGACAAGGTTTGCGATGGACTGCAACGTTTTTATCCCCTCTATTTGGTCCAAGCTCTGTGCACATTATGTGCTGAATAATTGAATCAAGCTGTGATTTGGTTCTGTTCCATTGAACAAGTGCTGAGATGTTTCATGACTGTGGTTCTCCTGGCTTCCTCTCTCTCGTAAAACACCTACCCGCTGCCAACAGCACCACAACAAGCGCTCTCGCTGCTTAGCGGTGCACGCGATGAGTGGTATCCTTCGGTTTTCCCAGAGATGACTGAACAAAAACTAAACGTTAGGGCACTCACCACTGAGAGGATCCTTCTGTGCCAGTTATCTCCAGAACATCGTAGTCTTCTTCCAATTGAAAGTCAGAGAAGACCAGGGCAATGGTGTCACCTGGTTCGGCTAGCACTGTCCAGGTGCAGTCCGCGTTGTTGTTGTACTCCTGGGGGTAATTTGGACTAGTGATGACACCGCTTTGACCCCGCAGCGTGCCGCCACAGCCATCATCCGCTGTGAAGAGATAACACACAAATACAGACAAGTTTAAGTTGGATTAAATCAATTTCCTTAATCTTCTGGTGGAGAAATGGCTGGAAATAGGAAAACGACAAGATGCCATGACACACAGTGGGGGTCTTGAGGTTTCGGGCAACACTCGCAGGCCAGTGATGCAACTCACTGCAACATGGGTGTAATTAACTGAGATCTATGTAAAATTTTGTTAATTATT
Organism: Hypophthalmichthys nobilis; assembly: GCA_037950665.1. Taxonomy (NCBI): domain Eukaryota; kingdom Metazoa; phylum Chordata; class Actinopteri; order Cypriniformes; family Xenocyprididae; genus Hypophthalmichthys; species Hypophthalmichthys nobilis. The sequence goes on along the minus strand of CM075483.1, from coordinate 6,826,129 downwards.
TCTAGTCAAAACCTATTCTACTCCTTAAAAGTGTGTTAAGGAGACAATTATATAATAAATAGGCACTTAAAGGCTGCTGTGGTAATTGAGCCCTCTGGCTCTCCCAACTTTCCTTACTGAATCAAATGCAATGTCTCTATTTTTGCTCTCTTGATGCTCGGTCTTTCTTCCTGACAGTGAGTCCGTGAGGTGAGGAAAAAGAGCCGAGCCAACTGAGGGTGAAGGCAAAGCAACAGATCCACTGACTTCCCTCCCCCTGTTTTTTTTTTTTTCTGTTTTTTTTTCCTATGCATCCCTCCCCTGAGAAAAGTAAGAAATCAAAACTTTTTTGACATGGAGAAAAGTTGAGTCTGAATACCTGACCTCCTTTTCAAAAATTCTATTCCATAACACGACCTAAAGAGGCATTGTCTCTAGCACAAAGTACAGAAAATGCATTAAAAAACTGTAAGGACAACCAGGCTGAATCTAAAAGCTGTTTTGTAGCTGCTAAGTTGGAAAAATTGAGAGCTTATGCAGGTAATCAGGGACTGCAAGATATCCAGGGTGAGTTTTGGTAGAAATCATATAGAACTGAATCGCTACATTATATTTCTCAGCAACGAGGGGGTAACATCGCTGGTTTTGAAGTAATTCAACTCACAGCTTTGTTGTTTTTAACTATTTCTATTTAACTATTTCCCCCTACCATATAGCAGTGAATACACGGAAAATTGTGTGGGGTCTCCATGCGCAAAGACTTTCACCATTTGCTCTAGCTTCAGCCAATTGTCATCATTTTGTTCTGAGCAATAGGGGCTTCCTGGGGCTCAAAATTCACAGAGTAGGAGGGGGTAGTGACGCTCCGTGCAACTAAAAAAGGTCCCACTGTCCACTAAGGTCCGGTTGAGGAGTTACAGAATTGCCCGGCTCGCCGATCTCATATAGCATTATTTTATTAGCTGCTTACCTCCTGAACTGCAACTTTCTTTACCATGCTATTCAGCGCAAATCCCGCCATGTAGGTTAGGGTTAGGTTAGAGTTAGGCGTAGGGTAGGTTTAGGGGTTAGCATTTGTTGTAGCATTGTGTAGGAAATCAGCACTGTAGAATCGGCTGTGGGGCAGAGTTTGTGCTGAACTAGATTCGGGGAAAATATCGCGCATGCGTTTCATGTGCCTATCTGCCAATGGGAAGAAGCCACACCCTATTTTGGAACTCCAACCCCGCTTTGGAGTTCCCACACCCATTTGGTTATTTCCAGGCTGCAGTTATACCCTTCTCGAAAATTCCGTCAATGCTAGGGAAAGAGTTAGTAGAGAAAGACTCTGAACAGACAAAGGTAATTCACACACGTCTCTCGCTCTCTCTCTCTCGTTAATGAATTCAAATAAATGCTATAATTCATTCATTCAAATAAATGTAATCTTACGCACTACTTTATCTTTGTGTCTAATTCAAAGTGGGTGGGATGCTAGATCTAACAAGCCATAACTGATGAAAATAACCATCATTTTACCTTTCCAGTCAATTATTGCTTTAATATTTTGCTTTAAGTTCACAATGCTGGCAAATGACCATGGTATAAGTGAGATAATCCACAGCTAGCTGTTGTTCTTCACCTCCACATCGTGCATTAAAATTGTTTAATGCACAGCTAGCCGTGGATTATCCCTTACACATACTGTAAATAGATACAAACATTTTTATATAATACTAAAATTCTTTTTTTTTTTTTTTTTTGTAAATATGGTCTTTGTCCTCCATTGTGTGTAGAAAAAAGCAGGTCATTCATCAGACTTACGGTAAAAATGTGGCATGCAAAGACATCCCTGCTCTGTAAAGCCTCTAGTTTGATAGCTACAGAAGAATTCTGAATTATGGGTGCATGCCAAGTGGATAAGTTGCCTTCCAGGCAAGTAAAGGAGCAAAGAGCCTCTGTGTGAGCGAGTGAGTGACTCATAATGATAACTAGAAGCCTCTCTGGGGTAAAAGAAGGGTTGAGGGGGAAAAAGATGGGAGATTTGTTTAGAAGGCGTTTGAGTTGGCGTTCATGTGTGAGTTTGAGGAGGGAAAGACAACGTGAGAGAAAAAGTGAGTCATCACACCTACCTAGCAAGCAAAATTCTCTCTCACCAAGCAAATAAACAAACTCTATGTCAGAGAGAGTGCAGAGTGTGTGTGTATATGCCTCACACAGGTGAAGGAGCCTGCTTGTCACTGCTGGGTGATGAGTTCTTCTCTGACAGGCCAGCATGGGATTCATTAGTGGTGACTGGCTAATCGCATGATTTCTTTTCTGTGAGTGGAAAACGGCGGGAGGACCTGGGCCCTGTCAGTCTTCTGTCGGATCCGTCACTCTTACATTTCCCCGGAGAGACACAGAGCATATGTGAGGAGAAGCCTCTGAGAGTTCTGTAACAGAGGAATGGAGAGGGAAAAAAGCGCAATGGAGGCAGGGGAGGGAGGGTTCGGAGGGAGGACCGGCTATTGGTATTCCAGCCGAGAGTTTCCTTCACACTTCAGTAGAACACGCCGATCACTGGCCTCAGCTCTGCCTCTCAGTTTGGTCGTTTGATCTTGTTGAGACTTTGTGACTTCATGTCTAAACTTCTAATATTTATAAAAGGCTTTGTGAAAAATAATTTAGTATTGCAAAAACCTAAAAGCAAAACTAGATTTTTGCTTCATGCGCTTGCAAATAAGGCAAATGAATAGTGTTACAGTGTAATAAATGATTACACAAGAAGTGTAATCATTTAAGTGTAATCTTGTGTTCCTTGTGTAAGGAACACAAGACCAATCACAATACATTATGCAAATAGCTAGTTGTAAGAAAGTCTACCAATAACAATTCACTACTGTTCAAAAGTTTGGTCAGTATTTTTTTAAGAGGTTGATACTTTTATTCAGCAAGGACACAATAAATTGAACAAGAGTGACAGTGAAGGCATTTATAATGATACAAAAGATTTATTATTCAAATAAATAAATAAATTTCTATTCTGCAGAATTATTACTATTCTGCAAAAATATCATGCAGCACAACTGTTTTCAAAAATGATAATAATAATATTAATAATAATTTTTTTGAGCACCAAATTAGCATATTAGAATGCCACATTCTGTGACATGTGACACTGAAGACGTAATGATGTTGAAAATTCAGCTTTGGCATCACAGGAATAAATTACATTTTAAAATATATTCAAATGGTAAGCAGTTTTACAATAGTACTGTTTTAAATGCAGCCTTGAACATAAGAGATTTCTTTCAAAAACAACTTTAAAAACTAAACTTTAAAAACAACTTTAAAAACTTTTACCGACCTCAAACATTTGAACATAGTAGTTTGTCAAATATTTACAATAAAAAAAAAAGAAAGAAAAAGAAAATTAACACTGCTGCAAGAGACTTTCTAATACAACGGCTGAGGGAATAACTAAATCATTATTTTTGTTACCTCGTTTGTAAAGTCATGGAAATGCTATCATTGCTATCAAAAAAGACCAGCATAACAACCTGTTGGTATTTCCATAGCAAAGCCAATTTCATGCTATGGTAATACCTTGAAGTATAATGTACAATTAAAGCTGCAAGCAGTGATGAAATGGCCCTCGCACCTGGGGCCAACGTCACCCGTTGGCCTTAAGAAAACAGTGAATAGTGGGTGACATATATCTAATCGAGTAAATACAGGAAAAATATGGCAAAGTCATTTTGATGTGCCACACTTCCTGCTGCCAACAGGTGGAGCTTTGACTATTACTGAATATTGTCATGTAGATGTCTTCAGGCCAGGACTATTATCAAACGTGAAGTTTAGAGCAGATCGGACATTGTATGCCTGAGTTACAACAACTTCCTGTTTCATGGCGTTAATCACATACATTAGCACTTAGCCAAGTGTTGCATGATTTCACCTGTTTCTAGCATGTTAGGTACTTCATGGCATATTTAAATGTGTTTCAAGGAGTGAATTACAGTGTAAAGCATGCCATTTCCTCTTGCCAGCAGGTGGCGCTATGACTAACTGAATATTTGCATGAAGATGTCTTTAGGCCAGGACTCTTATCACGCATGTGAAGTTTGGGGCAGATCGGACACTGTATGCCCGAGTTACAACAGCTTCCTCTTTCATGGCAAAACATCACACTTTGTCAGTCCGCCACGAACACGCCCTTCAGCAAAAACTCAAGATCTTTGCAATTTAATGTCGCTAATGCCTTAAGATTAGACTAACCATGTATGATGTGGTTCTGGTTAAACCTCTATGGGGAGTTAATCACAGTGTAAAACATGCCATTTCCTGTTACCCACAGGTGGCGCTATGACTGTCACTGAATATTGCCATGTAGATGTCTTCAGGCCAGGACTCTTAATAAAACATGTGAAGTTTGGGGCAGATCAGACATTGCATGTCCGAGTTACAACAACTTCCTTTTTCATGGCAAAAGAAACTGTCAGGCCGCCACGGACACGCCCTTCAGCGAAAACTCTAGATCTTCGCAATTTATTGTCACAAAGGCCTTTAGATTAGACTGACCAAATATGATGTTGATCTGGTTAAAGCTCTAGGAGGAGTTTGTTAAAGTACAACGTCTGGAAATGGCAAAAACTGCAAAAATTTTGCAGAGAAAATTCAAAATATCTCACTTCCTGTTGGGTTTTCAGATTTTGCACCCAGGGGCTTTTTTTGCAGGTCTTGGGCTGTTACACGTGTCTACCGAATTTCATACCTGTATGTGAAATGTAGCGCGAAGGGCGCTTAATTTGTAGGTGCGCCATCGAGCCATTTTGCCACACCTAATTCAGAAACCCACATCAGACGTATATTTTCACCACTGAGTTTTCGAGCATGTTTAGGCCCTCAAAAATGCGATTTATTTCGGAGAAGAAGAAGAATTGACTGAGCAATTACAATAGGGTCCTCACACTATCGGTGCTCGGGCCCTAATAAACTAGAGTATAGGGCAATCATTCAGTGTCATGTTATTAAAAAAAAAAAAAAAAAAAAACCAATCAAAGCACCCCCATTTTTGTAAGGCTTGCCCATTTCCTGACAGCTACTATATGTAACAGAGTTTTAGTTTAAATCAATCAGTTTTCTTAATAAGCTCAAGCAGACCTTTGAACTGCCCAAGGAAGTCTTTTATGTCAAAGTGACTTGTTCAATTGGTTTGGATAAACGGATGATGTGTGATGCATAAAGATCTAAGCCCCTACAAAAGATGGTCTGCTTGTGTTTCATGTCTCTTCATACTGCCTTCCTCGGGCTCTGCAGCTGCCATGGTAACACAGCAGCGAGTGGTGTGCAGCGGCACCCTGAGACCCGAGAGCCAGCACTGATAGAGAACAACAACAGGCAAAAGAAGAGGGAAGGGAAAGGATTTTGGAGGAAGAACAGATCCAACCAGTCCGTGCAATTTCAACTTTTCGGTTTTCTCTTATCTTCCTTCTGGAACAATCATCCTGTACAGTGTGCCATAGAGGAGGCTGGCATGTCAACAGCCCGCCATTTTGATGTTTTGAATGCAGAATACTGAATGTATTCTCACATCGTGGGTAAAAGAGGGGGTTGAGAGGGATGAGGATATAGAGTGCGTGGAGAGGCTTAGAGGCCAGAGATCTGAATGTATATATCCATTTGGGATGGTATTATTAATGTATATAAATGTAGACATCTAAGCTTATTAGATCAAATATTTATAATATGCTCTATAGGAAATGGTACACAAGGCAGACTGGAGTCTGAGTGTTGTGTTTAAAAGAAGAGGCCTAGAAGACAAGCACTAATGAGGACAGAGAAGCGAGATGGCTTCTGGAGCCTTTCTGACACTGTGCGACTCCTTTAAGGGAAATGACCCAACCTCCTGCCACCCTTCTGGCCACCCATAATCAGAGCCAGAGAGGAGGCTGTCTGCTGCCGGCTACAAAGGCCTCTGATTTGCTGTTTTCTTTACATGTGTACAGACCAGAACTCCGTTTGGCGTCGGTCGCATGGTTAATTCATCTGAAAACCATTCAAATGGGAGAGAGATAAAAGATAAAGGATTACAAAGGATACAGAGTAGATATGATTTCCAACCTGACTGGAAATATAGATTGCCAACATAGTGCCACATTAAAATAATTAGGGATGCACGATACCGCTCGTGTACTCGTACTCATTAAAATGCTCCGATACCAACAACCGATAACACGCAGAGTGTACAGTACAGTGCTTCTGACAAAGAAACACCGACAACAGAGCAAACAGAGAGCAGAATAGATAGAACGAAACGCTGAGTGGATTGAGCACGCAGAGGCACAGACATGCAAGCCTGCTGATCGCATCCCTTTTTCACAGACATTGCTGGAAAGTTTGTAGTTTGTAGTCGGACATGGCAATAGCAAAGAAAATAAAACAAGGAGCATATTACTAACTTTAACTGACGGTATAAAAAGAGAGAGCGAGAGAGAACTTCTGTTGCATAATCTTGATTGCTGATCGTTCACTCAGTACATGTGTCATTTGGATTAAAATTAAATCGTATGTGCAAGTAAAAACATGATTTATGTATGACGAGTGGTTCCATACATTATTACAGGAAGGTAGTACAGTAATCACATGATGCTTTCAAGAAGTTTTTTGTGCGCAAAGCACGCGCCCAGAAAGCTGCTTCTCAGACAGGATGCAAATAGCCTAATAAATCTAGTTCTCTTTCATGTCTTATTGGGCTTAAACAGACAAATTCACACAAAATTATGTCAAAATGCCCGTATAGGCAAGCATCCTTGTGAAACATAGTCAGTTATGTCTTAAATAAACAAACAGTTAAAGATAAAATATTATAGATCAATAATATGAACAGTGAAAGTAACAGTAGTTCAGTAATTCTACAATACATTTAACAATCAGAATTACAGTAGGCATGAAAATAACTGAAGGAAATATCTATTTGCTAAGCCAAATGATTTGATTCATATTCTTTTGGTTCTTCTACCCAATATTTTTAAAAATTAGAAATGCAATGAAAATACAGGCATTGGTACTTGGTATCGGCAAGTACTAAAAATGAAAGTTATCGGTATCGGACTCGTTCTGGAAAAAGTGTTATCGGTGCATCCCTGAAAATAATGATAAAAAAAAAAAAGATTTTGAGGAAAAAAATCATCATTAAGAGAATACATTTGCAATGTTTTGATAATACAGGAAAAAGCTTGAGAATAATATTGTATATTAAATGATTAAAGGTTACTTTGTCACAAACTTTAAAGTCGTAATCTCTACAAGATTATTCTCTCATACTTTTTCTTTTTGTTTAACGTGGCATTAAAATGCTGTTGTGAACACAAAAAAAAAAAAAAAAAAAAAAAAAAAAAACTTAAGAGCATACTTAAATAGCATAAAGCAAACTTAAAAGCATAATAACCCTTAAAAAAGAACATTAAAAATCAAATAAAACACAATAAATAGAAATAGATAAAATGGTTACCACAAAGTTACACCCAGAAGAAATAAAATGATAAAATTACCATGTTGTACCTTTCTTCAAAAAAAGTAATAAAAAATGCTGCACAATTCTGCATGTGAATATGGCATATTTACAGTAAATTTACAGAAATATTTTATTGTTAAAATTAAGAGAAAGCATTGGCAAGAAGGGGTCTCTTTCTGGCATTTCGTGCCTGAGCATGTGTGTCTTTACGTGGGCTTCCTGTCCCCCAGCCCGGGCACAGATGGCCCTGGTTCATACTGGCCTGCGAGAACACACTCACACTCGATCTGGAGACCGCAGCTACTGTGCATTGCACTCGCATATGTCTAATACATTATACATGCTATTATCTGTGGAGTACTTTGTCATTGTTTTATTAACTGCAAGACCAGTGCATGTTTTTATGAGACTGTCATGAATATGTGAATATGCGAATATGCCTCTCATAAAATAAAAGCATGCATATACAGAGTTCATTTATGCATATTTATGAGCCTGTGCTTTGCGTCAAACTGACTGGACTTAAGATGTCAATGGGGGCTCACATCGTGTTAATATTTGGCCTCGAACTGTCAGCATGTTTTCAGAGTATCATGACAGAGAGCATTTGGATATTCCTGTCCCCCAGGCAACAGCTACCACGCTACCACGTGACCTTGCTGTCTTACACAACACGGCTTTCACACGTCGGCAGGTATCACCTCGGGGGTCTCTACTGCATCTCATCCAGGAAAAATAGAACTGTGCAGCCAACCTGCTACTAAACGCTGGGATATCTGTCAGCCCTGATAAAGACGCTTGGTAACCTTTTCTTGAGTCTCTCTTGAGGAGGTTCAGTCCCAACTTGCCCATATGGAGCCCCCGGACTCACCTCGGCAGTACGGCAGGGGGAAGTCCCAGGCAGCGGTGCCAGAGGAAGTGGCCAGGCAGGAAAGCACGGTGTGGCCCTCCAGCACATAACCTAGGTTGCAGCTGTAGCGGATCTTGTCCCCGATGTTGAAAGTAGAGCCTTGCTGCATGCCGTTGAGCAGCTGGCCTGGATTTCCACAGGTGTAGCTTGGAAGGGCTAGAATGAGAGAATGAAACAAAAAAATGTTTTAAACTGTTTTGCATATAGCATACTACCTGAGAGAGAAATCCATTGAGATTTGTCATGTTAAAAAGATACTACTGTTTAATTATATTATCTAAACTTCATGTCCTCCATCTGAAATATTTTAAAATATTTTACAAATGTTTAACAAATCATTTTAAAATATGTAATAATTTAATAAATGAACTATTATTTTAACAACATTACTGTTTTTACTGCATTTTCATCAAATAAAACCAGCTTTTGTGAGCATTATGAGCATAAGAGACTTCTTTCAAAAAGTACCCACCACAAACTTTTAAACAGTATGTATGCGCATACACATCCTGAACTATTTTTATTATATTTTTATCTTTAAACATGTTTACAATACAGAATTAGGGTTTCAATTTGCAGTAATAGCATGAAGTGATATATCTATAATGTAATGTCGTGACTCCTAAAATGGTGGAAAATTGCTAGGAAATGATGGCGAATAATACAAAGCATTACTGAATTGTTCATACTCTAATGTTCAGTCCATTTACAGTAATGCAACACATCACAAACCATTGTGATCGATCATTTTGATAAAAACTCATTTGTCAAGTTTCAAAACATTTACATTACATCAATGTATACAAGATATATTGACAACGCAGCACCTTAAAGTCTCAGGCATGTCAGTTCTATAGGCGGCCATTTTGGGGAAACAAAATCTGCAAAGTTGGAACTCTTCAAAAACATGTCAAATCACCAGTCTGATAATAACAGCATCAGAATTGTTTGTTCTTTAGCTCAGAAGGCTTAATGAAATAAAATAAAAATAGTCAAAACATTTTAATTTCTAGAACAATAGACAGAATGATAGAAAGAACGACTGACAAACAGAGAGATAGAACGATAGAGCGAATAGATTAGATGATAGATAGATAGATAGTGTAAGCGATCATGTCTCTTCAGAAAATTTGGACTACACTGCTCAGTTCATATGGATTAGTTTTACAGTCTCTTTATGAACTTTTTGAAGCATCAAAATGTAGTTGCGTAGACTGTCAATGGAGGGACAGAAATCTCTCAGATTTAATTAAAAATATCGGAGTCATTGACGAATAGGGTGTAAAAAAAACATTGAGATGTAAGTAATTTTGAAGTATAATCAATTAAAACTGCTTTTGTCATTTTTTAGAAGACGGACAAAGTTTGTCACCAAAAAAGTCATTCGGTTTAACCAAAATTCGGCTTTACCGAATTATACTTTTGGTTATACCAAATGATGATATTTTCAAACAATGCTAACATATAGATCTAACATATCTATCTAGCTAGCTAACAAAAAGACAATCAGACATTTTATTTTTTTAATACAAGTTTTTAAAACATTACAACATTTTCCATGTTTTATAGCGGTTGAACCAAATGACCTCATGTTTCAGGACGACCATGTGGTCCTTTTGCAGGTGTCCTGTCACATGATATTGACCACATGACTTGATCCAAAATGGTCCTTTTTTATTGGTTACTCCGAATGACATCAATGAAATTCATTTTCCGGACATTCTCATAACAAAGCAACTACTTCTATGCATAATTTTAATACCATTTTGCATTATGTTGATATATGATGTTATAAAATCATGCCAGAATAAAAAAAATATATATACATTTATTACATTCAATACCTTTATATGTAACAAAATATAATTAAAACCTTTTGGATTCAATAAAACAGATCTAGTTGTGATACCTTACATACTTCAGATGTCATATCCTTGTTTCTATTATTATTAAGGCCTTTGGACAAAAAAATTACCCGTCACATCATTGATCCATTTTCATTTGTGTTCCGAAGATGAACAAAGTCTTACGGGTTTGGAAAGACATGCAGGTTAGTAAATGATGACAGAATTTTCATTTTTGAGTGAACTAACCTTCTGAGTCAATTCACTGTTACTGATCTGTTTTGACTGAGAAAGCTATGCTAATGCAATTTAATTTGTGGATATACAAGCGTATACACAAAGTATTGTGCACCTTGGAAGCTCTCCTAATGGCAATGACCTGTTAGCAGGGATAGTGCACTGCAATGGGGAAATCTGTCTCAGTAGTGCAGGGAAACAGAGAGACAGCAGCAAGAGAGATAGGTGGGCTGACTGCTGATTACATCAGCACTGATTAGGAGAGCAGTTTCATCACTGCACATGTGAGAGCATGTGAGAGCAAGACGTTTGGTGCGCACACACACACATACACATATTTATCAGCACACATTTTAATGAACAGTAATGCAGGTGAGAGAAATATACACTTGAGATTGTCTGATTTTAACTAGGACTGAGTTGAGTGCTCCCTTAACCATTAATTAACTTGACTGAACGATTGGCATACTGTATAAGTTAGAATGCTAACTAGATTCACCCATCACTGGTCCACCAGAACTGTTTTAAATGAAGAAAAACCCTCCACTTACTCATTCTGATTTTGCATATACATAAATCATAAAGGCGTAACAGTTCTCTCTTTCTTAAAAAGAAATCCCTACTGGCATTGCGGGACTTTAAGTATTCTGCACAGATCCTGGATGTTCCCTCATACAACGTTCTCCCCATGGCCCCACTGCATTTGTCATCTCCAGTCTATAACTCACAGGACTGACTGTGCCACCCTTGCAGTTTGACTGCTTTAACCATTTTAAGGGTCGCTATATCCTGCCCGAGTGCTGAAACAGCAAGAGATGGTTCTCGTGTTACGTCTGCATCTATGACCCTCACTCTATTTCTCTTCCTTTGTCTCCATTTCCACTGAACCAGAGAGAGAGAGAGAGATAAAATAAAGAGAGTGGAATATTGGAGCAAATGCTGTTCATGTAACCTGGTGAGGAATGGGATTCAATTCTAATTTTTCCCAACACCTTTTTTTCTTTTCTTCCATCTCTAATAAAGAATATAATTTAAGGACAAAATCTAGTCCACTTTACAGCTCATTCTAGTCAGAGACACCATCTGACTGACATGTACAGCAACCAGTTGCAGATATGTGCTGCTTAGTCTGGCATTTAAAAAAATAATCAAATAATGACAAAAAAATATATTACTACTATTAGGGCTGTCAAACTTAATGCGTTAACACTTGCGATTGTTTTTTTTTTTTTTCAGTTTAACGCATTAAAAATATTTAACGCAATTAATGCAGCATCCATTTTGTCCGTCATAATTTGGCTAGCATTACATTATGATCTCTTATTCACGCAAATTCTTTTAAACCATTCAAGTGCCACAAGACAAACGAGAACACACAGTCAGTTATACTGTAATGTTAAATGTCTATAATTAATGTTAAAAAAATATCATAGAGACATCAGTACCAGTATTAGTATCAGTGATACTGGCCTTCATTCATAAAAAGATGCCATTAAACACATATTTAAAATATACTGTCTTTAAGTTCTTTCTATATTAATTTTGAGAGTAACTGTGTTATTACATAAATATTGCAATATAAAAATATTGAAAACTCCAAAGTTTTTAATCACGATTAGTTACAGGAAAAAAATGTGTGATTATTTTTTTTTTATTTTATTTTATTTATTTTTTTAATCGACTGACAGCCCTAATTATTATATTACCTGTAAATATAAAAATATTCACTAGCATTCAAAATATTAGGATCAGTAAGTCAGATTGGGGATCTATTCAGCAAAGATCAAAAGTGAAAAAGACATTCATAATGCTACAAGATCACAGTTTTCACTAAAATATTATGCAGCACAATTGTTTTCAACATTAATATTAATAATAATAATAATAATAAGTGCTTCTTGAGCACCAAATTAGCAAATTAAAATGATTTCTGAAGGATCATGTGAGAGTGAAGATTCTGCTTTGCCATCATAGGAATTAATCATATTTAAATATTATATATATATATATATATATATATATATATATATATATATATATATATATATATATATATATATAGAGAGAGAGAGAGAGAGAGAGAGAGAGAGCAGCAGATCAGCATATTAGAATGATTTCTGAAGGATCATGTGACACTGAAGACTGGAGTAATGATGCTGAAAATTCAGCTTTGATCACAGGAATAAATTACTTTATAAAATATATTCAAACAGAAAACAGTTATTTTAAATTGTAATAATATTTCACAATATTACTGTTTTTACTGTATTTTTAATTAAATAAATGCAGCCTTGGTGGGCAGACGAAACTTCTTTTAAAAACATTACAAATCTTACCGTGTCCAAACTTTTGACTGGTAGTGTATATATATTAACATAGTAGTTATTTAATACTGTAATAATAATTAATAAATAATAATAATAATAATAATAATAATATATATATATATATATATATATATATATATATATATATATATATATATATATATATATATTTTTTTTTTTTTTTTTTTAATCAAATCCTCTTATCCATGGTAAGCATATTTCTTTTAAAAATTTCAAAAACATTTCAAAAAATCTTACCAACCCCAAACTTATATAGATGTATGAATAAATGTATCCATAAAAACTTATGAATATACAATTATATACATATTAGTAGAAATGATGATGAAATGATGAAATGATTATTTCTGTTATTACACTTGTACTTACACATGCTATTAATGCCTCAAACTAAACTCTGCTAAATCCAACGTATATATTCTTCTGAAAATCGCTCCGAACAGCAACCCAATATATCTGAGGATGAACTTCGAGACAGGACGGAAACGGCAAGGTGAACAAACAGTTTGCATGTGTTCGCAACAATCAAAACACTCATAAACTGCCTACCATGCAATATATCCACAGCAGATTCTAGAGAACTGATTTTATGCTGATGAGGATTGATTTGTTTTACCAGCACAAAATAACTGAAGCAGCAACAGACATAAATGATAAGTGATTTGCAACAGTGAGAGAGCAACACCACATACAAAAAGGAAAACGTATAGTTACCTAGAAAACACTGACTGTCTGTGACTTATACTGTCACATTAACTAGCACGTATAGGCTAGAGGTTATGAAAGTTGCATGTTCAAGCACATAAAAATGAATATGAAAGCTCTGGCACCATTCGCTCTGACACGCCTACCACTCTCCATAGTCTATACTTTAAAAGTGACATTGTGAAATTGATCCCAACACACTAGCACATTAGCTCAATAAGCAGTTTCTGCTTTGTTGAGCAACGATTCAATCAATACCTCTCTGCGCGCACACAATTACCAGGCAACTGCAGTGAACACTCATCACCCCCTGCACACAACGGGCAAGACATGCAATCTTTTGCAAATCCCACAATTCCTTCTACATTGGACAAGAGTATTATGAACTTCCAAATACAAAGAAATAACACACATGTATGAGTTCCACCTGAAAGACAACTGCTTAACTGTGCATGTCATAAAATAGACTTTTGAGACAAATTTTTATTTGTCTCTCTGGTCTTTTATGCTTCATCAGGTACTTTCTGTGAGACTATTAAAGGGTTAGTTCACCCCAAAATGAAAACCAATGAGGTTCATTCTCGTGTTACGCAGCACATTTGAGCTTCTGCAAGAGGTTTGTTCTCGTGCATCAAGCAGGTTCAGTTGAGCATCTGTTTATGTTCGCTGATCAATGTTTATATGTGAGTAAAAGCCTAAATTCAATCTGTTCATCATAAAAAGTGATCGAGTCTCTTCAGAAAATTTGGACTACACCGCTCGATTCAAATGGATTAGTTTTCCGATCTCTTTGTGACCTTTTTGAAGCGTCAAAGATCAAGTTGCAAAGGCAGTCTATGGACGGACAGAAAGCTCTCAGATTTCATCAAAAGGATTTTCATTTGTGTTTCGAAGATGAACGAAAGTCTTACGGGTTTACAGGTGAGTAATTAATAACAGAATTTTCAATTTTGGCTGAACTAACCCTTTAAACACAAAAAATATAAAGTCAAAATGCATATTTTTTGTCGTCATCATGTTGCTCCAAACCTGTACTATTTCTTCTGTGAAACACAAAAGGTTTCAGTGTTTTTTTGTCCATACAAGGAAAGTGAATGGGGTCCAGTGTTGTTTGGATGCCATCGTTCTTCAAAATATCTTCTTTTGTGATTCTTCTTTTTTTTTTTTCCCTCTTTCTTACATCAGACTAAAAGACAATACAATGAAATCCATATTTTTTGTCAAAGACATAAATGTGTATTTTTGTTAATGCCCTAGTGAAAAAAAAAAGCTGTTAAAATTAAGCATCAGATTGCATTTATGTTCAGCTGATTCTATAAATAGATCCAGACAGTGGAACTTTTTTAAAGACATTTGAATTCTTCTTTTGAGGTAAAACCTACTGGGATTTTTTTACATGCTCTTTTGGCATACAACAAAAAATAAATAAATAAATAAAATCCCATTGCTCATAAATCAGCAGGCTGTGCAGTTACACACAATATTTAATCTAAAAATACTTTAAACCGTAACCTCTCCTCACCTTCAACCTTCAATTCTCAACTCTTCTACTGCCTCTTATTAATTAAGAGACATTATGGGATATTTACCATTGAACTACCAAATAATAATAATAAAAACATATTCAATCCAATTATTTATTTTAGGAAAATTATATAACAATAAATTAAATAATGTCTGTCTACAATAGCTACAGTATGTTTCCATCCACCTATTTTTATGCACATTTTAGGATATCACAAAAACTGAGTCGGATAAACTTTTTATCCGATAAGAAAACGTGCATAAACTACAATGAAAACACATTTACTAAAAAAATTCCTCGATGCGCATCAAAAAAGACGTGACTTTGCGATGGGACGGCATAAGTGGACCTACCGGCAGACTGATCTCGTTGCATAGCATCTGAAATTTTGTTTTGTTTGTTCTGAAATGCCTGAGCAAAGTCTGTCGTCAAAGTGGTTCAGTATAATTACGTCCCAGAACTGTCTTACATGACTGTGTTCCCAAACAGCAGACATCCGCCTCCGAAAGCAAGATACCTTTATTGCATTTTGCAAGTAATTTATTATATATGAAATTATTATATACAGTGGCTTCTCCTAATGCAGCAACTTCCATTTTTCTTAGTGATATTTAGCACCTGTTTATCAGGAAGTGACGGTTTTGTTCTCTTCAGATCACTGCTTTATTCACAAATGTTTTATGGAATATTCAAATTTATTCTAAAGTTAAATTCACAATTTTGGATGGAAACATAGCTAATGAAAATAACAATAAAATAATACAAACAATAAATGAATGTGTGTCTAAACATGAGACAATTTTAAACACATTCATTTATTGTTTTGTTTTTTCTTTTCTTTTCTTTTGTTTTTAATAAAACCTTGATGTAGTTCAAATCAATGTTTTTGTCAATTATCCATGTTTCTGTATCAAATACAGTCCAATCATAATGTAAAACTAGTTTTTTTTAGCGCAAGGTCAACAGTGGCTGCTAACATCAGAATGAGTCAGTGGCTTGTGAATTTGCACTTAATCCAAAGGGGTTTGTGTGAAATTCAACAATATTCCAACTTCAATGAGATTTTCTTCTCTCAGTACTCTGAGTCACAAGGGCTCTGGTCTCTTCGCATTTCATCTGGATCTAGTTTATCTCCATTTTCTTAGTAGCTTATGTCAGCAGAAAAGCAGACATTGAGGTAGCGTGTAGATGAGCTTAATAAATGCACAATTTATGTACCCATGCACTGAGGGTTGAAGGTGTCTGTCTCATGTTGAATGGTCAGTAACATTATATGCTCATAATTGGCTCAACATCTGCCCAGAGGAAACCTGCTTTGATTCTTCAGTCTGTGTAGATGTTATTTATATATTTATTTACTTGCTTATTTATTTATCATCTTCAAGCTACGGCGAGATGTGCCACAAGCAGCAGGATTTCAGAGCCAATTATTTGGTAGTATGGCCAGCTCATAATCACATTTGGTTGTGGAAACATTCACACACACGCACAGACAAGCAGACAGTATAATTGCGATAGGGATAACTGTTGTAGAACAAGGAAAAAATGTATAAAATTGGAGTGAACCACATTTCACCTTCCTAAGAGAGCACATACAATGCTGTTAGTGACAACCTGTTGTGGTACTGGACAAACCAAAAGGCCATAAAACATTAATAAGCACTCAGATAGACCCTAAACTTCAAGATTTTGTAATCCATTGGGTCCTTTAGAGCATGGTGAACAGAATACTTCAAAAATGTGGCAGTCAGAAAAAAGAAAGAACAAGAAACATGAGGAACAGCATCCCTTCCAGGAGTGAATGTAGAATTTCAGCCTTCAGGTCACAGTCCCTCAGTATGAGATGGTGTAGTTTTACATCTCTTGTTTTATCTAAGCAGTGTCACAAGTTCAAATCTCAATCGAGTGATAATTTTAAAATAAAACAATAAAAACTGCATCAGTAACTGTGGCTTATTTGGTTGCATGTTATTCTGTGATTTAGGGCACTTTGCAGCATGACAATAAAGGGAGAAAAAAAAAAAAAAAACATACAAGATAAACTGAAACATATATAATTTGTTAACAATTTCATGATATATTATTATATCTTTTTATATAATATACACTACTCTGAAAAAGGTTGGGGACAGTAAGATTGTTTAAAGGGGATGTCTAATACTATTTCATGCATTCTGGCTTATTTACGCTGTTAAAGAGTTGGTTTCTCATGCTAAACACACCCCAAACATCTAAATGGTAGTTTATATTATTAAAATGTAATTTTATATAATTGCATTATATATTATATGAAACAATGCCAACATGCATATGGTAACTAATTTTGGCACTTGAAAGAAAACAAAGACAAAACAATGCAGGTAAATTATTAAAGGCATTAATAAAAGGAATTATGTGGCATACCTCACTAAATGCACAGCTTCCACAGCTGCTAGCTAGCTACATTAAAAGACTATGCAAGCTGCTAAAATGACACCAAGTTTGCCTCATTTTACATAAACACTAAAAGAGAGATGAAAAATCAACTTTAGTGTGAAATTTTACAGCTATAGTTAAATTAACTTTCAACAAATGTGAAGAGAGCTCATATAATCACTTTTCGCTTAATCGCCTGTTCTTCTTCTACACCATTAACACTCATTTTACCATCTGCCCTTTAGGCTTTTCTAAAAATGCATGTGCCCAGTCTTTAGATCATTCTTATCTACATCTTTTTGTGATTAAGGTTGCAAATGGCACCTCACTAGGTCAGGCAGCTCTTTCTTTCTTTGATACCTGCTTCTCAAGCACACTGAGGGCCAATACGCTTAATCTGGAGGCGTCTTGTTACTCCATATCAAAAGAGCTCGACTGCTGAGAAAATTTCAAACCACCTGGGCCTGCTATGGCTGGTGCTTTATTAAAAAGGCTTTTATACAGCCACGTACTTTTATATACCCTCACACCACAGCGGGGCGGAGTGACCGAGCACCTCCAGCGAACAAAAACAGATCTTGAATGTTTAACTACTTCAGAATTACCTGATTAGTGTGCTTATGCTTATATGGTGTGATGAATGCAGCAATTGAGCAAATAATGTGAGCTTGCTTTCCAACATACTCCGAGTCAGCTTCTGTTCATCACGTTGCCACGGCAACAGGCACAGGTCCACCTTGGTGCGGTGGGTCGGTGTCAATGTGGAATGCATAGGGACAAGAGTGCCAATAAGCTCGTGTTTGTATGCATCCTCTCTGTTTCACACATTAGAGGGCCCCCCGTGTCTGAGGAAGAGTTTCCAAATGTAGCTCCGACATTAGTGTTTACACCTCGAATAGTCTGCTCTTTCTAAGAACTGGCGGTCTCACAAGCTGATTCGCACCACTCACCCACAGACAGAATAATCCCTGCTGTCTGCCTTCAAAGCTATTTAGAACCGGCCGATGTACCTTATTAAAGCCCTGTGTGTAATAATGCTACTTACTGCATCCCACTGCATTCAAACACATGATAAATGATTATATGCTTTAGTAAACCAAAAGGCAGACATTGAATGAAATCTTAATGAATTGTAAATTAATAGAAACGAAGAAATGAATATTTTCTCAGCCTTGTGTCATTCTGGCCCTTTTGGATTTTCAGTAAAACACAAAAGAAGATTATTGAAAAAAAATGTATGATGTTCTTTTCCATACAATGACAACTGGCTATGAAGATACCTAAAGGACAAAATAAAACACCATAAAAGCAGTCAATATGTCGTGTGCACCATATTCTTACGATAGCTTTGCATTAAACTGGGTGCAATTTCAGTCATTTACATGTATAAACTTCCCCTTCCCCTATAAATCTCATTTGTGTTCAATTTAATATAAATTTTTATCTATCTGTCTATCTATCTAAAAAGAAAAAAAAAAGCATGGATTTGAGAATAATGATTTAATTACAATCAGGGTCATCATGAACTAAAATTAAAACTATTAAAAACAATTATGTTAATTGAAATGAGGCTGAAATAAAATAATATATAAATATTATATTATTTTATTATAATATTAGTAACGGAAATTAGAAATACTGCCTTGGCAATAAACTGAAATAAGTTTAAGTTGAATCACTAAAATTATTACTGATAATAAAACCTAAACTAAACCTAAAAGGAAATATTAAAATAATAATAATAATAATAATAATAATAATAATAATAATAAGGAAAGTAAAATTATAAAAAATAAGAGCTAATTCAAAATATATGAAAAAAAAATAATAATAAAGTAAAATAACACAAGCTACAATTAAATAAAGATTTTAAAATTAGATTTTGAATGAGTTTAATGGAAAATGTATTCTCGGACAGGAACATGCCTGGATTGTGATGCTGCTGCTAGCAGGAATCCCTGACATGACGTCAGTCAGACAGCCTGTCCGAATGTGAGAGAGCACTTGCGTCCTCTCAGAAATCACCCAGCCATTTGGGAGATTTCCATGTGCATCCCTGTGAAATCAATCCATGCCTAACAGGGATCGAGGAAGCAGATCAGAGCCTCTGAAGCAGCTCCTAAATTACACAAAGCTGCTGGCCTGCCTGAGACGAATGTGAAAGAGGAGAGGTAAAGCATGCCTGAAGGAACGTTACTGAACAGAGAATCAGACATTTTGAAATGAGAAATTAGGAAGCAGAGAAAGACACATGACTGGGTTGACTAACTTCAGCAGGAGACAATAAGGTGTATTCGGCATGACCAACAATTCAGAGAATACGCTGTATAAAAACGATTAAGCGTGAAATCCATTTAATATTCAATCACTTTGATTTTGGCTTATTGACAAAACTTCATTGTATCTGTAGTAAAAATAAATAAATAAATAATAAACATTTAAAAAATATATATTTTTTTAATTTTAATGGCATACTAATGAGTCACACCATTACACATACATTAGATTAGTGTCTGCCTGAGTAAATTATAACACTAAAGTATTATGACTGAAAACGTAATATTACCTATTAAAATAGCAACAAATACAGTGAAAATCTGGATTTGTGGACAGATTATCCAAAACTTGTATAAAATGTGCAAAGCCAACAGAAAAAAGAACAAAAATAAATAAATAAATAAATAAAGACTAAAAATAACACATCTGTACTTTTCTCTACTCAGATCCCTTTTGTATACCACTCATGTTTTTCTACCCTCCCTTGATCTATCTTGATCCTTCCCCCGCTGCCAAGTGTAGCTTCCATGTAACATTGCAAAAGCCTGTGTAAAGGCTTTCACACAACTCAAGCAGAAGTTATCTGTTGTTTCACATCTATTTTTTACAAACTGCAATTTTTAGCATTGACACTTATATGCAAAATGGTAAACACTGAAGTGTCTTTTTTTTTTTTTTTTTTTTAAATATCATGGTTTCCACAAAAATATTAAGCAGCACAATGGTTGATAATAATAAGAAATGTTTCTTGAGCAGCAAATCAGCATATTAGAATGATTTCTGAAGGATCATGTGACACAGGGCATTAATGACTTCTGAAAATTCTGTTTTGCCATCACAGGAATAAATTACAATTAATATATATTAAAATAATAATAATAATAATAATAATAATAATAATAACAACTTTACATTATAATAATATTTCATAAAATTACAGTTTTTACTGTATTTTTATCAAATAAATGCAGCCTTGGTAAAGGCTCTTCTTTCAAAAAAAAAATGTAATCTTACCGACCCCAAATATTTGAACGGTAGTCTTTTTTTTTTTTTTTTTTTTTTTAAGCTATCACCAGATCACTCTAAAAACTGAAAACACATTACTTTATGATTAACAAAAAAAAAAAAAAAAATCACAATCTTACACGTTAAACAGAAGAT
This sequence comes from Hypophthalmichthys nobilis, assembly GCA_037950665.1. Taxonomy (NCBI): domain Eukaryota; kingdom Metazoa; phylum Chordata; class Actinopteri; order Cypriniformes; family Xenocyprididae; genus Hypophthalmichthys; species Hypophthalmichthys nobilis. Next base: position 6,805,248 of record CM075483.1, on the reverse strand, counting down.
GCCATTTGGAACTTTGGAACTTTCTCATTTACATGAAAAGGCAATTTCCAGTCTTTTCCTCCAGCTTTTCAGTGTATCACCCCGTAGGGAAAACAAGAGCACACATATACAAGGACAGCCTGCTGTGAACAGTGTCCCGCTGTGACCTCCACAACTGTCTTCGTCCTCCCAGGGTGGAACTCCTCTAGCTTTGATATTAAGCCTCAGGGTGGGAATCTCAAAGGATCCCCCATCCCATATTTAATATTAAACATGGATGTCAGGAGAAAAACACATTTTTTAACAAATGATTGAACAAAACCATGTATATCTTGCAGTAAATAATATTCCACTATGAAGTACTTCTGATAGGTCACTTGCACCACTGCAATGTCTAATATTTTTGTATGAGGCTAAACTGTATAATGGCAAAGACTTTAGATATACCAAGATGGTGCACTCATATTACTATGAATGGGAGAAAGTGCAATGCACAGTATAGCGGAATAAATCCTGCCCTCTAAATAAAAGAGCCAATCACCAATTGGTAATTCATTGCATCACTGCAGTTCTATTCATTGCATCACTGCAGGATCTATTCATTCATACATCCATCCATCCATCCATCCATCCATCCAAGTATACAAGTGCAGATTTATAAACCAAAGCTGCCTACAGTGTTCCCAACTACTCAAAATAGTAGCTTGTCTGTATTTGACTGTTTAATTAAATTATGAGTAAGCTTCAAAATTATTTCCCCAAAACTACAAATACGACACGTATGACAAATCCCCATTCACTGCTGGATATGTGGCTCATGCTACAGGTAAACATCTGGAGCTAAATCATGTAACATCTGGAAGCACAGCCCACAGATAAATAAAGCTTGCAATAATTTCTTAAAAAGCTGACTTGACAGATCAGCTCAGAGAGTGCATAGATCACATGAGTCATTCACACACTTTAAACTAACTAGTAACTCTAACAATCATGGTTAATCAAGCCAATTACATCAACCCAATTGGTGTGCATGACATGATCAGAGAACTGCAAATGAAAATGAACAACAAAAAACATACAAAAGAACATCATAGCGTAAGTGTATTAATTATTTAACACTTTAGATCTCATGAAAGACCGCATATTGACGCCAATCAAAAGGACTTTTGTTACAATAAACATGTTCACAAAGGGTCTAATTTACAGAAAAAGGGAAACATACAGCAGGTTTAATGCATCTGCGACTCTTGCTCCTCAAAACAGAGACCTTTTAACCGAATTCAAACAAATTCAGATGAAGACCTTCACAACCAGATTCATATCAGCTAAAAGCACAGAGCCATCGTGACTCATGCAGTGGGGTGTCTATGAGGAATGTTTAATTGGATGGCTTTACCCATAATGAATCACTCTAATCCTAAAGCAGCTTACCTAAATCAACAGCCAACAGCGTTACATGTATTTGTATTCAGGGTTAGTGGAGAAACCTGTCTGTGTGCTGGTATACAGTGAAGTGGAAAGCAATTGATTATCAATAAAGACTGTAAAATAAGGACAAATGCTGACCTAGGAGACCATTCCTCAGCGCTCTATTGGTCATGCTTCTCATTTAAAGGACATCCAAGTTGATCTCAGATTTTTAACTGCCAAAAATGCGCTTAAGTAACTTGGAAGCGAACCACAAATGCATCTGCGAAAGCCTTGCATTGACAGAAATTGCCCACTGAGGTGATCTCAAATGCAAAAAGACAATCCATTAACCCTGTGTTTGTTCTTTGACCTAAACAGAGTCTTAATTAACAATCCTCTCTTTCCTGTCCACAAAACCAACTCTTGTGCACAGCGAAAGTGAGGGCGGATCGATTGAGTCTGCTGATGAATTGCACCATATCATTATGCTAGAGATTTTTCCAAAGGTATCAGCATTAAAGGTAAACCTCTATTTATAACAATTAACCTTGCGAACGTCAGTTCTGCATAATTCACACAGCAGTAGTGACACCGGTGACCTTACTATGTAAATCCACACTAGCCATAAAAAATGCTACAAATGATAAGCTGGTCAAGATGGCCTTCTATTTCAGGAAAGAATGGACAAGGGAAAGGCTCTTGGTTCGATTGCGTGGTCCAAACTAAAGTTCGATTCCCCCTACTGATCCCACTGGTTTCTTTTTATACTGTATATTTGTACCACCGTAAGTACTAGCAGCAGCTGTTTACTCAGAAATGCCAGTTTCAATGTTTTATTCATGCTTTTGGTTGCTTTGGATTTACCCTCAAACTTTAAATGCACAGGCACTTGTGTTTGTCTGCTCTGGATCTACTGCAAGAGAAATGAAGAATGTGAGCTACTGTCTGAAAGCAATTTATTCAGAGACAAGAAGCTGTGAGAAATGGATTTTAATATAATAATGTGACCAGGAGCGGGCAAAGATGCAAATTAAGTCATCCACTTGTGTTTATACAGGATGTAAGGAAGGATATAAAACTTTATTTGTATAGCATTTTTTTTTTTATAACATTGTTCACAAAGTACTTTACAGGTACATAAACATAAATGAGAACAATAATATAAATGATAAAATATATGTTTACAAAATAAAATGCATTAAATAATAAAAAAATGTAAAATTAAATGCACAAAATAAATTGGGACAATAAAGTAGAAAACAACATGCACAATACATGTCAGATCACAAAACATTCCAGAATTATCGTCTAGCTCCGCCTACGTCATGCGTGACCTTTCCAACGTGATTTCGAGCATTTGTGGTTAAAAGGTATATATATATATATTTTTTTTTTTGAAAATGACACTGTTTTGCTAGACAAGACCTTTATTCATCGTCTAGGATCATGCAGAGCACTTTGAGGCTGCACTAAAACTGCAATTTAGATCTTCAACCCGTTGAACCCCACTGAAGTCCACTATTGTATATGGAGAAAATTCCAGGAATGTTTTCCTCAAAAACTGCACTCGCACCAACTTAATCAAACTAAACTTGTCAAATGGTCTCAGGTCCACACCAAAATCTCTATCGTGAAAGCACTCTAAGAAGTCCATGCGACCATTATCTGCTGCTGCTCTGAGAGTTAGCGATTAACTGGAACGCTGACAGCATGTACAAAAATGGATGAAAGACTGTCAGGGCTGTCAGGATCCCCACTGATGGTTTAACAGCAGGATGCTGGGCCACTATGGGATAGATGTGTTTTCTCTCCACAGGTAGGGCTGATTTTGATTTCTGCTGGTTATTAATTTGATTGGTTAGCATATTTCTAATGCAATTAGTCATGTTTACATTCCATTAATTTAATTTACATGATCACATCACACTTTTTATGACACATAGCTGGGATACGCAACATACAGCATGTCAAAAAGGTCAGTAGATGTTGTTTTCCACTGGATAAATAAGGCAGAAGATGAAGAATAAATCCCATGTCACACACACCATCAGCACTAAAACCATGGTGAGAAGAGCTTCGATTTGAAGTTTTTTTTTCCAATACCGCTCAACCGGCTGTTCGCTTAAAACCAGCCTCATCCTTTCTCTTCCTGTTATTTGTTCAGCAGCCCAACACATTCCTTTTCTATAAAAAGAAGACAATGTATATGCAAACTCTTTCATAATATTTTTTTTTAAATATCATGGTTTCCACAAAAATATTAAGCAGCACAATGGTTGATAATAATAAGAAATGTTTCTTGAGCAGCAAATCAGCATATTAGAATGATTTCTGAAGGATCATGTGACACAGGGCATTAATGACTTCTGAAAATTCTGTTTTGCCATCACAGGAATAAATTACAATTAATATATATTAAAATAATAATAATAATAATAACAACTTTACATTATAATAATATTTCATAAAATTACAGTTTTTACTGTAAAAACTGTATTTTATCAAATAAATGCAGCCTTGGTAAAGGCTCTTCTTTCAAAAAAAATGTAATCTTACCGACCCCAAATATTTGAACGGTAGTCTTTTTTTTTTTTTTTTTAAGCTATCACCAGATCACTCTAAAAACTGAAAACACATTACTTTATGATTAACAAAAAAAAAAAAAAAAAATCACAATCTTACAAGTTAAACAGAAGATGCCATTTGGAACTTTGGAACGTTCTCATTTACATGAAAAGGCAATTTCCAGTCTTTTCCTCCAGCTTCCTCCAGCCAAACTCTTTCATAATATTTTATTCAAAAGGACACCTAAAAATGTTTCCTTCTACACATTCTGGCATTTCAGTTGGGAAATGGGGCACCGGACCAGAAGTTCCGATTCCTATTCAAAGTTTTATTTTTAAAAAGTCTGTTAATACGGTACGCAACAGAAATCGCCGTTCTGCAAGGCTCCACACAGGACCGGGATGTTGCCATTCTCTTACTGAAATCGTCGCACAAAAGCGGGCTTATCCAGAGACAACGGCGGTCTAATCCACACAAAACAGCGATTCGGAGGTAAGACAAAACGGCGAGCCGGGTGAGAGAGTCTAAGCTGCCGTACGGCAGAGCTAATCCTGATATGTGATACAGAGATGGGAAAGACTGATAAACATCCACAGCTAATGAGAACACAAAACCCCCCATCTCATATGTCGCCCTGAGCGTGCGCTTCAGAGCTAGACAGCAAGAGAAAAATGGGTGTAAAGAGACAAAACACAATTACTGAGTGAGAGGGGACTACTGTTTGAGATGGAGAAAGCAAACATGTACCTCGAAATGGCTCCAACAAGTTCTCCATTGGAAGACAGATTGTTTACCTCTACCTTTGACATCACTCGCAGGAAAAAAACAAATAACAAGACACATGCGGGAAGACAATGCAAAGTGAACGACAGCTGCGGCGAATGAGCGGAGCCAAACCGAGCTGAACGTGGCAACCTGCCTGCGGTTGACTGGAAAGAATGGCAGTAGTCCATTACCGAGGCTAATGAGAGTGTGAAAGAAATCAGCTCTGTGCAAAAGCCTATCCAACATACTGTCAATTCAGCCACATCCGCCAACAGCACGTAACAGACGGGGTTTGGCCGTGCAAACGGGTGGCACATACAATCCAGTTATTCCACACTGATACGGAACTTACAAAGACAAAAACACCTACATTTGCACCTGCCACGACTGAAAATGGCATCATGTAGCATTAGCGTACCACTGCACGCAGAGCTGGAAAGTCATTACTAACAGGTTGAATGGTGCAATATAAATGTTAAACAGCTATTTTGGGTCTAATACATGTTTCAAAGACATTTCTGCGCTTTGAGAGTGCTTCTGTGTTTGAGTGCACTGACTATATGGAACACTATTATTTTCTGTCATTACAGCCTGCTGAAAACACCAGCGCACTGGCCCAAAGCTGGGTTATGCTGGTCTATCAGGTGGACCAGAATCAGTGAGGTCTATAATACATGGAGAAAGCTATTTGCTGGCATTTCCATTTATCTCAATGACGGATGCGCAGTACGGACAACCTAGAAGTATTATATACAATCATGTTCATCATGACAATGCTGATTGGTTGATGGTACCACAGCAATGCACACAGTCCCAAACCCCTTGTTACAAAGATGTTACACCATCTACCAGCAGAGGTTAAAGGTGTACTATGTAATATTGACAGCTAGTGGTTGAAATGGGTACTGCAGTCCAAATTCAAAATATTGGAGAGGGTCATTTCTCCCACCCCCTCTTCCTCAGACTCGACGCTCACGCTGGTTGCCAGAGGATACGCAAAAGGAGCGAGCACAACTGACAATGAAAGCTGAGGAGACTTACACACTGTAAGTTAATGGGTGTGTCTCTATCAGCTCCCTAGTTCAATAGTCAGGGCACTGATCAGGGAGTCGGCCATAGTGAGCATCGATGCTCACTATGTTTCCTTAACGAAAGTTCTGAAGCGCGAAACTTAAATCATGTGAGCCAACTCACAACACATAATAGATGTTATGTAATAGATGTTTTTAAAAATACAAACCTTCATTTTATTATATTTCAGCATAAACATACGTCGCTAAAAAGGTAATGAACAATCTAGCTAACCTTTATAATTTATTTACGGCTGAAATGTATATGTAAGAGGCAAAGTATTTATCATAATATACATTAAATAACATTGCAAGTAATGTCAGAAAGATATCAGCTCTGCTGTTGTTCATAAATACAAGTAGTGATTTTGGACAATGAGGATATGTTGTCACGTCTCCAGAAATAGAGTGTCCCAATGTGTTGTGAGCCAGCATCCTTTAGTGTCCTTACCAGTTCCCAAATTCGTGTACATGATATACTGATTCACGAGCTCGGCAGCTAGGAAGCTATTTGAGATGCACCCAATGAGTTGATTTATCCACGTATTTATTTATGGAATCACACACACCAAAACAAAAACAGACATTCTGACACGAAACGCACATTTCAAAAGTAAAATAACTGGCTGTAGCATTGTTTTCAGAGAAATTAATATGTGAACTTAATATGTTTCCTAAATATCTGCAAACATATTATTATTATCATTATTATTATTAGGGTTGGGTACCGAACTTGGTACTTTTAAGGGCACCGACTAAATTACGACGGTACTACAAAGTACCGATTCACTAAATATTCTTCTGAGAGCACAATGAAAGATGCCTTATCTCTAATAGTATTGCAAGGTGACTTATTGCAGTTTATTCCGTTCAGAGTGGTGAAACTACATTCTAAAACATGCTCAGAAAGAGAATCCTTCATGTTCACAGACTATGTCTAGCTTAACTGAATTACAGTTCACCCGCACTAAGAAGGACCCTGAGCACTATCGATTGGCAAGTAAGCCACTCCTCGGTGGCCATGGTCGACAAAAACACCTGTAATATGCATCTGTAAGGTACAAGATACTCATGAGTTTAATATCCACAGTAAACTCAAATTCATACAGTATGTGTCCATTACGTTTATAAGACCATCCCATAATTTGAAGTACACTTGTGGGCAAAAAAAGGACCATGTCAAAATGGCTAAATATTTAGTGGTCTTTTAATAGCCTTAACCATTTTAATCACAAATCACTGGTCAGGAAATTAGCAAGAATTGTACAAATGCTGTAGATAATGGAACTTAGTATGGAAAAGCCTTCCTCAACTTGCAGACGAGGAGTCAGTGTTGTTCCACTTAGTGTTAATGGCTTCAGACAGTTCATGAGTAGTTGAGAAATGTCTCCCAGTTCATTTGAGTTTAATGTGAGACCAAATATTCATTATACGGTTCAAATCTGGACTCTGACCAAAACATGAGCCTGATGGATTAAAACCATTGTCTTGTTGAAAATAAAATCTTATCATTCCTCTTTAGGTAACAACTTTTCATTTGTGGAAAGCAAGCCATTCTGCAATATTCTCCTGTACTCCAAAGCATTAAATGACTTTTCACAGTGAAGCAGCTCACCAATAGTAGCAGCTAAAAAGGCTCCCCACACAATGGCACCTCTTCCTCCATGCTTCACTGTGGTAGAGATGCATTTATTACTATATTTTTCTTTATTATTATATTTTCAAAGACAGAGCTATTTAGCATCACCATGCAACTCATGTTTCATTGTGATTCATCATTCCATACACAACTTCCCATATTCTGCCAAAAACTTAATACTGTCTTTGATGTTTTTCTGAGACAGCAATGGCTTTTTAAGTAGTGAATTTGCTTAAATTTTGCTAATTTCCTGACCAATAATTTGTGTTAAAGAAAATTAAAAGCTTAGTATTCAGACATTTTGGGCTTGGCCCATTTTTTTGGTCAAGTAGTATAACTGTCAGTATTTAAGGATTGTTTGCAAGCACATAAATGTATAATATTATGATAGAATCCATCCGCAGATCTTAGGATGCTATTAACATTGTGCTAATAGCTGAAAGTATATGGATGGTTTATATGATTTAAGACACAAATTAAGTGTGTTTTATTTTTGTTATGAAACATGTTTTAGTTTGATTGGATTGGTCTGGACTAGCATTAACATGTATTATGAGACACACAAAATGTAAAAGGAATATTTAGATAGGAATAAAAAGGGCTCTTTCTTATAAAATGTATTAAGATTATGGAAAAATATTATATAATATACAGAAAGATTTTTAAGTACTTTTTAAAATGTAATAATTTTTGTCTGTAACTTGATCAAATATGCATTCCCTAGTGCAGCCTCCAAATATTTTTTTGTTTTAAAGAACATTCTTGGTTATTGAGTACATTTACTTTGGAGTGACTAATATTGTAAAATTATTCATTTATATTGCTTAAATAGTCTATTTTTTTCTCCTGCAGTAAACTTAAGATGAAAGTGGGATCTAATAATACTGAATGTTACCATGTCAACATGTTTTCTAAGACTCTTGTTAATATAAATTAGTATTAATTATGCAAAAATAAAAAAGTGAGAGAGTGAGAAAGCAGGAAATAGACGATGTAATATATGTAGTCCTTCTTTTCCCCAAAACATAGAAAAGACGAATAGGCTAATAACTAGGCAAAAACACTGTAGCTCTGTTCAAAAACCTGTCTACATAGGCAGCTACTTTGTAAAGTGACACAATTAAGTTCTCTACCTTTTGGAATTGGTGTTATTTATACACAAAGCCTATGATGACTTCAGACACACCTTCCGTAAGCAGCTCAGCAGGTTTCTGTCATTTTGACTGTGCTTCCAAAGACTACATAATATGGGGGTCAAACTGTATTTCACAAACACTTCTTCTCTTGAAAGCTGCTCTCTCTCAGTCTCTGCTTCTCTGATATTAAAATGCAGAAGCTCTGGCTCAGGTCAGCGATCTGTTCAGTCTCTTTGATGTTGGAGGATTGGGGGTTCAGGGACCTTTCTGAATATGAAGAAACTTCAAGGAATGACCAAAAACCTCTGCTGTACATGTTTGCATCAATGGGCGAAGAACATTGTACAGTACATTAGGTCATGTGTGCATGTGTCTCATGCATGCATGTATGTTTGAGCAACAACACTGCTGTTGCCCCTAAGGCTAAGACTGGGCTTCATTTTCTCTTAGTCAAGCAGATATTCTCACCACTTTCCCTTGCTGAAAAAAAAAAAATCCATATACTACTTGGTGTTAGACAGAATGAGCTGGTCGCTCATTTACAGTATGATTACAATGATGAGACAATTTTTTTTTATAATTTTCTAGTTAATTGGTTATCATTTTTTAAACACTGGGTATACAAACTGATGTCAAATAAAACAGCATAGAAACAAACCTTAAAACAAGCAAATAAACTCAAACAGTGAAAGTGAATGTGATTAATTACAAGGCAAAAAAATATTATTATTATTATTATTATTATTATTAATAATAATAATTTCAGTATGTATACAATGATGTAATCATTTATTGTGGAAAAAAAACTGAATTAAAATAACAGTATTTGTATTTCAGGTCTTTACATTGCAAAAAAATAAATATTTAATAAAAAAAATATATATATATAGTATTATGGTTATTTATTATTATTATTATTATTATTATTATTATTTCAGTATATATAAAGTGATTGAATCATTCATTATTGTGGCAACAAATAAAATAAAATAATTGTATTTGTATTTCTTTTTCCATGCTTGCAAATAAACAAATAAATACAATTTAATCATTCATTATTCTGGCAAAAAACAAAATAATTGTATTTGTATTTCAATTTTTTATATTGCTAATAAACAAACAAATATAATAAAATAAATAGATAAATACATCAATTAGTAAATACAATTAAAAAATATATTTTTAAAAAAAAAAAATATAGTAGCAGCATATAGTATATATAATTCGTAGCAGTAGTAGTAGTAGAAGTAGTAATAGCAGTAGTAGTATGAGAGACTAATGGGGAAAATTTATATCAGTCATTCTCTAGCTATGGCAGATGTCAAGATTGCTTCAAAAGATTGTAATAAAAGCACACTTCCATGTCATTTTTGAAGCTTGAAAGCTCCTGTACACATTCCTTGCAATTGCATAGACAAGAGTGACCAGCACATTCGGTCTAACATCTTTTAAGTTTGACAGAGGAGAGAAGATCATATGCATTTTGCATGCGAGTGTTCAATTTAAGCAAGTTGTGAAAGTTGACAGACTTGCTAGAGCTTACACTACCATCCAATGCTAGAGACAGGCAAACAACACTTGCTGTTGACCACGTTTTAAGGAAGGTCACCATCTACGTCATCACCCACAAACAGCTACAACTGTTCTCTCCTGAGTGCACACTCCCAAGCTTCCTCACAAAATGGATACAATTCTGCTACTATTCGAATAGTAACAGAATTTTCTGCTCAACCACTACTTCACTAACCACTGACCCCGAACACAAACAACTAAGAGAAGAAAAGCAGCAAGAATAGAAGAAAAAGCCGCCAGTGAGTGCACAGCAAAGAAGGCAGAAGAAAACTGGGTGAACAGAAACTGTCAGTAGAGCTTTTAGTTCAAGTCACTTAGCAAATGCTCCTTAAGAGGCTGCTGAGAATTGGCCTAAAATATTAATGCAGGCAGATGAAGGTGTGTGTATGTTTTGCAGAATCAGAACTGAAGCATTTACTTTCCAGGACTCTGTAAATTTTTACAATCTGACACCTTAAAATATCATTATGTATATTAATATGAAAAACTACATTTATTTTAATTTGCATCCTAAGCTCTGGCCAAATGACCATGAATTATGGCATTATAGCCAATCAATTGCATTAGCCATTATAAAAGTGAAGGAAATATGTAATTGCAAATGGAAAATTTTGTTAAAACAATTTTTTCAAACAATATGGAAACATTTTTGGGGATCAATGATGCAATGTCCTGAAAAAAGATGTAGGGCACAGTAAAGGTAAGCAGCAACAGCCTTGTTCTTGTCATTAGGCTAGGCTGCGGATGGTGGAAACAAGTGGGAGAAAAAAAATCTCAGGGTAATTAACTGTCAGAAACATTTAGTCACGAGCCACTAGGCATGATTTCTACCTGATGCTAAAAGAAGAAGCTAAAGTCTGCAGGAACTAGGACTTCTGAGGAAACAAATACATAAATCCTATGTTTGCATTTTGCCCCTCCATAAAGACCCTACTGTAAACATAAGCCTAAAAGGAGGAATCGCATGTTCATATTAGTATTCCTTATTGAACCACTGCTAATAAAGAAGTCATTAATAAAAGAGTGTGTTTTACTGCTAAGCTTGCAGCATAGTTTAATTATAAGCTTAAGCAAATCATTAAAGAGAACATTGCATCCAAATTAATAGCAAATGAGATATGAGTTGAGTTTCTTCTCAGTAACATTTGAGACATAAGAGATTCAGGCTTTTGACAGTGTCCTAAACATTTCCAAAGTATCAATCAATTGTACAAACACTAACCAAAGGACAATCTTGCGTATAAATAAATTAGTATAACATACCACACTAGAAATTCACGCTATGTCAGTACCATATTGGTTATCTGATGATATTATTTTATTTTATTTTTTTTTAGATACTGGATATTTAAAGGGGCTATATGTGATTTTTATGTGAAGAACTCGTTTTTGCCGGGAAAATCAAAAGGGTGTGATGTTTACGCACACTCCTGAGAGCATCTCTTCCGTTTAATGACACATGAAATTAATGCTTACATAATGTTCAGGAAAATGCTGGAAAAGCTATTCTGTTCTGTAATGTCAATAGCTGGGTTTCCATCCAAACGTGAAGCGAATTGCAAAGAAGCATTTCCATCAAGTTGTTCAAGCGGATGACGGCGCTATTAATAACAGTAAATAAAACACCATCAGCGGAAACAGCCGATTAGTCACGTGGGTTTAATGTTTGCTACGTCAGAATTTATTCGGCAAATGCGTTTCCATCTCCCATTATTTGCATTAACTCTTTTTTTGCACAAGTCAAAAACCACCTCAAGCAAGCATAAAACCTTTTTTGCGAATTAAGGGATTATTTATTTTTTTTTTTTTTTGAAATTTGGTGTTTCCATCACTTGTTTCTGATGTATTATTTCAAAATGCGCGTGAAAACATGGTGATGGAAACATAGCTAATGTGTCAACATGCAAAGAAAAGGGATTATTCCAAACTATAATCTCACACAGCTCTATATAGTCTATAGTCTCAAATATACTTTATAATCAATTGGAGAGTAATTTATAATATTTTTATAATTTATAACATTGCTTTATAATGTAATGGAGAGTTTGCCAAGACACTTTTGTTGAAAGATGAAGCAGCCAACTCTATTGGATCTGACAGCAGCTGAATCACAAACCATAAGTAAATGATTTCATAATGCTTTGTCTGTAAATGATGCTTTTATATGGATAATGTTTTTAAAACACTTACTTCCAATAGCAAAGGGTCGCTGATACAGTTTCCTATGCAATGACATTTGCCAATCATAACAGTGGCCATTTACTGACAAGCCTTAAAGGAGCCACCCCTTAAAAACAGACCATTTCAGACAGAGGGTCAGAATAAAGGTTAAAAAAAAAAAAATTGTTTTTCCGCATATATATTTGTTTTTGTGCAAAAAACTTTATTAACATTATAAGTGAACCACAAGGAATATATTAAAATAATTTAAAAAAATCTATGTCATTACCCCTTTAATATTGGCCATTTATCGGTTATCAGCCACAACATATAAATAATTATTGCCATATATGGCAGAATATTAATATCGGTGCAGTTATACATTAAACAAGAATATCGGGAAGTACTCATAATATTCATGCCCTAAGAGAAAAAAAAAAAATTAGCCATTCTGTGTCATGAATAGTTCTGTATTCCTCAGTGGTCCTGTATTCAAAAGAAGGAAGTCACATATGGTGACAGCATCCTGTGGGGATTAAATGACACAGCAACCCAGGATTAAAATCTTGTAAATTCTCTAGATACAGCCTCTCTCAGCCACTCTGCTTTTCAGAATGAATTTTGGCATGAGGATTTAAAGGTGCTTTGAGCTTTTTTTGGAATACCATGCCTCTATCACATCTCTCCGGGCTGTCAGATGTCACTGAAATGGGCGTCCTCAGCAATCACATCTGTCTCTGTGATAGATCTAGGCTCTTGAAACAGCAAAAAAAAAAAAAAAAAAAAAGTGGCCAGAAAACTGGCAGGTTTGGGTGGTCTTATTCAGCAGTTAAGTCTGGAAGAAGTTAGCAAAATGGCAAAAATCACTTATAGCACCTCTACGGTTCAAAATAAAGTTGTACATTGATGGCCTTTTTACCATTTTATATTGATAGATACAGTAAAGACAGAACAGGAAATGACTGGGAGAAAATGGATGAATGGGAACAGGTATTGAATCTAACAAGACTCACATTTGCATCTAACTCAAAGAATAACATAAGAATATGCAGTAGCCTAACTGCTACACCACAGCTTGGACTCAAAAGTCCAGAAATAACTAGATACAAACAAAGCAAATAAAACAGAACAAAAAAAAAAAAACAAAGCAAAATAAAACGAAACAAAAAAATAAATAAAGGAACAAACAAGCAAAACACAACAAAAACAGCTAAACAAAAAACAAAGCAAAATAAAACAACAACAAAAACAATAAATAAGTAATGTTTGTTGACAATATTAATCAAAAGAGGACTTGGCCATGAATAGGTTTACTCGTACAGATTCATTTCCTGTTTTCCAGCAAACATTTCCTCAATTATTTAATAATGAGACATCATCCAAAAATAACAGCCAGTGTACCTGAACATTTGCACACACAAGATGGCACATAACACACATAAAGCAATTTGATTTTGTGAATCTTGATGTAAGTGGGAGACAGAGGCACTTGAGGACAAAAGCACAAGTTGGGCAGACACTCCAACATATTTAAATCATCAAATGATGGGAGGTCTCTAAACAAGAGAATATGCACAAAGAGAATGAGTGGCACAGAAGTGGATGCGGCTCCTTCTGACGTACTTAAGGCTTCAGTTTCACCGCTCAAAGACTTTCAGCTACAAACAACTGTGAAGTCAGTCATGTAAGAACGTCTGTGGACATTGGAAGCTTTCCCAGAGCTTCCTCATTGTGGTATAATTAGCCTTCCGTCAACATTACCATCCTTATGGAACTCTAAAAAGGATTGGAGGGGGGAAATATATATCAAACTATCCTGCTAGCAATGTTACAGAGCAGAATGTTTTTGGTGAAAGAATCCACTAGGGTCACTGAAAGACTCTTAATGCCTTAAACCAAAACAAATAGATTTCTTCAAGTCAAATTAAATCTGTTAAGTCTGTTTTATTCTTTCTTACTACTGTCTTTCCACTCATTTCCAGGAAAGCAGAGAAACTAAGCAAAAGCATTTTGGCAGGTTTCGACATGGAGAGAATGATAGCCAAGTAACAGTAAATAAGTAAGTAAATAACAGCGCTCAAAGAGTCACATTTTTAAAATTTCAGTACCGATTGGTACCAAAGTCAGTTCTTTTGACAACTCTAGCAGCTGCCATTAGAAGCTTCGGTTGCCATAAAAACAGTGCTATGAGAGGCATGCTTATGACTGCACATGCTCATCGGCTGGTCTAGCCTGACAAATAAGCTTTTAAAACTACATTTATGGGACATGACCCTCAATTTATACCCTCAATTTATTTTTTTTATTTTCTCTGTAACCAGTTTTTGTTCATGAAAAAAAAAAAAAATGCAAACATTTCTACCAAATATAAAAATGCATCCCTAAAAATAAACATTGGTCATTTTTCTTGTGGTGTGGGCAGTAAAAATTGTGTCAGGAAAAGAAAAAAATCTGAACAAAACCCTTATTGTTGAGCCTTGAAAATAAAAATTCTGTCATCATTTACTCATCTTCATGTTGTTTAATTTGTGAGATAAAACCATTTGCACAGCGATGAAACCAAATTCCACTCTTTATTTGGCTTATGATAAAGCACTCTCCCAGTTCTAGAGCGAGTGAAATAAAAGGGTGTAGTGAAATTTCCCTCACACAAAACCCACTGAAAACTAAATGTATTTACAAGAAAAATGCAAACAAAATGAGGTGTTGCCAAAGTCTAAGGCAGTTCACTCTGTGGCCATCTTGAAAACTCCTCCTGGCAGCTACATAAAAGTGTAACTCTTATTTAAAAGGAGAAAGACCAAAATCTCTAAGTGTTACTAAATTTTATTAACATATTTCAAATAAGCAATAAAATATCATTAAATTTGCTTTCTTAATGATAAACTAAAGGGTAGCGTTATTACGGACTGCCCGTGCACAAAGATCTTTCATATTCTTGAGTATAGCTCTGTTAAATAAATTCCTGTGATATCACAGTTGTCACTGTACACCTATGGCAGTAATTCTGCTGTTGTGAGAGGGATGTTGGTGTTCAATGTTTTTTTTTTTTGTATTGTGTTGTAACCTGTTGATGTGTGTTTGTATTTGCTAATTGTTGTTATTGTTGACTGAAGGGTGCCACAGATGCAAAAAGATTTTCCGAAAGGACAATAAATAAACTAAATCATAAATCCAAACTTTTGGCCCTCTAGCGGTTAAAAAAACAATACTGCAGGCATTTTGTGGAAGAACATTGTTTTGGTTGTGCTTCGACTCTGCATAACTGTGCAGCTGAATATGGTTCATTCACATAACTGAAAAAAAAGAAATAGAGATTATCCTACTGCTCATAAAACATTCACTACTAGGCTTAAGAGATATAACCAGATTAGCTGGAAAGGATCTCAAGCTGACTAGCTGAAGACATTACTGGCCCTGTCCCAAATGGCATACTTCGTATGCACTTACGGTCTTGTGGACTTACAATGGCTGCCGTGTGCGCATGATCGTGAAGTCCATGAGACCATAGGGTCTCCTATTTGTCATTTTAGGTTTCAGAAGGGTGTTCGTGAGTGCCCCCTTTGCAGTCGACATGCGCCCTCGAAGCACACTTTTGCAAAGCCAGCACTGAAACGAGCTCCGCAGCAGACTTCTACCCGACAGACAAAGCACCATTATGTTGCAAAAGTGCCAACTCAGAGTAAGATTGCGAGTGTTTAGGGTGCTATTTGGGACATGGCCACTGTAGCTATACCCATTAAAAGACACGGTACTTCCTTGAAAATACATTCTTGTCTGTTTAATAAAATACTTTACTCACCTGTAATAAAAACACTATCTCCGCGTTGCTTTTACAACATTTCAAATCCCTCAGTTCTCACCATCTCTGAAAAGCCAAGCCAATGTTGATTCCCGTTTTAATACGAGCTCTGTTGCGTTTGTTTAAAACGGGTGATTCCCTGGAGGTTCGAGATTTAGCTTACTCCATGTGGGCAATTCCAGCGTTATGGACGTGACATTTGGAGTCAAAACTTGAAATATAAATGCTCAAAGAATGCATTTAATACCAACATATTGAACCGTCTATTTATATATCCATAATCCCTTACTAAAGGAGTCCCGACATTAGAAAAATGTCAGTCTATACAATCGTTTTATATTTTTAGATGAGGGAAATATACATGCGTTACGGACGTGACAAAAAAAAGTCACTTTTGGGTGACAACATATTTTTTAGGAATTCTGTGAATTACATTGTGCAAACCAAAAGTAATACTGCCCACCGAATGAAGAAGGGTTGGCTCTCCACAGAGCATAAAATATTAATTTTATTTTATTTTTCATGTTCGCATTTATGAGGAAAAAACAACATTACGGACGTGACAGTTCTCCGTTAAGGACATGACTGGTCTGAAAGCGGCACAGAAGACTGCTTTAAAACTTTCACAGAGACCTCAAGCAGGCATTTAATCTACCAAATACTGAAATCTGGGATACCAGTATGGTAAGACTGCACAATTTATCAACTTTTTACTAAACTTTATACAACTTTATACTCTGTATTGCAAAAGGTTATGGATTAGACTTATTTCTCATGTTGATAAAGTGTGTGCGTTGTTCATTAATCAATTTAGAGACCATGATTTTCCTTCTTACAGAACTGCTTGCTAAAATACATTAACAAATATTAATCTTTATCATAAAGCAGTTTAAAATCGCATGTTTTCCCCACAGTCAGGTCAGGTGAACCGATTGACATAGACTATTGTCAATCGCAATCACGTCAGTTTTATGTTTTGTGAATGATCACACAGTTTTCAGCTAGTTTACACAGTTTAAAGTCTTGAGTCAAAATGATCAAATTTTATTTCAAGTCAAAATTATTGCAATCTTATTATTTTTATTTTGTCAGCTTGATCGCGCAGATTGTGATCAATGGGCTATTCATTTTTTAACCAACAGAACGTGACATCCCGAGGGAAGTGTCCTATGAGACACAATGCTCTTCTGTAAGCTGTACTGTATCATATAGGCCTACCTTTTGATGTTCATATTTCGTTCTGTAACTGGCAAGAGGAAGAGAAGATCGGTTCATGTGCGCCTGATCCGCTTGATCTGCCGCTTACAGGCGCTGCAGTAGCTAATCTGTCACACGCTGTAGGCTATTAAAGAGCGACATCTATTGTTTAAATTTTGTTATAAAATCGACTGAATTTGAAAGTTGAACCTTTTTCATATTAAAACTAACAAAGCACAAAGAGTATTGTGACTATTGGATATGTTCTGATATACGGTAAGCCTGAAACAGATCACAATATAAAGAAGCAAAGTCATAGGATTTAATATGAAGCATCCGTAACGGTCACGTCCGTAACGCTTATTATGGTTGTTCAGAGCAAAGTAGTGAGATGATTTGTTGATCCTAATAAGCATAAACATAATTTAGCTTTGCATATAAAGTTTCAAGTTATTTGCATTTATAATTGTTATATGACATAAACTTAATCTTTAAAACGTTACGGACGGGACAGAGCACTGAAGCGTCCTGACATCTTTATTCTAGCCCTTATAAATTCAACAGGCAGTGCTGTTATGACAAAATGAGTATATTTATTTCTCAGGCATGCCTCCATCTTTCTACACAATGCTTACTGTTAAAATAAAGTTTAAAAAAGGGGGTCTTTGACCCCTTTTTTGAAAGCATGAAATATGGTTGGTTGAAAATTTAATTAAAGCATTGTTGCTTACCTCATATATTGTGGATAAACAAGGCAATTTTCTATTTAAAAAGGGTTGTTCTTTTGGTAAAAACTTTTTTTTTTTGTCTTGGTAAAGATGACCTTTGCGTGGAATTGCCCATGTGAACCTTTCTCGCTCATTGTGACAACTAACCTATGCTAATGCCACACCATCTTGTTTCAGGACAGGATTTTCATATGGCACCTCAACAGGAGCACACCAGGCACTTCCTGTGACACCTTAATGTCCGTATCTTGCACCAGGCCTCATCTCAGTCCTCTGCAGGCCTCTGTGCTGCCACACACCATTAGCCCAGTTTATTCTGCAAAAACATCCAGAAGACTCTCAGGATTGGGGCAGGTGGGAAGTGCCACTGGCTGCCCACTGCCAAGAACAATGTCATCCTTCATCTGCAGCTCTGCTGGAAGATCTGGGTCAGGCTGGAAAAGTGGCCTCCAATAGGAGGTAATCTTCAAACAATCAATCTATGGACCACATGTCAATCTACCTTAGATAACCAAAAGCTGCTCCCCAGACTAACCTCAACTCAACCAAAAAGAAATTATAAAAAAAATGGCTGTATATTAGTTATGGAGCAACAGATATAGTTATAGGTAAAGAAGAAGAAGCATATTCAAATATGCCCCTTTTGAGAAATAGATTTGAAATGCGATTGATCAACCAACCAATCCATCCATCCATCCATCCATCCATCCATCCATCAAACAAACAAACAAACAAACAAACAAACAAACAAACAAACAAACAAACAAATAAATAAATTAATCATTTGATTATTAAGATGCATACTTGTTGTAGTTAATAAATGATAATTTAATAAAATAAATTAAATAATAAATCATCTACCTATCCTCGTGTCATTCAAAACCACTTGTATGACTTTTCCAGTGGATTAAAATCTCAAACATACACTTTTCCATACAAACAAACAAACAATAAATAATTAAATATATATTGTTTATAATTGTATAATTTTTAGATATATAAATATAAAAAGAATTATGAAATATGCATATATTTTGTATTTGCATATAGGACTAATAAGTTGTTTTTTCCCCCTTTAGAAAGTGAGCAAGGACTGCCACTGGTGGAAAAAAAAAAAAAAAAACCCTGAGGTTGAGACTATTTTGTTTAATTATAGTTATGTGATGCATGAGATGATTTCAGAGTTTTTGTTTTCTGTCTGCAATTAGCTTGTTTTAAACTCACCAACAAATTAAAATTGAAGCCATCCACATTTCTGAGCTATAATAATGAGGCTACAGTCTTACTAAAGTGAGAAGTATATGCACAGACGCTGTTTCAAAGGTGAAAGATTAATTGAGTGAGTGACAGAAATACATTGAGGCCCTGGGCTATTGCTAGAACTCATATGAAAGCCATGCAGGGTAAGATAAAGGCTGAAGAGGCTGCTAATAAGTGGTTTACTGCATTAATTCCTTTTTTCAGCCTTGGAACAATATGTCTGTTAATGTCATCCACACATTACATTAATGTATGTGCTCTAAGTGTGTGCGTTTTATTTATACATTGAACCGCTTAATGGACATCTGTAGCAACTAGTCACATTTAAATCAAATAAGCGGGTCTATTTCGGTCAAGAGGGAAACAATAAAACTTAAATAAATACAGCACAACTAACAGTTATGTGATATTAGTGTCTGTGAATCATCTTTAGTGATGTGGGAAGAAAAAGGGTGACTTAATTCCAGGAATGGTGACAGTAGAAATCAGGTATCACATATGCATATTGTGTAAATTAAAATCTTGAATACTCAGATATGTATATTTATAAAGTAACTGATATTGCATATTTTTGATATTGTATGTTTCTGACGTTCTTTTGCTAAACCCTGACAGATAAAAAATAGTGCAAATATATTAATGTTGGGTACCTGCATAGGAATCGCAAGTCATTATTAATTTATTTGTATTTTGCATGTTTATATTTTATTAACAACATGGCATAAATCCAGACTACCTCTATCTCTTGTAATTTTTTAATGTAATTCATTTATTTTTTTGTTTTTAATGTAGCCTAAAGAAATTTTCTAATTATTTTAATAACACACATTATTATAACAAATTACTGTTTTGATTGGGTATACTTTTTGGGAAGAAAACCAATATAAAACACATAGGGTGTTTAATTCATTCTTATTCTAGATTATTCTATAATATGATTATATATATTGTATAATAATAAGAAGAAGGTGGTATTGTCCAGTTACCAGAATAATAATATAACAGATTAATAATGTTATTAAATTTGATTGATGTAATGAGTGGTTATCTTCGATTATATCCATATACTATCATGATGTATATAGCCATATGTCCTTGTAGCAAACATACTGCGTCATAACAATCATTCTTTAAAAAGTACCAATGACAAATTGAAAAAAGTTGTGCTTCTGTGTATAAAATGTCAAAACATATGACACAATAACTGACCTTGAGTTTGGACACTTATAAGTTACATTGCAAAACTCACTGATGACAATTTATATATAAAGCCATTAGATCACTTCACCACAAAGGTTCACCAATAATTGCATGTTATAATCAATAAACAACATAGTCACTTGTTATGGGATGTGCTATTTATATTTAACATGCCTAAGAAAATGAATGCCAAATTTAACAGTTGCTAAATTTGTGTGATTATATGTGCAAGCTCATTCACCTTCCTTTTTCAGATTCCACACACACACCACAGAAAGACACACCTGTAATGCCAAAAGGAAGCTCAGCAGTTGGTCCCATGTGAAAAGGGAACATTTAGAAGCTGGGAAAGGATCCAAAGCATTGCTAAGGTCTTTAACACTTTTATTTAAAGGGGTGTGTTTCACTTTTCAATTACTCCTCATGCTTGACTGGGTTTTGATCTTCCTCACCCGAGCTGCTCATACACATCTGTTAACTGTGAGGGGGCTTATGAAGGACCACTGAACCTGTGATGCCTAACTTCATGATTAGAAGTGGTTCTGAATAGAGGCATATTTAAAGTAATCCGTAACCATAAAATGAAAACAAAAAAAATAAAAAATCCACAATTTTCTCACCCTCATGCGTTTTGAAACCTGTATGACTTTCTTTGGCAGAACTCAAAAAGGAGATACCTAACAAAATGTCCAAGTTGTGCTTTTTATACCATGAAAAGTGAATGGTGACCACAGTCTTTAAAGTGACAGTTCACCCAAAAACTAAAATTATGTCATCATTTACACACCCTCATGTGATTCCAAACCTTTCTTCAAATTCTTTCTTATGTGGAATATAAAAGATATTTTGAGAAATATATATATATATATATATATATATATATATATATATATATATATATATATATATATATATATATATATATATATGTTTTTGTTACATTCTTCAAAATATCTTCTTTTGTGTTCCACAGAAGAAAGAAAGTGATGCAACTTTGAACAGCATTAGGATGAGTAAATGATGACAGAATTTTCATGTTTGGGGCGAACTATCCCTTTAAGAATAAAACATATTTTTGTTTTCTACTGAATAAAGAAACTCTTAAGGGGGTGGAACTAGATGAGGGCGAGTAAATGACAGAATTTTAATGTCTGGGTGAATTATCCTGGATACTGCTTTAATGAGCCATTTTATAAAACACCGCATATAATTCAGAAGAATAATAATAAGAAAATGTCTGTAACGTGAATAATATCAACAGCGCAACAATTTAGGCGATGGAGCAAAGAAAGTAAATGAATAGATGAAGCTCTACTCGATAGAAGGGGAGACAAAAGTTGTTTCTTTCAGGTTTGCATGCATTCATTTCGTAAAGGAAATTGCACCAAAATAGAGAGATAGAAGATGTCCAAGCATTCAGACATTTCAAAGTGTTGCCATGGGGACCAAAAGTGAAGAGCCAAAGTGTAGACCGTGCCATTATGTGCTTTGTTTATTTAGGTACAGGCATTTTTGGCACTTTGGATATCAGAGGACCATGCACTTCAGAAGATACAAAACTCATCACAGGCCATCAAAATAGTTATGGGTGCTCTTAGCGGACGAGAGGCCATTACGTACATCTGAGACTAATGCAGCGCTGGGGTCTCCTAATAGATCCTCTTAATAATCACCTTCACTGAAGTTCTTATTCTGTTTCGCTCTCTAAAATTCAAACAGGAGAGCAACAAAAAGGTGTGAGGCTGAGAGGAAAGAGGGTGAATATTAAAGAGAAAAAGAGAAAGAAAGAGAGTAGGGAACATCTGCACCAGGGTTGGACAAAATTCAGAATTGACTTCAAATTTCACATACAATTTTACAACTTCAATTCAAATTGAATTAAAATCCAGAGGTAAAAGGTGCACATCTCTGAAGTGCACTTCTTGTACGCTGCATACAGTCGCATCAGTCTATCCCACATTTAACTGAAAAATCAATTAATGCCCATGGTAACAAGACGTACAACTGTGTGGTCTGCTGAATGTTGTATATTTACTGGTACACATTTTCCTATTGGCAAAGTGCTAAATACTACAATTAAAGTGAGGCTGATAATTGAATCCGCTGGGCAATTCACAAACCATGCGTTAAATTGTCATGAACTGAACACGTAATATTCCCATGACATTTTCACGAGAGGGAAGGAATGAATAGAGAATAACTGAAACAACAGATGGAAAGATCAGGCAAATAGTGCAACTCCCATCTCAGTTAGAACAATCCAAACATTTTTAATGTTACAAAATGTGTCATTTTTTATAAATCTTCTCATTTTAAATTGTAATGAAAATGAAATTGAATGACATGCACACATCTGCTGCAACAATGGGGGGTTGGGAGAAAGGATTTTCTGCCTACATATATACACACATACACCATACACGCTTGTGTTAAATACATCCCTATCAGCGTTCTGTAAGGGTAATTTTTTATTTATTTATTTCCTTTTTCTTTTTTTTTTCTTTTTTTGCTAATTACACTGCCATACACAGAAGATCTCTCCCTGATAGTCTTTTCTGGTGTTGTGACCTAGAGAGTAGAGAGGCATTGACATTACAATTGCCATTTCAATTCTGTCTGATACAAAGAAGCCGATTATTATTTTCACATTACGGCCAACAAATGATAAATGGCAGAAATTAAAATTGGATGGATGGATGGATGGATGGATGGATGGATGGATGGATGGATGGACGGACGGATGGATGATAGACGGACGGACGGACGGACGGACGGACGGATGGACGGACGGACGGATGGACGGACAGTCAGTCATTCAGGACACTTTGTTCAACAACTACAACAGCTCGTTCCATGTGTCATATGTCAATGGATGGATGGAAGGAACAATGGATGGATGGAAGAAACAATGGATGGATGGAACGATAGATCCATGCATCATACGTCACTATTTGGTCTTGAATCCGATCAAGTGTTTACAAGTCCTATCGATCAGATTAAAAAAAGAAACAAACCACCCCTTACAATTCAGATCGAACACAATCGGATCGATTAAGGTGTTTACGTGAAGGATTTTCAGTCCGATTGAGCCGATTACTAACAGAATATTTGGTTGCATGTAAATGTAGCCACTGTGAAACTCATGGGATAGAAAATGTATTTATTCAACAACAGTAAAAATCCACCTCAAGTCCATGTCATTTCATTTTTATTTGGTGGATTTGAAACTAGCCACACATAAACCCATTTGTTATCTTGCTGTCAGTCATACAGAACAAACCATTTGAATAAAAATAAACAGCAGTGAGAGAGAAAGAAAGGACATGAATCAGCTGAGCAGATGATGGTTAATGAGGAATGGGTGGAGAGTCTTCCTCCATTACAGTACCAATGGTTCAGTGGCCTCTCAAAAATGACATCTGCACGCTGATTATTGGGGTAAATGTTTTAATGACTGGCTCAGCGACAACAGCATGACATAGTCCCTGAGTGGGTGCGGGTCGGTTTTCAAACCCATTTGTTTGAGTTGAAAAGCACAAAAGGAGCGCTTAATTGTGTTTCTGTCACGCTTATGAAAAGCATACTCATCATAGGGTACGTAAGAGCGGGGCAAACACGGTGTAAACACTGACAGTGACATCAGAATGCCTCAGTATCACGCCTACGCCTGTGAAGCTCATCACACCCACGCACCAGTAGTGCTTTTTCCAGAGCAAATTTGCAAGAATGTTAAAAATAGCATTTAACATTTGTATTTTGCCACTTTTACAAATGGAGACAGAGAGATAAAGAAAGAGAAGAAAAGAAATAGGGTCACTCAATATGTCAGTATACATGTTAACAGAGGTGGCCTTTGTAATCTGGATAATTTATACTGTTTAAAAATAATTAAAAATAAATAACAAAATGTCAATATCCAGGGCACCAAGTCAAGACACCGTTCATTAAACACATCAATGGACTCTAAATGTCTCTGCGCTTGTAAGAGTAGGTCTATTATTACTACACAGAGAAGACAAGTTGTTTTATTAATATTACTTTGGCTATATTTTAATCACAAGTTTCAGTGTAAGTTTAGGAGCAACAAAAACAACAATTTGCTAACATTAGAAATAAATGCCAAATTATCAAAGCAATGACACTGAATGGGACAAAGTGTCAAAAGACATTTGAGTATCTGTTAATAGAGGTGGAAATGTCTGTATGTGGAATGGATATTACGGCAGGTCACCTAGAACACCTTAGCAACCAAATAATAACACCCCAGCAACTGTATAGCAACAACTTAGCAACCACCCAGAACATTTATCTACTCTGAAAGGCAGAGTAGATAGACTCTTCAAATTATTTTTAATTTATTAGTTGACAGACAGGCCAACATAACCAACATAACATAACAGGCCATCTTTCTAACTTTCAAATTTATTTAATATTAAGTAGGGCTGCCCTCAACTAAAGATTTTTCTGGTCGACTAGTAGTAGCTCATTTTAAGCGATTAGTCGACCATATACATCATAATAAAGAGCCTTTAATGCCTACATAGCCTAATCAGTGTTCAGGCGTATGCATAAAGCTTCCCATAGCGCACCGGCAGAAGTAATGATTATGAATGCATTGGGGAAAAACAAAACAAGGAGACTGCTTTAACATTTTAATAATTAATTGATAAACTAGTGTTTTCTGTATGTTCAGCTGCAGAGATGAAGTTAACGATGCTGATTCGTCATCTCCACAGTAGTGGACGTGCTTATATGTATGTTTCATTCGGATTACATATCCTGAGAATATTTGTTTTCCATTTGAGTTGATTCAGTTAAAAATAGACATTTCGCTTTCTATAGATATATTTTTCATGTCTGTGAGGCATTTTTTTTTTTGTTTGTTTGTTTTGTTTTGTTTTTTGGCGCGCTCAAGTTCACACCCTGTTTGCTTTCATGACTTTACAAAAGTGCACACAAATAAAAGTAGACTCTCGAAAAGATGTATTACTCTTATCTGTTTGACCAAAAATGATGGAGTATTTTAAGTGCAAGTGATTGCACCGGAGCCTCCATGTTGTTGTCATCAAGTGCACTACTATTTAGCTTTCACACTCCACACAAACACATGAATAGCCCACTTTTTTCTAGGTTAACATTAAAGCGAGTGCCTGTGTAATATTGCTACTACTTACATGTTTCAAATGATAAGCCATATTTGAGGTCGATGAATGATAGGCGAGCATTTGGAAGTCCTGTCCGATGTACTGTAATTACCACATAGAATGTTAACGATCTGTTCATCACAGAATGTGTGACTTCACCATTTCCTGTGATTTTTTTTTCTTCCCTGCGACTAATAAAATTTTGGTCGATTAAGCCTCTTCTAGTCAACTAACAGTTAGTCGACTATTAGGGGGCAGCCCTAATATTAAGACAGAATTATAGACAGACAGAACAACAGATAGAACCATAGAATGACCAATAGAATGACAGACAAATAAAAAAAAACATACAGATAGATAGACAGAATGATAGGCAGAACAATAGAACGATTCACAGACAGAACAACAGACAGAGAGATGAATCGATAGATTGATAGACAGACATAGCAGCAGTCAGAACCAGAGATCAATAGATAGACAGACCAACAGACAGGCAGACAAAATGGTGGATAAAACCATATTATATTATATTAAAAGAACCTAAGTGAAAGCAGGAAAAACTAGCAAATGGAAACATCAGGCTATGTACCAGAAACCTATGTTGTCCTCTTCACTGCCTAATACATTCAATAAGCGTGGGTTAATGTTCCAAACTGCAGGTTTCTAGCCAAGGAAGAGAACATGTTTAGGTGATTACTCAATACGAGGATCAAAATCCCGCGTTCCCATCAGCTCCTATATACATTTAATCTCACACCTCTCACCAATCCACTTAAGAGTGTTACGGCGGCGCTACACCTGTGCTTTTAGAGGACAACAAGGAGCGGCATTCTCCCACAGAGGGCACAGCCACACTCTCTCTGATTCAGCGAAAATATCGATTAGAAAAGCAGGGGGTCTCTTTAACAGGTCCACTCCCGCCTGCAGAGATATATGTGTGCGTGCGTGTGTGTTGGTGAGAAGAGTGCTGAAACGGCTCTTTCATGTAAGCCCTGTTAAACTCTCTCATGGTGGATATGATCTCAGTCCTGTCAGAGAGGTGAGAGGGAATCAAGCTTGAATTATGATGAGATAGGGGGCTTGATGAGAAATAGAGAGTGCATGTGAGTGTGTGTGTGCATCTGTGCGCAGGTGCTGAGTGTATATCACTGTGAAATGTGTTTGTCTGTGTGTGTTCGCAGGATTTAAAGCACAAGTCTGTTCTTTTACCAGCTCCAGCAGCGAACACCAGTGAGTACATTCATCATAGTGATGTGTTTTAGTTAAGTGGTCCATTCACAGTGACTTTCAGAATAATGCTATTAATTAGTGTTGTGTCATGCTAAACATTAAATTACATGGAGTTGCTTGGCTGTAACCCAAATGCAAGAACGGTGCACTATATCCCTCCCAAAAAACACCTCTCTCAACACAAACCACTGCTTACCTCTGCAATGTTCAGCTTTATTCCCAAGAAAGCTGTAATAATGGTCATTGTAAACTACACTGCTGATTAAACATTCGTGTTAGTGGCACTGCTGATTAAAGCTGATTAAAGGTTCTGCTGTTTAATCTAAAAAATCTCAAGTAAAACTTCAGAATTATTCAAAGGTTGCTTGAATAACTGGTTTGTAACAGACTCATAAACACCAAACTCACAAGCAACAGAAAAAAAATACTATAATTCCAGTTATGCTTTTGTAGAGCAAATTGACGGTACATTTTGTACTAACTTTTCATGTCTGTATCTTATCTTAACATAATTTTTTTCCTTTGTTCTCTTTTATATATTGTTCCAGTTAATTGGGTTAAAACAGACCATTCATTTCCCTGGAAGTCTCTTAAGTTGAGATAGAAATCTTGATACTGAAACACATAAAAACAAAGTATTATTGAGAAGCAATCAACCTCATGCTGAGATGAAATAATTGCACAGTTGTTTGAGGCCATTTCTTCTCTTGACAAAAGTAGGGCTGGGCGACATATGGAATGATCACAATGTGTTTGTCATGATTTTGCTTTTGATGAAAAAAAAAAAAAAATAACATTGTGCCTATCATAATAATTTAAACAAAATTAATCTCCATGAATAGGCCTAGTCCACACGTACACAAGTATTTTTATAAACTGAGTTTTTCCACATGCGTCCACATGAAAACGCAAAAACATGCTATGAAGTGCTGTCAAGAGCATGCCAAACCAACAGGTAGCGATATAACCCTGCCCGTAAAGCCACGCTGGCCAATTAGAAGCCTGGAAAGAAGGTTATTACCGGTTCCGGTTCCGACGTCACAAGCCAAAATCTCCGGTTTCACCGTCTACATGACAACACTGTAACCAGAGTTTCTAAAAATCTTCACCCTGACAAGTTTTTTCAAAAATGTTCGGTTTCAGTGACCAGTTACTGCGTTTGCATATGGACGAACGGAAAACACCCATGTTCGTGTGGACAGGGCCTTAGTTCAAAATGATACTGAATCGGTTCAAAACTCACTCATGCTTCATTGACATTATCCTTAAAAAAAAATGAAGTCACTATTTGGGTTTTGATTTTTGTTTTGTTTTTTCATAATGTAAAATATTTTAGTAAAACGGAATATAATATTGCTATTTGTTACTATATACTGTTATAGTGATGCATATTAAAAATATTTTTAAAAAAATTCATCCTTGTGTTCATTTAATAAAAACATGCCTTGATTATTCTTCTGTTGTATTTACTTTTTGCATGAAACATTTTGAAAAAAAAAAAAAAAAAATATATATAAATATATATATATATATATATATATATATATATATATATATATATATATATATATATATATATATATATATATATATACACACAGCACATAAAATACAGAGGCATAATTTTTTAGCCATTTCATCCAGCCCTAAATAACAGCAGACCAATAGCAGATTACAATGCTATATAATGTCCATTAACAAAAACAACATACATGTGCATTTAAACATTTCTATCCCACAAATTAAATAAACCATGAGTGACTTAATGCCATTCAGGTTTTTTTACTCATTTTGTGTCATCTATTCAGCCATCTGAGAGGGAGATTGTTTCTTTCTGTCATACAGGCTTTCATTACAGAGCTAGATTGCTCTTCCTTTAGTTCAAGATGGGTTCTCACCAGAAATAGCGGAGAAAGAAATGCAGGGCTCGTGAAACGGGTGGCTCCCTTAACGGAGAGTGGCAGCTGCACTGGGGCTTGATTGAGAGTGTTAATTGATAGCACTGCTCATAATGCCCCATCACGCCGGGGGGCTTTTTTCTTAGAAGATAAAGAGGAAGAATCCAGATGCAAAATGAAGGCGCAGAGCCCTCATTCATAACCATTATCCTTCCCCCTCAGCTCCACCCCTTCAAACAGTGCAGAGAGCACGGCTGAAATGAGTGTTTTTTGTTTTGTTTTGTTTTTGTTTTTTTGAAGGAGGAGAATCTCACACTTAGAAAAAAAATGGAAATACTGATTTATTCACCTTCCTTTGAGGAAATGGTGTGTCCATGGAAAAGTGTAACAATTAATGAGCTGTATGAGAATGTATGTGATAAAATAGGAAAATAATACACCAAAAGGCTTGTTGTCCCAGGCAAGTGATCTCATGTCCTATTGTATCACTTCCCCATCTATTTCTTCCAACATGTTCTCCAACCAATACGCCTATATAGGTCGTTTGTCACTTTCCTGAAATACGACCCATAGGAGCGTTTACTAAAGTTGCGCCCCTATCGACAACAGAACACTTTCATTTTAATTCATTAAATATGACCCATATGAGCGTTTCCTAAAGTTGCGCCCCTATCGACAACAGGACACTTTCATTTTAATGCATTGTTATAAATCACTAAGGGTAGGTTTAGGGGTGGTGTGTATGTAGTCATTAATAAAAAAAAAATGAGTTTTGCTAAATGGAAATAGGACAAATGGTAAAATGTCCACATACTGGATTTAAATGAACACACGTTTTGATTGGTAACGACAGTCATAAGTCATTTCATGACGACAGACGTAACACAACACTGTCATTATTTTTACGCCAGCTAGAGGGCGCATGACTTTAAAACGTAAATATAGGTCGTAATAAGGTGGTTGAAAAACGACCTATAGGGTCGAGTTTTTTTGGAAGACAGTCTCATTTCTTCTCAATTGATTTACATTCATTCATTTGGTAGATGCTTTTATCCAAATGGATTTGCACTGCATTTGAGCTATAGAAATGCCCTAACAAAATATTGTATAAACTTAGATCAATCTTCTATCAGTTTATTTATCTATTTGGTCAGTACTTATGAAATAATAAGCTGGATAACATACAGTTAGCCAGTTATTACAGCAAAACAAACCCATTCAGGGATGAAGCTATACTTTAAAGAATTGTTGATTTGGTATTCTGATGTTCCTCTTGATGAGGATGGCTTCACACTCCTATGAAGGAAAGTCACAAAGGAAATCACTATTCTGCTCAGTGTCTAGCTGTGGGCTATTGATAAGAGCTTTGGGCTTCTCATTATTCTGCTGTCTTTACTGAAAGTCAGGCCAGGGGCATGTGCTACATACATCACTCTTTAATTCTGCTCCTGTACAATGTTTCAGCAGACCCCCAGAAGGTCATGTGACAAGAAGTGGCACATAATTACAGTGCCAGACTGAATTAGTCTGATCCGTATGGATGAGATAAAGCCTATCCATACTGGTGTAGGTCATCGCTCAGTGCTCTGGACGTTTGTGTCCTCTTAACCTGCTCTGTCAGCCGTTATCATGTTTGTTTGTTACAATACAAAGCAGTAGTTTGGCATTTTTTTTTTCCTTTCCGATTGTTGCTTGCCAAATTGTACAATCAGTCAATGCAAAACTGTGACACTGACACCAAATTTCATCATAAAGGCAATTAATCATATGTCGTTGAGCATATCACACTAAGCGATCCAAGCCAATGCAAGAAATTTAAGGTAATACAAAGAATATCCACTGACCCTTCAGATATAGCTAATGAGAAATAAGCCCTATTCGGATGGTAATTTTTTCTCATGTGGATGTCTGTAAAAGTTAATTTGTAAGGCACCTCAGTGATAAAACTCATTCATCCAGATGGAGATTTATTCACGGTGGAGGAGCGAGTTTTGTGGGAGCGTGCGCTGCTCACGCGGTCGGTTGCATGAATGTCTGCTGTGAATAAAATGAAACATGCTTGGAATAATGAGAATAAATTCACATTTAATGTAACAATAATATCCCATTTATTATTTATTTAAATCTCCTGTTTAAAAGCACTAAGATATATAGTTGAAATGGTTTTGTCTTGCATATTTTATCTCAAATGATGTCATTTTAAAAATGGGGAATTTATCAGAAATAAGTTAATGCAGCCTCTTATTTACAGTAGGCTACATGAGGTAAGCATGAAGCTGCTTGGTTTATAATTTTGGTAACACTTTACAATAAGGTCCATTAGTTAAACATTAGTTAATGTATTAACTAACATGAACTAACCATGAGCAATACATTTGTCACTGTATTTACTAATCTTTGTTAACGTTAGTTAATGAAAATACAGTTGTTCATTGTTTGTTCATGTTAGTTCACAGTGCATTAATAATGTTAACAAGATTTTAAAAATGTATTAGTAAATGTTGAAATTAACATTAACAAAGATTAATAAATGCTGTATAAGTGCAGTTCATTATTAGTTCATGTTAATTAATGAACCTTATTGTAAAGTGTTACCATAATTTTAATGTAATTGTATATAATAGGCTATATATTTTAAAATGATAAGCTATTGCACACCTGTTTCTGCCAGAATAAATGCCCATTTGTGCTTTATTTCTCTTTCTCCTTTTTGTTCTTTACTTCTCCTCACCACTGTGGTGGAGCGGTGATGAAATATTGTTCTTGTAAATACTTTCCAACATTTCCGTAATAAATTTAAAATGCGTGCAAATTACAGCAAAGCTGTATCATATGCCAAAAAATGATTTAAACAGTGAATTTTGTATTGATCTCTTCTTGTAAACTCAGAGATGTGGATTTGGACGGCAATTAAATTAACACACAACCTTGGTATTTGTCAAAAAACAGTAAGTAATAAGGCCGGGATTTTTACGCAGGTGGTCAGAGAAAAACACTGACATTCTGGATTCGGACGGCAATAAAATCACAGACAAAATACCTTACACCCCCCTGAGAAACAATTACTGTCCGAATAGGGCTTTAGACTGTTCTCTAGACTAGGGCTGCATGATTAATCAAAATATAACTGAAATTGCGACATGGCTTTGTGCGATTATCAAATCGCAAAGGCTGCGATTTAACTGAATAAATACATGTGCTGCATGTTTCACAGTGAAGCGTGATACTGTGTTCTTTTATACACAAACATCTCTTGATCAGGTGATAACAATAACAATAAATTATTATTATATTACTACTACTATTATAATAATCATATTAATATATAATCAGAATTTTTACTATCTAGACATCCATCTATAAACTGGAACTGCTTTATCACATTTTGCATAACAAACACATTGACTACCCACCATAAGCAGCATCAGAAAAATTGATGCATGCAAAGAAAGACTTGAAAAACCATAAATACATGTACATATAGACCACGTTCATGTTCTCAATCTGCATCAGACATTATTTTCTATTAGTATTATGCAGATCTTGATGAACGAAAGTTACCAGAGGCCTTGATTCACCTGCCATCAGTCTACAATTTCAATTAGATAATTAATCTAATTAGCACAGATTCATTCTCCTTGCTGCCGCTCTGAAGCGAGCATTAATATTGCTGCTTTTTTGGGTCATAAAGCTCTCACATCAAAAGAAATATGACGAGAAGCCAGCATGGAACCAAGAGGAAATCTGTTCACGGATTCTCAGTCTTTAAATTGACCGTGCATATTAATGCAATTAGCCTATAAAGTGAGATAAAAGTCTACTTTTATGGCAAGCATGCTAGTGCAAGAGTCCACTTTACATAATTACAGGGTTTGCTCGAAAGATGAGGGGTTGAACATGTTCCCGGTAGTGAACTGACTTGAGACAAAGAGAGAAGATTAAAACGTGATTCTTACCTTCGTACACGGCTTTGAAGCCCTGGCCACTTACAGCGTAGTCTGACAGCAGCCATAGTGTGAGTCTGGGTCCTGTGCTGACTATAGGGGCAGGAAGTTGAAACCCTGTCAACCTAAAACGCAAAGAAGGAACAAAGCTCACGTTAACCAAGAGTATTGTTATACAAACCGAACGCTGGACCTTGGCAGCTGCAAATGTTTGAGTGCCAAACTGACTGCTAAATCTCAATTTCCAGCTTTAACAGAAAATAAAAAGCTTTAAAAGCTGTTTACTGTGGTGTAAAAGCTAACTAGGACAGCACAGGTGATAAGTGAGGGAATTCTGCACAGTATGGGCCACCAGAGACACCATGGCTCATGCACCAATCATCAGAATGGTAGCTAATAAACGCTTTACAGACCTATCAAAATCACAATCAATAGAGCAGCTAAAAGCTTATTTCACAGGCCAGAGGTTACAGATGTAAGCTATCAACTCTGCTTTCAGCAGTATTCATGTCAATGGCGTGACGTTATCTATTAATTGCTTCAAAAATACACTTCACACATTCAGGGACTTGAAAACACCTGTTCTGATGAGCATGTTTTCAATTTCTGCATTAAAATGTATTTGGATATTCTGACGGGAAACAAAGTTAAAAATGCCATGGTGACAAAAAATGTTGAGGAAAGTTACTTTTAAAAGTAATGAGTTACAATATTCTATTACTCCTTAAAAAAAAGGAACTACAATAACCATCATGTTTACACAGTGCACACAACATCTCTGCATTTGCTCCTGATTTATCTCAACATGGTGACAGAAGAGCTGTCATTCAATAAATGGGAAAACAAAGTAACTTGCGTTACTTATTTGAAAAAATAACTCAGACATTTTGTTGTAAATTTAAAAGTAATGTATTACTTTACTAGATACTTGAAAAAAGTAATCAGATTACATAATTTGCATTACTTGTAATGTGTTACCCCAACACTGGTGACAAAATTGTTCAGATATTACAATAAAGAAAAAAGCCTCAACTAAAAAATAAAATAACCTTTAAAAAAAACTAAAAGTGAAGTGTTTAAAAAAGTATTTAAAAGTATTTAAGCATAACCTTCCATTATTATTTAACAATAAAAAAAAGACTAATGAAAGAAGAAAGAGAGGACCCTTGAACATCTTCGTGACTATGCATCACAGTCAATGAGTCTCTTAAAACAAGATAATTTTTGACAAGGCAAGGTTAATTCAGCTTTAAAAATGTAATTTTGTGCAATTACTTTATTAAAAATTAATGGTATTTATTAATTAATAACTTATTCTTTGTTTTAAATTGTTTTATATTATTTGTTTAATGACATTTTAAGAGTGATTAAATTCAAAACCACATGAAACCAACATGATTATAAAGAGAACATTTCTAAGAACTTCAAACTAGATTTTTAAAAGATCTTTTCCTTTTATCTTGGAAACTCGAACCATGCACATAAATAATACCGCAACACATGCTTGCATGTATGAACATAATAACATCTGTTTTCTTAGCAAGGTAAATGTTCATAAACCTTCATTAATGCAACGTACTGTTTTGTTTTGTTTTTTACTACTAACTGCAACAGCGTGGTATAATGTATGAATGCATCCTCAGGGCTATTTTTTTTTTTTTTTTTTTTTTTTTTTAAGATTAGAACAAAACGGAGCCTCCAGCTGCCAGGTGTGCTCGACAACTACGCAAATGTGCTCACATTTCCCCACAGCACCACTATGACCCATATAGTCCTCCAGGGTGTCAGCAGAGCAGGATGTTAAACCGTGTGATGCAGCTTTAGCTACAGGCATCGCTCAGAGCGTTCATGTTCCAGGGCTCACGTCAGTTTGTCTTTTCAGTCAAATCCCAGAGCTGTCATCCAATCTCCATCAGCTCAAACACACCAAACGGTCACCCGGCTGTGGCCTAAGCCATTTTATACGCCTTTGTTAGAGATAAACTAATTGAGCTGAACTGTAGGCAGGAGGTGGATGACTCAGATGGGTGAATACGAGGTAAGACTACAAAAATCTCTTCACACTCAGAAAGCCATTGTGTGTGTGTATATATATATATAATGTTTTTTTTTTTGTTTGTTTATTTATTTTTTCAAAATGCAGCTAGTTCTGGTTTGCCCATGAACAGACTCATTTTCTGACCAAACAGGAGTTCATCAGTGAAGATCACCTCTAGGCTGAGAGGGTTAGAAAGAGGCTCTACAATGATATCACTACAGATGAACTAAAGACTGCCCAAATAAGGCTGGCCTGGTCAGGAAGCATTGGGGTGTGCTGAGGCCAGAGGCGGGCTCCATTAGGAGACATTTCCACATGGATGAGTACTGCAGCATCCAGTCCAGAGTCTCCATTAGAAAAAGGAGCACTTCCCTCTCCAATTATCCCAGGTGCTGCTTTGGGAAGGGAGCAGGGACACTGGAGAAGGAAGAAGGAAGAAGAAAAAAAAATACAAAACTGAAGAAGGAGAACAGGTGGTGGTTTACAGAGTTCATTGAAGAGGGAGGAAAGACAGATTGGACTTTGAGGCGTGTATGCGCTTCAGTGATTTTCTGTTTGTGTGTGCACTAGGGGTTTACGATATCACCATTTTAGATTGTGAATGATTAAAATGTCTTCCTGATCTGATTTTGAAGTGAGATCATAGTATCATAGCCTTAGTTCTTAAAGCGACAGCAGCCTAATAAACCTGCTGCCATCTGTATCATTAATGTTAATCAAAAAATAAAAGACAAAGAGAAAATCACTCACTGCTCTTGACTGAATAACTTCAAAACTGTGCAAATGCGAGTCTCAGGGGATATGCGAGGAGTGGCAAAATCCATTAGGGCTGAGACAATAAATCGTTGCATTGCAAATCGAGAAATGATTCCTGATCGATTCTGAGATTTTCCAAATGCATCGTGATTCTCTCTTGAATCGATTCTGAGCTTAGTTTTTAAAAGCAGATGGCACTGTGTGCTTTAGAAACAGCCGTACTCTGCTTGCCTCCAATTCCTTACACACACCACTTGAACCTTCTATAAAATAATCATTCATAAAGTTCAGAAAGGTTTAAGCGAATTACAAGGGTGTTTGAAGTGGGCTGTTTACATTAATCTCGCGTCATAAAAGCATTCTAAGGTGCAAGTACATTCTCAGACTCAGCCAAACGCACGAACGCTCTTCAGCGCTCTTCTTCATGAGCATTTGAGCGTGCAGTTAAAAACTAGCCTAGAGTGCCATCTGCTGGTTAAAACTAAGCTCAGAATCAATTCAAAAGAGAATTGGAAATTCGGAAAACCTCAGAATCGCGATGCATTGATTTATTAACCCAGCCCTAAAATCCATAGCCAGAGACTTTTACGCCTGTTGGTAAAAAAAAAAAATAGCCAATCACCATTAAGTATTTCACTTTCAGTGGTTAAAGTGTTGAGACAAAAAAAATACATCACAGAGGAGACTAGCCTCCCTTGGTATCCCTTGCCATCACTAGCCTCTGCCTCTTCATCTTCCTAAAAATCTGGTAGGCCTGTCGTCCCTAAACAAATACAGCTGGTCAATTCATTCTCTTGCGGTGTGCCATATGCGAGAAATAGTAAAAAGTGGGAAGAAATTACATCGGTGGTCACGTTTCACATAGCCAAAGATATGATACCTGTCAGTACCATGGAAAAACCTGGCTTCAAACAGCTGCTAAAGACAATCGACCCCTGATAAAATTTGTATCTTGCCATAAACACTTTGCCCAGGATGCGCTCCCTAAACTGTAGCTATTTTAAAGTTTGCGTACAGCTGTCACAGAAGCTTTCTCAGATAACGCACTTCGCGACCACTTCCGATCTATGGACGAGCAGTAAGTGATCACTTGGTCTAGATTTTTTTTAACTGCTTAAATTTGCACTAAACATTTGTATTTACTTTGTAACACCAGCTGATCTATCCAAATAGTTTTTGTTGTTTTTTAATGGGGGCAAAAGAAAATCTTGTTTGTTTTTTTTGTTTTGTTTTTATTTAAAAGCAAATGCAAACATTTCGAGATATATATCGAACATCATAAACATTTTGACAATATCGAGATATCAGATTTTTTTTTATATATCGCCCAGCCCTATTACCTTGCAATGGTTTTTAATAGGGAAATTAGTTTGGCTATACTGTTGCAGTGACTTGCAAAATAGTCTTAAAAACCAACATGAAAAAGAATCGTAATAAAATCATGGATCGTGATCCTATCTGAAAAAAATTCAATTGTGATATATTTTTGACATATTGCCCACCCCTAGTGTGCGTGTCTGTATTTGCATGCAGTCTGCTGATAATATAAGTGTGTGAATATTTGAGTATGCATCGTTTAAATGTAAGTATCAGTATGAGTGTGTTCTCAAAATGTGTGTGTGTGTGTGTGTGTGTGTGTGTGTGTGTTATGAAGAGAGTGTCACTATAGAAATTCTCCTGATTAAAGCCATCCGTAAACACCCCACCCACCCTCCTCCAGGCTTCAGGAGCTCCAAGCACAGGCTGATTTACAGAGTCCTGCACTGCTTCATAATAAAATGTGATTAAATGGAATGTCAGACCGTGAATAATGAACCTCGCCGTCCAACCACTGTCACCACACATCAGAGCGGCTACCAGTGTTCGGTATCCCACACTACAGTTCTCAGCAGTAAACCATAACTGGGGTTAACACTAGACTGGTCACATTAGCATCGTTGGCACTATTTGGATTTCAGACATGGCCTTGCTCCAATAATAATGGAAGCTGATACTGTGTGTGTGTATATATATATATATATATGATAACTTATTTACACTATTCACACTTATTTTCACTATGTTTTTGAAAGTCTCTTATCCTCACCAAGGTTGCATCTATTTGATCAACAATACAGTAAAAACAGTAATATTGTGAAATATTATTACACTTTTAATTATATTTTATATTACATTTTAATATATTTTAAAATTTAATTTACTCATGCGATGGCAATTTCTTATTGTTATTATTATTTCTTCTTATCCTTATTGAAAAGAGGTGTGCTGCTTAATATTTCTGCAGAATTCCTTGAAGAATAGAAAGCTGAAAAGAACAGCATTTTTTGAAATAGAAATCTTTTGTAACATTAACATGTCTTTACTTTCATATTTGATAACTTTTAATGCACCCTTGCTAAATAATAATTCCATTACATTTTTAAAAAAAAAAATCTTACTGCATTACTGCATCAGCAGTATGTTCCCAGGCTCGTAGGATCACGGTCCTCCGCCGTAAATAAAACGCCATCCAAATGCATGAGTTTTATCACTGAGGTGCCATGCAAATTTTATTTTTACAGACGTCCTCATGAGAAACAAATACCGTCTGAATAGGGCTTTAACCAAATGTTTCATAAATTTAAAGGAAAAAGTCAAAACTAAATATGTGTAGCAACAACTGAGTGACAGATGTATGACACTGAATGTGTTTTCCCTTCCAAAAAGGTAGAAAGAGCACAACTGGATGGACAGAGCGCTGGGGTCTTGCAACGTATTCCTAAAAGTTGAGACATTTTGAATTAGACTGTCTTAAACGCTCATGGAACGAGATGTTAAAACAACAAATGCGACCAAAACCACCTATTTGCTTTTTTTAAACAACATGTTAACAGCATCAAACTAAAGCAGACTGGCCTTTCACTAATCTCATTCAAAGGATGAAGGTGGGAATCGCTGAGCCAGCCATATTCCAGCAGGAAGAAGGACACCCTGGAGAGAGGAAAGAAAGAGAGGGGAAAACGGATGCAGGGCCAGGATTCTGACAGGCAAGCAGAGCGAAAACATTAGGGGATAAATTATAGAGAAAGTGCAAGGGTGAGCGAGGAATACGTTATGTGTGCATGCATCTATCAATCCTATGACATATTCTGGTGTAACTGGGATCTGAAGTGAATGAATCGACAGCTTGTTTCTTTGGGGGTGGCTGGAAATCCGCAAGCTCATCTAAAGCTATATATGAAATGTCCATAAATAATTGGGTTCTTCTATACATTGTTCTACCCGGACGGAGAGATCCTCATTCACAAAGTCCACCTGTAGGCCAGAGGTATGAGGTGAGGTGAACTGGATTGATGGTGCTCTCAGCGCAGACTGCTGCGTCCAACACAATCACTGCCGTAACTCTCTTGTCTTCAAGGACTCGGAACATTCCTGGATGGCAGCAGTTATGCACCCACTGGAGCGCCTCAGAGTGGCTAACGTCCAGGGTAAAAGCCGTCCAATTATCCTCTCCTGCCATCATTTCCAACCTTCATAAACACATGCTTCCCCATTCCGCCTACCCACACACATTTCCACTCAAACACCTCTCACTCAGTCACCTGAGCTATTTTTGCACAGCTACCATGATGGGTGGATAGTGCAAGTCTATCATGGCTCGTAATATTTACGTTGAGTGGTTTAGTGCTTCAGACTGGATTACTGTAATGTATCTGACTTAAGAGTACACACAGAAAGTAAAGCAAACACATACACCAATCTACTAGAAACATCTGGGAGGAACTGCATTAAAGTGTCGTGCAAGATCCTATCCATACTTTCTCAATGCCTGTTCGAATACAGAGTGTGTTATTTGATATCTTGTAGTATCTAATCAGAAAAAAGCTTTTTAACCAGGTAGCACTATGCTATGCTAGTAAGCTAAGCTGCTAAGCTTGCTAATAGAAGACTACCTGAAAAAAAGAAAGGGAAATGTTTAATTTGACCATTTTTGACTTTGGTAATATAATGTGACATGTAATTTAAAAGTAATTTATTCTCATTCAAATGTTAATTAATGTACTCTAAAGTGATTTTACATCCTTTCCAATCAGGCATGGAATAGGGTACCCATAAATAGAGTGCCATTCTTTGTCTCAGCCAAATAAATGGTTTTGAGGTCCAAAGGGTATAGAATCTTGCAAGACTCTAAGGCATAAATCACAATAGAGAGAATCCAAAACGGAAGACCTCCTTTTGATCTCTTGTTATGTGATGAAGCACCAGCTGCATTGGTAGTGAAATATATCTAGAAAGGTCTGTACTGTGTAAAGTCCTCAAATCAAATATCATCTCCATGGTGATACCTCATTAGTCTGTTTGGTTTGGTTCAGATCATGTCAGCACAAACAATGTCAGCACTAATAGCACCTACTGGTTTCAAATATTGTGGAAGTTAAATATTACTGTAAATATTTATATTTTAATCTTTGAAAATACATGAATAGTCAAACAGTTTTCACATTATGTCTTTATAAAAATGTCATCATATCACATATTTGCTTTTTCTCAGTTGCTTGGTTGACACATGCACCTCCAGAAGTATTCAACCTAGATACTGTCATCATTACTTTATGTACCAGCTGATAAGCAAACAAACAAACAAATATGTTAAAGTAAATAAATGAAAGGAAAAGTAATAAAAAAAATTACTAAAACTAATAATAGTACTAAATAAAAGCAAATATTAAAGCATAAATAAATGCAAAAAAGCATGAATAAATAAAAGCCCAATTATGTGAGTGAGTGAGTGAGTGAGTGAGTGAGTGAGTGAATGAATGAATGAATAGCCAATGACAAAACATCTACAATATGAAATGTTTGTGATAACTGTCTGTGTTAAAGCCAAAGCTTGACCATTTCACTACCACCCCCTCCTCTCCATTCAGAGTACCAGCTTAGCCCTTGCAAACAGGAAGTCCCACACTCAACAGACTTCCTGTGCCCTCCTACTATCTCCACAGCATAAAAACACTGATGTATGGGAGCAAAAAGAGCTCTTCCTGTTTTATTCACTTCTAATTTCAATCAACAGCAATACTCCTCTTCTCAAACAATTAGGCCATTATTTGTGTTTAGCAAACGTTTCAACTAATGCACTGAGTCATTTGTCCTGAGGCTCAGTCGGAGGTTCTTGATGTCACAACTCAGCCGCCTGCTTTTCAGAGTTCTGTCTTTTAAATGCTACTTCTTTGAATACATGGTAAACCATTAAAAAAACAGATCTTGGGAATAAAAAAAGGTCACCATGTCAGTGGCAAAAGAGAGAGAGGACGACCAAAAAATAAATAAAATAAAATAAAATAAAATAAGAGGGAGAATATAATACAAAGAAGTGCAAATACTGAAGGGGAGTGAGGTTGAGCAAGAAGAAAAATAGTAGCGCAGGCTAAATTATTCAGAGTGGAGAAGCAGTGATATAATACTGTGCTGATCAGGCAGAGGAATTTTAGGGCCATAAAAAGCCCTGAAAAAAAGAAGGACGGAAAGATGAGTTATCGATGGGTGAGCACAGTGGCAAAACTCATCACTAGGGGATAAATGGTCCTAAATGGCTGTGGAGCTTTTAAACATCGCAGCTAATGACCATCTGCACTCCCCCATCACACACCCTGCTCTGGGCACTCGTCAAAAATATGCACACAACACTGCTAACCCTTGTAACCAAAATACCCACAATCCACATCAGTCGTCCTCTACTGCCTCACTTACATTCATTAAGTGTTCACAAATAACCTTTTCCCTTGTGAGGCCTCTTAAACATACAGTATCTTAGCACACATGCTCTACACGAAAACCCATTGAGACAAAATAATAAACCTGTTATGGCTGGGGTCGACGAACGGAAAGCCATGACATTGTTTTGCTTAATCCGTGTAACAGTTCGGGATTTGAAAACGTGTGTTTCATTTCACACTCTATGACTGATGATGGGGAGCAAATTTGAGTAAATGGCTTGACACTTATTACCACAAGAGCTTACACCTCACAGTCATCACACAAGCCTCAGAAAACCGCACAGTTCGGTAATCTCCATAGACAGAGAGTGCAGTGACGTTGGCCCTGCCTTCAGTATTTAGTCCTGCTGAAACAGACCATAAATTTCCATGCTGGTTTATGCTGGTCTAGATGGTAGTTACAAAGCCTGGTGGTGATCAAAAAGCAATGCTAGATCGATTTAAGTAAACAAGGTTATTTTTTTATTCATTAGCTGTGTTACTTCAACTTCCTTTCAAAAGGTGCATCCTAACTGGAATGGACTGATCTAGAACACCCTACATAGGGAGAAACTCTATGTTGTTTTAGTATTCATACCCACCTTCTTTTTCCAGGTAAGAGCGGGCACGGCCATTTGTAATTTTAATGTGTGTGGCTTCCGGTTTCATTCACTTCCAGTTATGTTTAGCTGTACAAAACAACTCGTTATGCTGCTTGACATCGCAAATTGGTATTTCTTACTGTATTATTTTAATTTATTGTCCTAAAGGGTTAGTTCACCCAAAATTTAAATTTCTGTCATTAATTACTCACCCTTGTGTCATTCCAAACCCATAAGACCTTCGTTCATCTTCGGAACACAAATGAAAATCTTTTTGATGAAATCTGAGAGCTTTCGGTCACTCCAATGGGAGCAACGCAACTACCACATTCAAGAAACTAGAAGTAAAGAACTAACCCTTTAATTATAAACAAGCTGGTTTGTAGAGCAAACAGTTTTACAGTTTATTGCACTTTGATATTCTTCTCGA
Source organism: Hypophthalmichthys nobilis (assembly GCA_037950665.1). NCBI lineage: Eukaryota > Metazoa > Chordata > Actinopteri > Cypriniformes > Xenocyprididae > Hypophthalmichthys > Hypophthalmichthys nobilis. The sequence goes on along the minus strand of CM075483.1, from coordinate 6,762,988 downwards.
TGAATGAAAAACAAGTCTGGGACTCGAGCGGCACATGTTGAAAAAGCTTCGAGATGTGGCGCAACAGTCAAAAATGTCCATCTAGCGCATATTTACATAACTATTAAAAAGCAATGTAGCTTACAGAGTACGCCATCTCCATTAGAATGGATTGGCCCATAAGAATTTATGATTGGCCCAAAGCAGACTTCATACGTCAGCAAGTTCTGACTATGTACGTGCTCATACCGATAATCTTCATTCTGCGTTCACACACAGCATCATACCGATAATTTACTGGTAATGTTACAACTTCCCTTGCTGGTAAACTGCCAGAACCGATGTTCCGGGATTTTTGAACCGGTCCTGTTCACACATGATCTCTTACCTGTAATTTACCAGTAAAGACTTTATGTGTGAAAGGGGCTATCGTGACTTTCAAAACCAGAGCTAACATGTCATACTTGATCTCAGATGATTAAAGTGCATTTGAAGAATAAATATAAACCTTCACAAAGGTCTTTAAGGATACTACAGTATTACTGTTATATTCTTGTTCTTGGCAAAGTAACTAGACTAATACTGATGACAGGTACTTATTTCTGCTCACAAGATAAAGAAAGAGTGATGAATAAGAGGTAATCTTAAAAAAAAAAACAGGTTGATTAGCTGAAAGAATAACAAATCAATCAAATCCCATCATTCTGAGCAGGTCTGTACCAATAATCAGAGCATCACAAATGAATCCATATTCCAGCCAACTGTTTGCAATTAAATTTTTAATTGGATATTGAGACCCAGATGGAGGAAGGAAAGAGTGTCGAAGACCTTCTCCCCAGTTATTTCTCTTTATTCTCTGGGATATTTACTTTGGTTTCCCTTTTCCCTCTTTGCTTCTTCCCTTTGTTGCCCGTCCGCTTTTCCTACCCGTTCCTCTTTCATCTTTTTATTCTCTCCCTCTCGTTCTCTCTCTTTCTTACTCGCACGGCCCTACAGACTCTCAGATTAATTATTCAAATGTTATCTTCATTGCCGAAGTGTGAGTTAGGAAGGAAGCTCCGGGCTTCAGCCGCTACCTAATCCTGACTCTTTCAAAAACCATTCAGCCTTGGAGGCCATGGCCGAAATTGCATTATTTGTACATCAGTTTATTTTATTGTTCTTTCCTCCTCACAGTCTCCCACAGCAGTGTGTCTAAATTCTAATAAACTCCAAAACAAGGTTTAGCCACTGATTTGATTAGATGCAAAAGGGCATTGGGAACACATTGACCGTTGCTGAGAGACTCCCTCAATCTCACTTTCATGCTCCGTTTCTTCCTCTTTCTATATCTCTCCGTCTCTTTTTCCCTTCCCCATTACCTTCCCTCTCAGCCTGACTACGTATGGCTCTGTCGTTATTTGTCTTTGTCTCCATCTCCACCCTCTTCATCCACACTATTTTTTGCTGCTCATAAACAGGTGGAAAACAATCTGTCATTCATGGAGCATGTGGGAGCAATACGCACAGCTAGGGGATCCATGCATCCACTCCATTAGGAGGACCTTGGTGGATCCACATTTAGCCATGTTATCCAGAGGTGCCAAGCACCTTCACATTTACATTCTAGAGGAGATGGACCCTTCACCGACATGCTGACTCAACACTGCAATATGACAAGTATTTTAATTAAAGGAGTTAATTGAAGCCACTTCCTCCCAGCTCTTAACGAGCTTCAAGAAGAGTCCCATATTCACCCCCTCCTCTCCCAACACTTATCTCCATCTCCTCGTCTTCACTGTACTGGCTTATCGACATCAAACAGCCGCTTTGTGCTACAGAAACAAAACAATGCAGAACATTAAGCAGAATGAATGGACACGTAAGGTAAATGAGGGTATGAAATGTTTCAGAGAGTGTCGATACCATCTTAAATGGTTAAGCATCATTTCTTTCTACAACCAGTGGCTGGAGAGATGGGTTATGTTGCCAGTTACTTGGTTATTTCAGTTTTGTTCCCTTCACTTCACTTCCCTTCCCAATCCATTCTTTGCTTAATTAGGTAATTCTACCACACATTTGAGTTTTTTGCCTCAAAACTAAACATTTACCAATTGTGGCCAATAAGCCGATAATTATTTCATGTTATGGCCGATAACTGATAAATGGCCAATACATTTAAATTCTGAAGTGAAATGCTAAATAAAAAGTAATAAAAAAAAATCATTTTAAATGCTACAAGTGATTTAACTTTTGGATGTTAAATAACAAGGTAAAATGAGCATGCAGAATTAAATGTGTGTCTAAAAGTAGCTGATACAGATAAATTAAATAAAACAAATAAATAAATAATATCTGCTGACATAACTGATATGTAACCGAGACATAATATTAGCCAATAATATTCGCTAGTACGCAATATGGAACTGAGACATTGTTGGCTAATACTGATATATTAAAATAAATAAATAAATAAATAAATAATATTGTCTAATAATAACTGAAATAGCACCAACATAATGTGCCTGCTCTAAACTTCTATGACCATCTTTATCTCATAGCAATACCTTGTTTGTTCATTTTAAAGCAAGAACCTTCAAGTGCCTTTTGAATCCCATGAGACGTAGCACTTTTAACTTATGGAGGCCATTCATTTCTGATTAACTACATCTGGCATTCTTTCCAACAATTACATCACAAACAACTCAGAAGTAAACTTGACTCAATTAACCTTGGTTTAAAAGTCTCTTTCAGATTAATGGAAGTCAGCCATCATGCTCAGCATTAGCATCTTCCTGTTTTCATACACCAGTGGGCTGAGAGAATACAGACCAACCAACCAACCATATTTTGAGTACAATAAAACTCAGAAAGTAACAAATGACAAAAAGGCATCACAGAAAACGTTTTCTCATGGTTAGCTGTACGATCTCACCATCTCAATCAACTATACAGACATCTTCTACAGGTGTCTCATTATGAAGAAACCAGATCAATTAGACTCATTATCACTTCTTCTCTTGAGAACTGCTTCTGTCACTTTTCAGGAGGTGCAAGCTTAATTTGTTAACGCATTTCACACTTGTGGGGTGTACTGATGAGTGCAGGGGATTGAGGGGTGTATTAGAGGAATGAATAAAAAGAGAAAGTTACAAATCAGCTGAAGACTAAGGAGATGCGACAATATGCCCCAGCTTATCGTAAGCCGCAGGTAAATGTCATTCAGACTTGGCGTGTGGCCATACAGGGTATGTGACTGTTACATTATCTATGAAAACTGATTGAAATGAACACTTGAGCCCCTTGTGATATTCTCTATGTTTGATGAGAAGAAGCCTTGTTTGTCAGGTTTCTGATTGACAGGGCATCTTTGAAGGTTAATAGATGCTGTCTTTCATACCTGATAAGACTAACTAATTTCAAACATAAAAGGTTTTTAAAACAACAAATTCAGCTAAGTGTGTCCTAACATTTAACATTAATTTAACATTTGTTGCTCATTTCTCTATCCACACTGCAGAACTTCACAAACAAGTCGTACTGCAATGTGCATGATCATCTATGGGAATTAGTAAAGACAGCTACGAATAATGTCAGCTAGCTGACATTTTAGTCATAAACATGACCTCTTCACCTCTCATCAGAGCAGAGAAATATGATAACTTTGCTTCAGGCTGGAACTATACGGAACTTTATAACGGAGAGGGAAAAAAAAGATAAGTAATGTTTCTTCCATTTATGGTTCTGCCAATATTACAGCCAACAATAAGTGCTGAGATTTCCATCGAGTACCTGAGGCTGGTGAGGAATAAATCACTGGATAGAGGAAAATGGAGTGGAATATGGAGGGAGGAAAGCCAGAAAAGCAACACTTTCTGCTGAATGGATATTGTAAGTATGACTTTTCTCCGTTGCTTTCCCTTACGTCCTTTATATGCAAAAGACCACATGATCCTGACATATATTACTGAATACTATATACAAAAATGAAAAAATAAACAACTTCAGTCATTGCTCAAAAATGAGAGTACCACCAAAAAATGCAAACATTAAAACTAATCTTCAGTAAGATTAGGATAATAATTACTGAAATGTTTAAATATCATATCATGGTTTTGACAGGAAATAAAATATAAACTGATTGCCTTGCTAAACTTGTTAAAATCACAAAACAAGGTCACAAATAACTGACACCATTTCACTAATAAAAAAATTGTTTCTTTAGTCAAATTTATTTTCATTCTTTTTTCACCATTTCTTTTCTTTTTTTCTTTAGTTATTGAAAAAAAAAAAATGATTACATTCCCCAACATGTCAGGTTTGTTCTTTTTTGTTTTCATATTCTAGGACTTTTAGTTTGCTTCTCTTTGTTTTCCTGTTTCCTGTGATCCCACTTGTCCTTAGTTGTCATATGATTGATTAAAAAGCTCACCTATTGTGTCTTATGTATTTAAGTCCTTCAGTTTCTTGTCTGGTGTTGTTTGTGTGATACACGCTGTTATGTTACTCTTCTTTAGTTCATTGTTAATATTGAAATATTCTTGTTTGTCTTTATTTAATAATCTCCACGCTGCACCTGAGATCCTCATCATCTCCACCTTCATCTTCATCTTCCTCAGTCCATACAGTATGAGCCTACAAACATTTTAAACTCCATTCAGTAAATCATAGATAAAATATTCCAAATTATAATCACCATAGATTTTTGAAATTTTAGAGAGTCAGAGAACATAAAGTGTCAACGTTCTAGCTTAAGCCCAAAGTATACTTCACTTTTTACACATACACGAGGGTCAACGTATAGTGTGCGTGACACAAATTTCATCATCACTGTACGTGCACTGCCGGATTTTTGTAACCACTCGTACTTTGTACGCATAGGTAGCACGTGAATAAAACATTTTTCCAATAATTTGTTTATCCACAAGGTAGCAACTGTGCCTGGGGGCATCGATTCACAAGGTAGTCAAAGAAAAACTGCATAAACAGAACAGACTGGAACACATGCAAGCTACAGAAACAATGGGGGCCTACATAGAAGAGAGATTGTGCGAAGGGGTTTGAAAGTACCCTCATTTGTACAACTCTAACATGAAAGAATACAAAGATGTTTACATGGGTTGTAACTCGTGGCGAGAGACTCGTACACATGTGTACGCATACTAGTCAAATTAAGTATATTTCACAAGGCTGCGAGTGTGGGCTTCACTGGGAAAACAAAGGACTAAACATATACACTGTAGGTCTTTAAATATACATTTTCAGGTACTTCAGAGGGGGGCAAGTGAGGTGTGTGAATATCTCAAGTTTATAAAGCTTTCAGAAGTGCCAGAGGGCTGCTTTGATATGAACATACTGAAGTTTCAGCTTTTTAGCTTGCTAAGAAGACACTGTGGGCCTCCAAATGTGCCTTTTCAGATGGGGCTCACTTAGGGTGTTGAATAACTGGCTCTGAGACATATGTATCCAAAATTCAGCATCCTAGCTTGCTGCCAAGAAAAAAAAAAAAGTCAAAGCACATGTATTTGTATACTTAATCATAATAATGGTGAAACCTCCTAGTACTGCAATGCGATTTGGTACTTGCTTCTAAACTTGTTGTTTATGCTGACACATAAATGTGAACTTTTGACTTCATTTCATTCTTTACATTCTGTGCCTTCCCATTAAAGACTGCAGAGACTAATGTGCATTCACTTCTTAGGCTGCACTGACAGCAAATAATGCAGCTGAACTTCAAACTTAACCAAACAGAGCACACAATGTTCTATCACACTATGAATAATTAATTATAGCATGACTCCCCTGAAAACATCCTGTTAAATCAGGGAACAAACGTATCATAATTTAACCTCCATAACAGAGCATAGCAGAGCATCTGTTCTTTCAAATAATAAACGATTTATTTAGGACATTTTTTTCCCCCCTCATTCTAACATTTGATAATGAATCATGACACAAAAGTTAAACTTCAAAAGCATACCGCTTACCTGCATTATTTTACTCTCATTTCCTCTCTCAGAGGATTTAAAATATATTGTAGAATTATATAAATTGATACATATTGAGAACCTCCCATTTTTACATATATAATAAGCATGCACACTGTTACAGAACAACAACTGCACTGTTCCATTCGGAAGGGCTCATCCCTATGCCCTAATCCCTTCAAAGGGTTTACCCTCCGGAGTGAGAACTTCGAAGGGATGAAGGGTGTACGGGTAAAAAAAAAACCCACCATTGTCGCACATTTTTTACGCTGGTTAACCCCCCAACCCCCCATTTTGTTTAACGTTAGTTTATTTATTTATTTACGTTAAATATAATGTATTGTTGTTGTGTAATGTTGTGTCTATGTATTTGAAACATTTGAATGGACTGATAAAGGTAGCTGTTTAGTATTTTTGTTGAAGTACAATATCATTTTGACCATAATAATGTACCAAATCTAACTCGTATAAATATTACAGTAGTATAGAAAAATACTATACATACATTTATAGGTAAAATCGAACTCCAAGCCCCCTGTACCCTTTCTGTGATGTCAAACAACTTCCCTGTGCAAAGGATCATGGGGGCCTGAAGTGTCCATCCTTCATTCCGAAGGGCCCTTTGAAGTGGCCAGTTTTGAGCTCTTCGGTTTGGAATGACCCTTTAATATGGCGGCCATGACTGTTTTCACTCCGAAGTGCCCTTCGGAGGGCGATATATCCTGTTTTGAATGCACCGCTGATTGCCATTCCAAACACTGAAGCCATATTAAATCTACATAATTGAAATGTCACATGACACAGTCATGACAAGACAAAATAAAAGTCCTACATATCAACTAAGAGTCCCTTGATGAAGCTGTTATCCTTTTGAAAAACATTTTGGGGACATTTGGTTCCTAAAAACACATCAAAACCTAAAACGAACACACAAAGCACCTCTGAGCTCATCATCACCTATTTCCCTTCCCCGAGTGCACTAACAGAGTTCTGGTGTTCCTCTGGTGATCATTTCAAATGAGAGTATTAGTTCATGAGCTTCAGCTTCCAATAGCAGCTTGTTTTCTCATACTCTAATCAGCTCCTTCAAATGCCATTAAGGACACAATAACTTGCAACGTTTCGCAATCTAAAGCTTTTAACGGAATATTTTAATGAAATGTGTTTGAATTTTCAGGAAAGTGGCAGGCATCGCATAGAAAGCTAAGTTATTACGGAAAAAATGCTGTTTTCTTGGACTCACTGCAGGTGAGGATTTATATAGAATTGAATCTGGCAAGTAGCAATTATTGATGACGGGCATCACAAATGGCCCTAAATTAGCTCTTTCACAATCAATTCAATTTAACTGTGAAAGAATCCAATAAGGTACATCATTTCTTTTATATGGAGTGGATTCAAAAAACATATCAAAGCGGAGTTCATCGCTTACATGCACTGCACCAAATGCTGCTTGTTTTGGATCGGACTCAGTGCAGGAAAAGGCGGATGACAGAGTCTGATTTAATGGGATTGGTCAGAGGCCTGCTCTTTCATAAAAGCTGGCTGGGGAGCCACCCATATATCAAGAGGAAGCACAGCCCTGGAGTTAAACAAATAAATAAGAGCAATTAAACAAAGTGGTCACCACTCCTCACCTGGCACTACACAAGTCCCGCTGCATGAACTCCTCAACACAGGGAATAAAGAGAATTTTTTATTTTTTTTTGCTTGTCACTTGTTCAAAGCACTTAGGCAAATAGCTTGAGCATAGAGCACCGCCACAGTCCAAAGGCCTATATTGGGTTTTTCCCAGAAAATCTACCCTCACAAAACATTTGTGCCACTTTTGAGTGCCTGTTTTTACATTTAGATTACCTTTGTAGGGCCCTATGATTTCCGCGATGCAGAAAACGCAGACGGAATCGCGGAATCCAGTCATAAAAACGGAATTTAGTATATAATGCAGAATGTCACGGAATTTGTCAAATTTTTGATGAATGAATAAAAAGCAGGTCAGTACACTTAAATTAAATCGCGATATAGACTAGTGTCTGTGAATATTAAACCGCAAAAAAGACTATTTAAATATGAATCCTGCATGCCTCTGAAATGAATGACGCGGAAGTGCGCGGTTTCATTTACCTCACACACGCGCGCGCACACACAAACACAGACACTGAAGCATGTTCGATGCTCGCGATGTTTTCATCCTGTCGCCTCACTATATGAGGAAATGAACGCACAAAATTCATCTCCAGAGCCTCTCTGAACATTTAACCGCTTCGTTTGAGAAAACTTTCATCATAAACACTGAGAAACTCAAAGCTCTAGGCAACCCGTCAAAATAAAAGTTCGATTTAACTTGACAGAAACATATCAGTGTTATACAGTAGAATTTAGATAAATTAATTTAATAATAAATTATTAAAACTATATTTTTAAGGAATAATCTCAGTTTTTCTTTCATGTTTTAATTTTTACAGTAAAGCTCTGTTGTGCAGCACATTGTTTGACAAAAAAGTTTAATTCCATGATTAAAAGATAAATTAAATGGTATACGTTCATTTGATTGCCGGAAAAATTAAAATACACAACAGAATTTCTGGAAAAACAAAACATTTCATTAAAAATACATTTTTCAATTAATAAATTTTGTTGTTTTTAAGAATTCAATTAATTAGACATGCTTTTTGATTATTAAAATGTAATTAAACCATTAAAATGGAATCCAGAAATGTTAAAACAGAAAACATAATTTGGTAAAAAATAAAACACAATTTGAGGGGAAAGAATAAAACGTATATCATAGGGCCCTAAATTTTTTGTTAAACTTTTCATAAATTGTTGGTAAATTGGATAAGTTTCATTTTTTCAATTAATTAGACATGCTTTTTGATTACTAAAATTTAATTTAAACATTAAAATGGACTCCAAAAAACTAAAACTGAAAAAAACGGAATCCAGAAAAATTAAAACGGAAAAAGCGGAATTTGGGAAAAAATAAAACGGAATTTGGGAAAAAATAAAATGGATTTCATAGGGCCCTACCTTTGCAGTCATTCAAGGATGATAACTATAACTATAAAGTTTTAACTAATTCTACGAGAATATGTCCACACCTCATATATAACAATTTTTTACCAAATCTTTAAATCTAGACTAAAAACGCATCTCTTTAACCTGGCATACACATAACACATTATCAATTTATATTTTCAAATCCGTTAAAGGATTATTAGGCTGCATAAATTAGGTCAGCCGGAACCGGGAACACTTCCTATAACACCAGATGTACTCGTTACATCAGAAGAAGAATGGCATCTACGCTAATATTAGTCTTTCTGTTTATCCCGAGGTTTACCGTAGTCAACCAGATCCGGGCTGTATCCAGGTGAGACCGAGGACCGGCGCCTTGACACGACCACAACGCAGCCCTGAAGTATCAGCAGAGATTGAGCCAAGTAGATCATCCATTGTGAAGGCCTCATCGACACGACAACCAGTGGCACAGCTCCTCAACACACCGTCCATACCGGTGTGATGAATACGATCCTCAACTGGACTGAACTGGAATAAATACTTTGAATGTTGCGATCCTATCAGACATATGATAGCAACCTGAATCGTAACAAAGCACTGTTCGCCAGAGGAGGACTGGCCCCGACTAAGCCTGGTTTCTCCCAAGGTTTTTTTCTCCATTTTAACACAGAAGTCTATTTGCCACCTGTTTGCCATCTGATGTCACCTGTTGGAGTTTGGGTTCCTTGCCGCTGTCGCCTTTGGCTTGCTTAGTTGGGGACACTTGACATTTGATATTCAACAGTGCTTTGATCTGCCGACATTGACACTATTCTTTAAGAGCTGCTGTGCAGCCAAAATTATATACCAGTTATCACTGTAAAGCTGCTTTGACACAATCTGCATTGTAAAAAGCGCTATATAAATAAAGGTGACTTGACTTGACTTGATCAATATAGTTGAAATCACTTTCAGAACGTTTTCCCAGTTTTTTATATTTAAATAAATTCAATATCAAAATGAATATCCATTTTTAAAACTGTACATTGCAACATTGTAACAAATGCCTAAATTCAAGTGCATCATTTAAAATTTTAGATTTTAGTTTTTAACATTTTATCTAAATTTATTTTGATGAAATAGTACAGAATTTTAATATCGGCCATTCATTTGATATTGAAAATAAATAATTACAGTTTATCATGCAGCAGTAAATCATCAAATGATCATCAAATAACCCTAAAAAATCTGCATCCCAATTCACGTACTTATGCATTATTCTATGACGTTTTTAAGTACAAATAGTGCGAGAAGTGTGTTCACACTTGAAATTCCAAAAAGAAAAAATTTAAATACCCGGATGATGCACTAAATTAACGGGAATAAAACGAAGTGTGGAATTTTGGACACTTCATGCACTCTACTGTTGCAGCATTAATTATGTAGCAGAGAGGAAGGGGCTGTCAGACTCCGATGTTGAATGACAAAATAACCTTATAAAATTCACACACTACACGGATGAGTACATAGTGCATAGAGTAGTGCATAGTGTATGGTGCATCATTTGGGACGCAACTATAGTTAAAGGGATAGTTCACTCAAAAATTCTGTCATCATTTACAGTACTCACTCTCATGACTTTCTTCTGTGGAACACAAAAGAAGATATTTTGAAGATTGGTTCGAAGTTGGTAATCAAACAGTTTTACCATTGACTTCCATTGTACAGTCCAAAAAAAAAAAAAACACTTCCAGAGACATTTCTCAAAATATCTTCTTTTTACTTCCACTGAAGAAAGTGATACAGGTTTGGAACAACATGAAGTAGGCCTAAATTATGACAAAATTTTCATTTTGGCATGAACTATCCCTTTAAAAGCGGCAGTCTGTGAGCTTTCATGCAGGTGATCGCTGCAGTTGGATTTGGAAAACCTGTGTAAGCTGATGGGACTAAGCCAAAGCTCAGTTTCTGTCTCATATGGAGTGTAAATGTTTTAGCTCAATCCTGCTCCCAGAGATCCGACTTCCTGCAGAGTTTAGTTTCACTTCTAACAAACACCTGAACCAGTTAATAATGGTCTTTCAGCTCATTTAAAAATTGCAAGCAGGTGTGTTGGAAATAAATTCTGCAGAAAAGTAGATCATTGCTGTTGTAGAAGCTTCAATTATACAATGGCCAAATACTTGGGTGGAAACACCAACATGGAAACTGGTGTGTCCTCAATCTGATGTCTAAACATATCCATACATGCATTATATACCCATCACCCCCATGACAGAATAATATAAATAAAAAATGCCCCACTGATGCCTCCACAACAACAGCAGTTGCACAGCACCAATTAGGGTGACAGAAACTGAATCTTCACCTACACGTCAAGGATGTCAGCTGACTGGTTCATGCATTTCCAGAGATAATATCTAATATCCGATATTGCATTACCATTAAATGGTGTCTGTTATTGTGTTATTCCAGCCCATTTAAGGAATAAAAATCAAGTACAGTACAGCGTTGTTATTGTTTACTAAAAGTAAATGATATATTTGAAAGTTAGTTAAATGTTCAGGTAATTAACAAAAAGCTTAAATAAATCAATAAGTAAATGCATATGTCTTGGCAACTAACTGAAATAAAATAAGTTGAGGTTGAAGTACTAAAATGCAGAAAACAAACAAATAAAAATAGATTAATAGAAATCATTTAAAAATATAAATAATTAAAATAAATAAAAATGACATACAATTACTAAAACAAACACATTAAACACAAATAAAAGCTAATTTAAAATATTAATAAATACTATAATAGAATAAATAAATAATACTAAAATAACACTGGTACAGTATCATAGAATGTAAAATCAAGAAGCAAATTCTTTATGTAATGGGAGACTGAAAACAAGTGAGCAATTAATACAAGCATAAAACTGTGAGTTTTATGATAGCACACACCTGTTGACGAACAAATATCAGCCAACAGCTCTGACTATAGTAAAACACTGGAAGCATTCATGGTAAATATCACATGCTGACTCAGAGACCTTTGTACAGTCATATTTTTCACACAATACATTCAAATCCACCCACTACAACAAGCAAACAGCTTCAGATCCAAATTAATAATTGGGTAGATAAAACAGCACTTATTTAAATCTGCTCTCAAACCAAATAATCTCCAGAGTGATTACATTTTAGCTGAGAACTGCTTCAACAGAAATTAGGAGGGATAATATGGTATTCTGTATGATAAGAGCAAAGACTTGTGAATGTAAATGAGTTAAATCATAAATTTATTTGGGTAAAACCTTTTCAAACTAGAGATCGGAGATATCAGATTGAGGGTAAAACGTAGCAATGGTTCACAATGACTCACTGGTCCTATGTCAGAGTGAAAAAAAAAGAAAGAAAAAGAAAAAAGGTAATGGAATGGCAGAAGCAGCCAATGGGATCTCTTTTGAGACTGAAGGAATACAAAAACGTGTCATTAACTCAGTTAGCACATGGGAGGAATGGTAGGTTTCATTTGCAGAAGACTACCCGAGTGATCTTGAATGATCTCTGTCAGGCCAAGAAATCCATCCAGCTATAGAGCGAAATACATTTCTTAAAATAACTATAATGTAATGTCTACTGTCTTCTCAGTAAAAATAAGCATTATCTATGTCACATTGTCACTATGTTAAATGGTTGGCTTGGTTTCTTCAAAGCTCAACTGCAAATGCCAGTTTTTTAATTACCAAAGTGCAACTAATTTCACAATTTCAAATATATGGCCAAATATGATTTAAAAATGACACTACACTACAATTAGTGTTACACTACAATTCAAAAAGTTCAATTTATTTGATCAAAAGTACAGTAAAACAGTAAAACATATATATTTAAAATATATATATTTTCTATTTTAAAATGTTTATTCCTGTGAAGGCAAATTTTCAGCAACCATCACCCCAGTCTTTAGTGTCACATGATTCTTCAGAAATCACTTAAGCATGCTGATTTGGTGCTCAAGAAACATTTATTATTATTATAATTATTATTATAAATGTTAAAAACAGTTGCTGCTTAATATTTTGTATGTGTGTGTAAACTGTGATTTTTTTTTTTTTTTTTCAGTTCAAGTTCAAAAGAACAGCATTTATTTGAAATTGTAATCTTTTGTAACATTAAATGTCTTTACTGTCACTTTTGATCAATTTAATGCATTTTTGCTAAACAAAAGCACTAATTTCTTTGGGGGAAGAAAAAAAAAAAACTTACTTTTGAAATGTAGTCTACCACTTAATAAGTTTCACAAACATTAAAAAACAAAATTGCAGCACTGCACAAACGTTACAATCTAGCACAAGAAACACAGACTTTCTCACATCTCATCGGTATCAACAACATCCAATTGGAATAGTCTCAATATCCTTTTGATTTCTAGAAGACATGAAGTTCAGCTGACACTAATAATACACTGTCAGGGTAAACCACCCATGCTGAACAAGGTTAACATTCATAGAACACCATGGAAACATGGGGCTATGCGGGAAGCTGTCCTTGAATCTTGATATGTAAAAAAAAAAAAAAACAAATCTTGAAAGTGTCCTTGTGTGCATCGTTTCCCACACACATTTTATTAAATAAAGAAAGGTGACATAAAAAGGGTGGGGAAAAGCAAATTCAGAGAGCTCTGCAATGTTTTCTATGTAACTCATTTCTATTTCTATGAATGTAGGCAAGCTTTTCAAAATGCTAGTTTTCGAATGGATAACAGGCCAAGGCCCCAAGGACATTCCCCCTGAGGATATCTGCTCCGCTCAATCCCTTGAGCCTCAATCCTTTTATTTTCTTCTTATTTTCAGAGTATACAAAGGAGAAATTCAGACTCACGACGGTGATAAAGTCAAAAGCGCTGAATCAATTTGAGGACTTCAACGTTCAGGACATTAGATACAGACCTGAAATGAAATTTTCGTTCCATTCGCTGTGCTTTAAACAAGTTTTGGGACACTTAAGTAAATCCACATTTCACACAGTTCAAACTGTTAGGAAAGTAATGTCGGCTAGCAATTCCAAGAGATATGATCTGGCATTTACACACACAGAATAATAAAGTGTCCTGTATTTACCGTGTCCGTAAGTTTGTTGGACTGGGTTGCCCATCGTAGACTGAAAGGATGTCAAAGTCCTCCTCTAAGGCAAAGCCTTGAAATACCAACTGTATCCGGTTGTGTTCCTGTGCCACAATCACCCATGTGCAGTTGGCGTAGTTGGGATATCCATACGGGTATCCGGGGCTTTCTATTGTCCCATTTGGACTGTGTAGTGTGTGACTGCAGTTTTGAGCTGTGGAAAGGAGAAAAAGAGAAGAAAGTATTAAACAAGTGGATAAAAAAGACACATCTTTAAAGACCTCCTGGGGTGAAAAGCAAGATTTTATGTTGTTTATGTCTATGTGGTGTTTTTAATATACTTTAATACAAATCATAAGCAAATCATTAGTCAGCACCATTGCAGAGTATTTTCTCCTTTCTCCAAAGACAGCCTCGAAAACGCGGTTTGAAACCGTCCCTGTTTCCTACCGTCACAAACAATGTCACCAATCCAGTCAATTTGAGAGGAGGGGTTTTTCTTCACTGACATTTTATGACGTTCAAAGCGTTTCTAAGGATGCTGATTTTTACTCTGAGATGGCAAACGGGACCATGTTTTGTGTAACATTAGAAGGGCTGGGCGGTATATCGAGTTTGTACGTTATAACGTATATATTTTTAAACGATATACGATGAGGCAATACCGTTTATATCGATACACAGTAGTTTGGTATTACGAGCGCATTTGAAAAATAGCGACAGAGTGAGCTGCTACAGGGAAATTGCATAATTCAATTTATCCTAAACATGAGACATGCTTTATATTAAGTGTTTCAAAATAACTCGTAAGATATAGTTAACACGTAGGTCTAGTTTAACGCGGCTTGCCCCGTCAGATGCTCTGACAGATAACGTACATATACTGACAGATTTGCGCTGTTTAATGCGTTTAGGATGTGGTGTTTTCCTCAGTGCATAACTTACATTTCACAGATATATTCTCCAACTGTAAATGTCAGAAAGACAGGCAAATATTTCAAATTTGCTGTCAGGAGTGGACGAGCCTTTATGCAAGTGAGTTTCCGCCTTCATAGACTTCAGTGAACGAGCGCCGCCGCGCGCATTCGCGCCAAACAGACATTTTGCTGTTGGACATCAAATTTGCTATATTTGGAATTTTAAACCTACAAGTAAGTGTATTTTTTATGATAGCGGTAACTGTAAAGTGACTATGGGGTAATCAAATGTAGGCTAATATAATCACTAAGCTCAGGTAACTGAATACAGATAACGTAAGCAAATTCATTTTAATCTAACTAGAAAAAGTAGAAAATACTGAGACATATATCGCCATTTAGCCAAAAAAACATATAACCATATAACCATTCGGCCATATAACCCAGCCCTAAACATTAGCAACACATTATTAGCTGTTTGATAAGGTAACGTTAGTCAAGCTAAATACTAATCATATCAATTAAGTTACCTTTATGTGTCCAATGTTGTAGAGAGTGGTAGGCCTACATAAAACACATTACCATTCTGATACATTGACTTGTAGACGACCTTGTGCTCTTCTTATTCTCAAACATTTTCTGGTTCAAACATTAATGGCTGAATTAAACCAAATTTCCACAGGTAGTCCGAGCTGGTGTGACTGAGTGGAGGCGGAGCCCAATTTGCATATTCATGGTTCCGCTTATACTACACTAAGCAATGGTGTAAAGTTACATTCTTTTTAAGGCAGGAAGAAATTATTTTCACTGGAAAATATGTCATTCTGTTTATCAAAGATGAGATTTAAGGGATAAAATTATTGCAGGGGGCTTTTAAGTTACCTCTGCATTGAAATGACAAAACCATTATAAAACTGTCAAAATCTGCACACTGTTATCAGTCTGAAAGATCTCAATGCCATTTTATGTTTTGTAACAGAAAATGTGAACAGAAAATGTGAATTTCAACATTTATTCCTTATCAGTAAGTTGGTGTAGGACATTTGCAAACAATGCTTTATGATTTACTACAACCTTCTGACATGATAAATATGTTCATTTGCCAGTTTGTTCTGTGCTTTTAAAGGATTAATTTACATTAATTAATGTGTTGTTTGAACTGACAGGGCATTCAATCATTTTCTAGTACAATAAAATGCTTCTATATTAAAATCCTTATAATGTCCATGTAATTATGTAAGTGTGTACTCAAGGTGCATATAAATAAGACAAGCTAAAATGACTGTAATACTTATCTATTTTTTACACATGCAAAGTCATAGAGCAATAATATTCAATTTCAAGAGCCAATTAAATAAGTATATGGTCCAATACATGAATACTGTCAGCTGCCCTTGCTATTGCCACAGCTTTATCAGTGGTCAATAAGAAGTTTCCACAGCAACTCAGCAAAGCAACAGGAAAGAGAAGGAATGATACAACCCTTGGTTATTAATTAGATTAATTTTAATAATTCCATATCGCCTGCAGCTCAGACTGCACTCCTCAGCATTAATTGCATTTCTCTTTTGCATACTTGTCAGCGACATCTTATAAAATATTGCGCTCAATCTGAAATTTTAATAACTGTGTGTGGCTCCATCCATCAGTGAAAAGCCTGGCCTAAATTACTAGTTCTGGACAGGTCCGTAGCCCCACTTTTAATTAATTGTCCTTTCTTGCTTTAATAATCGTTAATGTTCTCAGATTTTCCTTCTCACTTTTTTTTTTTAATTCCATCCACTCCAGGAAACTTACATATCTGCTACAGTCACACAGAACCCGACAGCATGGTCCAACTACTCCCTGCAGTTCATCTTTTTAATGGGAGTCTTAAATCAATGTTCAAAAAACACAGTGGCCAGTGCGATTTGCAACACAATTTAACTTATAATTATAATATAAATATAAAGTAATATAAAGCTGGTATAGTAAGTTCAATGTAAGTTTGAAACAACTGTGTGCAATTCATTTGAGAAAAAGAACAAAAAATGAATAAAAACAGAATTATTCAGGCAAACATGTTTGCACTGAAAATAAAGAAGTTGCTACCTGTGGCTAATTTCATTATCTGCCAAATGACTACCAAGGGCTCCCTCTGTGAGTCCCAAGTTATTTTGTATGAACAAATAATTTATGAATTCAAAAATAAAATTGAAAAAATAAGTCTTAAATCATTAGAAAAACTTGTTTGCAAAAAAAATAAATGTTTTTCTAGGTGGATGTAGCACAGTTGCATGTGGCTAATTTCATCATCTGCCAAATGACTGACTGTGATTCCGCCATCAAAGCTTAATTCTTTCCCTGCCACTGACAAGTTTTTCCTGGCAATCCGTGTTTTCAATGTTATATGGTAGGGGGCGCTGTTACGGATCTTCTGAAATAGTACAGCATCTGAGAAGAAGATTTGTGTAAACCAGAAGCTAGTTAGTTGCTGCATAGATTGTCTTATTATTGGGGAGATGAGAGGGTCTGTATGTCTTACCATTGGAGAAAGCGTAATGCTAACTTGGATTACGTGAGGCACCTCAGCCTATCGTGTAATGGCAGTGACGTTTTATGACAATTACAGTTTACGTTAATCAGTTTCTTGTGGATTAGCGCATTGGTCTTGTGAATAAATGTTCTATATTTGGTGTTATATCACTAGTAAACATACAGTAGGACTGCATTGTTTGTGGAATGTGCTTTAGTCACTGCAGGGTGCATAAAACTACATTTTAGATTACACTAAAAACTTTATTGTAATTTAATACATATTTGATTCATTAAAATTATATGTATTTATTTACCTTCATTTATTAAAAAGTGTTATATCATCATCATTAAGCAAACAGCAGTCATAAATTATTACAGTACAAGTCTAACCTGGCAGCGATAGAAAGAACACTTCATTTTTTATTTTCATTAAACAACATACAATGTAACAATATTTATAATTAAATTATTCATTTTCTCTCTATACGTTAAAATGCATAATATCAGTGTCATTTGCATACATGCAGTTATAATAGTCATTACTAGTGTTGTACCATACCAAGTCGGTACTGAAATTTTAAAAATGTGACGCTTTGAGTGCTATTGAGTGGGTTCATAAACACCTCTGATTGGCCATTGTGTTCACACGCTCATTAGATATGTCTGTGATTGGCTAAATTACGAGTTTACACATTGTAATTTTAAGTTCTATAAGCACGCAAAGGCTTTTTACAGTGCAGATTACAAAACAATCAACAGCGTATAAGAATACGTTTAACACAACAACGATGTACAAAAAATGAAAATGTTTTTTCTTTGTACAGATGACAACATTATCAAATCGATCCTCATTGACACGGATCAACGAAAATGACTAAAAACACTGTATTATGCATGCCAGGCCAGTAGTTGGCAATATCACTGTGCAAAGAAAGACTATATGCGACTATACGACTAAACATGTAATAGGCATGTGGCACTTTTTTCACAGATCTGCGTATCTGTTGTTTACCAAAGACTATAGAATAACACAAGACGCATCACTCTTATTGTTTTGAATGGGAGAAAGTGCAACGCACAATATGGCGGAACAAGTCCCGCCTTCTAAATTAGAGCCAATCGCCGATTGGTAAAGTCATCGCATCACTGCAGCGGCCGTTAGAAGCTCTGGTTTCTATAGAAACAGTCAGACGTGCGCCTTCAAAATGAGACACAAGAGACGCGCATTTAGGACTGCGCATGAGCATTAGCTTGATCCAGCCTGAAAAATACAGTTTTTTTGTCATGATTCTAGCGTTTAGAAACAAAATTTATGAGACAGTTGTTGTCAGATATCATTGGTGACTTAAAATATGAAATTTAATTGAAATCTAGCTTGGCAAACAGCTTTGGAGAATTTGATGTTTCCCCATTCAAAGAGATAGGAGCTGCACTTGAATACCCGAGAGGCGTTTCAAAGATGGCTGCCGAGTGAAATGACTTGTCTTAAAGGGAAGTTTTCGAAAAATTCCACTTTGAAACCCATCTTCAAAAGTTTGCATTTTCAGTCCCCCAAAGCATTGTTGTTGTGTAAATGACCAGCCAAAACACATAAAAAGTTTTCCGTTTTTAGTTGAAAACAGTGTTGTGTAAACAGCCCTAGCCCAAAACTGTGATTTTCTTGGTTTTTGTTCAATATGTTTTTTTAACCCAAGTGTTCAAGTGTTGATAAAAAAAGAATGAATGAAGCAAAAATAATTTTGTTGTTGTTGTTGTTGTTGTTGTTTAAAAGCAGAGGCTTTGTTCTTTCTTTTTATATACAATATATTGACTGCTTACATATTCATACCATGAAAGTTTTGTGAATATGACCAAAAATGCTGCAACTGACTGGCAACTTAAATATAAAATACTGTCAAGAAAAGTAAAAAAAAAAAAAGAAAGAAAGAAAACACAGACACACACCAAAAACAACAACACTGAAACCAAACCAGAAGCCAAAACAAAGCAAATGGATACCTAATCCTACAGTTTATCCATTTATTTGATTCTTAAATGGATCAGAATTTATGTGGGGTTAGGTGATTAAAACAGCATTAGGAATGCATAATTAGAGGACATCTGTTATCACCAAAGCCCATATTCCATGAAAACAAACCTGCACCCGCAAACAGATGAGAACCCAGCATGTCCACATATAGCACAAGTTTGTCTAACATATCGGAGTGGAGATTACACTAAGATTACTTTAATGAAAAACCAAGCTCGATGAGCATGTCACATATGCACAAATATTCAAAACAGCGTGTCATAAAGTCACATAAAGCTCTTAATGCAAAGATCCTTTATGCTCAAAATGGAATGTAATTATGTAAGGTGGAAAAAAATACATTTTCTTATTTAGCTTGCATAAACTTTGAGTTTTTTGTAGGATAACTTCCCAGCTCAACTGGGATTTGGATTTCTTACGGCGAAAAGCTTTGCCTACCAGCACAGAATTTTAATAATTAAGTGAAAATGTATCTGAGAAGAGAAAAACCTGAGGTGCTTTTTTTAAACTAAGAATTTCTCAAACAACTGGAAAACAGTTGAGTGGTATTCAGATAATCCACCTTTGGCCAATGGCCATATTCAGTGCGGTTTTCCAAATGATAATGGAACACACTGTTTGGGATTTGGAGGACGTCTCTCTCTGAGTTTAAAAGGCATGGTGCCTGTGATAAAAGCACTCTTGACACAAATTATTTAGGCTAGAAAGTGTCACAAAATAAGATGCTAAGCAGAGAGCTGGGATTCATTTGGGAGCTAAGATGTTTGTGGCTTTTTAAGATTCATTTCAAGCCTGCTTGCTTGACTCATATTCTAACCATACCAGATTAGCATAAAACTTGAAAATGTGTACTTATTTTGAGAAGCTGGAATGCGCAAGGGCAAGAAACAATCCATCATTTTTGAACTCAATCCCACGGGAATGTTCATGTGAGGCTGTGCTAGCATGAACCACTGTGAAAAACACTTGACCTCTGTATACAGACTCCTTTATGGCTCTGTGGGGGTTTACGGCCACAAGTCTTCTGTGAAGCACATTAAGAATAAAAGCCAGGTCATTTCAGTCCACTGAGAGGAATGCTGGCGAAAATGAAGAGATTCATTCAGTCTAAAATATCATGAATCCAACAAGGAACAAAAACAAAGCATGGACACATTTGAAATTGCTGTTCATCTTAAATTAACTAAGACTGCTCCAGAGGGACAGATGGGAGTATAAAATGAGACACATTCTTCCATAATTGGCCTTCTAATAAGCAATGCACGGTTTTGTACGCAAAGCAGCGTTTTCTCTCTGCATCTGTTGTGAGGATCAAGACTATACATTGTCTAATTAGCATAGAACATCCTGATCAATATAGGTCCACGATTCCTTCATTACAAACCTTTATCACAGAACAAAATTCGATAGTTTAATGTTTTATGTGAAATGGCACTGAAAGGGGTCTCAAACACAATATAGACTCACAAAACACAGAGCAAGAGGCTAATTTCGGAGAGGCTAGCAATAGCAAGCTAACAAAGCCACACCTCTTCCAAAACACATGACATAATATTACAATAATAATAAACGTAAACAACTTACAGAGCTTTTACTTGTACCATCTGACTGCTGCAGGTTCATTTCGGTGTTGATAGTATTGCCATAGAAACGAATGCAGACCGAATTCAATGATTGGATGAACATTTTTTGGTCCTGAGACTTCCACAGAAGATATCTGTAAATGTTCTAATATTTGGACCACTTCTATTATTGATTGCTATCAGGATGTGAAGAGATTTTCAACAAGTATAACAAAAATGTGTTTAAAAAATTGCCTACCCTACCTTTAATACGTAAATGAATAAAATAATGACTTTGTATTAGACAAGACATGGCTAGCATACATTTATATTAATGTTAATTTGTTCTTAAGAAAATATTTGATCATATTTAGACAAAAAAATAAGACTAGGAACATTCTTATAAACATAATTAATTATAGGATTTTTCACATTTTAAGTGAATCGAATGAAGTTCAGTTGTTCAATTGAATCTATCGAGCTGGAAAGAAAAAGGAAATACGTTATATAACCTCTTAATGAAGGGTAACCCCCACTCTCTCAGCAGCAGGTAATTTCTTTCCTTGAGCATAGATTTACAAATGCATTATAAAAGCAAGTGACCTGCATTAATGCAGTGCTGCATAAATCTCCAAGAGGCAAAAAAGCTCCATAGTACTTTATCCATAAACGCTTAATTGATTCTTCACAAGAGTCCCACAAAGTCACAACATCATGTTTGTAGTTATTTCGACAAATATTCTGGCTGAGGCACACATTTAACATCTTGTATCAAAAATCTCTGAGATCTCTAAGTCTTCTGTCCTATACTAGGGCTCTTTGCATCTGTTTAGTGTCTTCCCAGCATATTGGTGGAGTGAAGTGAAAACGAAGAGAGAGCTTTGACCTTGTTTAGCACGACTGCAGAGACCACCTCCAGAGTCAACCAATGTTTGTTTTGCTTCCGCTGTTGTTTTGCTGCTACGGGGCTGCAGCGCCTCGGCATGACACTTTGATAAATCGATCGCTGCCATGCCGTACTACGGTAGGACAGCAATCCTTCAGAGTGCCTGCAATCAGAGATCGTATGAGAGAAGGGGAGTGGGAAAGGGGTGGGCGAAAGCAAGAGGAGGGGGAATTCTATATGAACATCTGGACTGTACTTTGTTCACCTCTTTAACTAGAAGTCAACACACAATCACTCTTCCATCATCACTGTTTCAAAACAGTTAAGTGGCCTCCAAAGCAGCATTTTATGGCACAATGGCTGTTCCAATCCCATCCCAGAAAAAATTAGAGAAATGTAGATAAATATTCTTAAATATTCTTATTGTATATTTAAAATCAAATTAAATATATAATACAACTAAAATAAATAAATAATAATATTTAAGTATCAATACATTTATTTAAATTAATTAAAACTTGACTATTTTACCCAAAATGTGTTTGTATGTATATTTATCCTTATTAGAATGCCACATTGTTCCTCTTGCATCTTCTGTATTGAAATAAAATGTAAAGAATGCAGATAAATATTATTAAATATTCATATATTTAAAATAAATATAAATATAAAATACACTCTGAAAAATGCTGGGTTGTTTCAACCCAGATCAAATAGACAAACCTGAGTGTTGGGTTAAAAATTTAATTTAAAAATTTAATCCAACAGTTGGGTTTGTCCATTTTTGACCCAAATTTTGACCCAGCATTTCTAAGAGTGCGTCTTCTGTATTGAAATAAATTGTGCAACAAGTGTGCTGTGTGTAATGATGAACGCTATTTATATCTATTATAATATACATATGACATCACTTATTAGGTTCCATTCCAATTCGGATGACTATGTAGGCAGTATACAGGAGGCAGCAAGGTTTTGGAACAGAACTCATGACATTCATTGTAAGATAACAGCAGTCTGTGTCATTGGCAGAAAATTTGGGTTTCTTTGAACAAGATTATTCCATAAAGCTTTTGATATGTGTGTGAATACATATGACATCAGCATTTGCTGCCAAAGCACAGCTTTAGAACATACCTTGGAATCAGTCTTTGCATGACATTGTTTGGCAAAAGCATAAGATTCATAATAGAAAATTACTGTTATCTGCACTAAAGCAGTACAGACTGAACACGCTCTTTCTCATTTGTGCTCTCTTTTGCTGTCTTCCTGTTTCTAGCTTCTAGCAGTGCAGACTGATGTGGACTGGATTGGAATATTAGATCTTTACGATCGATCCATAGATAGATAGATAGATAGATAGTTTCTTTTCATGGTTAATTGAGTGAGTGTTAAAAATGCATCTGAGTAAGAAAGCATAACAAAACTCATGAAGTTGGATGGTTCCAGCATTTTGTTTTAAAACAAACGGTTTTGAATAAGAAATGGTTCTCGGTTCCTTCAACTAATAATGTGCTTTTATAAAGGAATTAACTTAGTGATTTAGACTCTGTGGAATTATATGTCAAGGACGAGCACGGTAAATAGCATATGTTCTGCTTACGGCATGATTGCTGCTTATTAGCTTGCGCTTTGAAACGTGCTGTATATTGTGAAGTAGCTTGGTACTAATCGCATCACATTACCTGTCTTCCCGCACCTGTGAAATATATATATCCAAAAAGGCAGACATGGAATGTAGCAAACATATCCAGGTGAAACCTCCCACTTCTGACAAAGTTAAAGTTGAGGTTAATGCTTCGCCAGCCATAGCAGATAATCTTTACAATGTCTGGAAATGCATTCCCTTTAGCTTTGCTGCCATAGCTCTGCTGTAAATTGGGCACCTAAGAGACAAATGGGTCTGACTCACCAGTTTTCATAAGCACTTCAAATCGATCATATTTCCTTTTTTCAAGGACCAGTGGAAAATGCCATTAGGGCCTGAGTTCAGTTACACCATACCAACAAGGCAGATGTGAATGGGGATTTCAAATGTGCCAGCACAAGTGGAAAAACAACCTTCTTAGTCCCACAAATCTCTCTATGTACAACCAGCTGCCTTCTAATGTGTCAAAGCATTGGCTCCAGGCTCTATCATATCTGCATTAACTGAAGAATGCCCGCCATTACAATGGAGATCGGCAACCTCAGCTTTCCTGGGTAAATCCATACATTACGCTAATGTCTGCGCGATGTGATTGCGGAAACCATTAATAGAAAGGCAAATGCTGTGGAAAGAGCAGAAATTGTCTCTACTTTAGCGAAGCAGCTTCACTGTTGTTTTCAGTGGGTCAACAGACGGGGTCCACATGATAATCGACACAGCTGGAGTCAGTGTGACGCTTGATATGATGATTCCAATACCTCTTAACGTTGATATTCGCACATTTATCAGGTTAATAACGTTCAAGCACACAGCTTAATTGTTGATCTGAGGAGATGTTATATAAATTAGCCTTACATGCATTTGGCAGAACTGTCTAAGGACACATTTTATCAATTTATGCATTTCACAGGAATCAAGCCCATGACCTTGATGCTGTGCCATGCTCTATGTTTGAGCTATATCAACTAATAATGCACTTTTATAAAGGAATTAACTTAGTGATTTAGACTCTGTGGAATTATATGTCAAACAGTGTGTGTGGAAGTTTCATGAATATTTAATGAGGTAAACTCCGATGCATTTTATGACTGTCTATTGCTAAACAACTCACCATCTTGTTCAAGCACTGTCTCGTGGCACCTTTGGCACTGCAATTTGGGGTAAGTCCAACTTTCATTGTCCTAACCAGACACGATGCGATAAGATTCCTTTGACAAGCAATTTGTCTGTCCACAGGCACAATATGACATAATATGAGACGCGACAAAATCAATCAAAAATAACATCCAATCAGACGAGCGTGTGGGCGGTCTCAAGTGCACTGCACTTGCAACGAATTTCATAAATATTACACCGTTTTAACATTGTAATCATTGAACGTTATTAATCTGATACATAAAAATACATACTGAGTGTCTTAAACAATCATTGTCATAGAATACACTTGTTTGTTCATGTCGTGGCAGCAGGTTAGGATAAATCTCATGGAAAATATGCCTTTTTTTCGTGCGTTGCAGCATCGCATTGTGTCTAGTTAGAGTTAAAAGTTTAAACTCGAGGTTTAAAGAGGTAAATATAAATCTCATCTCGTGTGGCATAATGTTGATTACCTTTTGATATCTGTTGATTGTCAAATATTTCGACAGTCGAAAGAAGAAAAACAAACAAACAAAAAAACAACAACAGCGAGTCACTTACAATGGAAGTGAATTGAGCCGATCCATAAATGTTAAAACACTCAGCAGTATTGCCAACAATATGTGTTAACATAATTGGAAATAAAAAAATTCTCAATGTAGCCAGCTTTACTGCTTTGTTGCCCTGACAACATACGCCTAAAATCATATGACCATAGCTCATACATAATATCACGTTTTAACAAATGTGTAGCTTGTATTGAACCAGGAACATTGAAAAGGCTGTTGGAAAGTTCATCACAGCCACAAAACAAAAAACATGCTTGATTGCAAGTAGTCGCTTCGATAAAAGTCTTATATCATCATGGGCATCAGCTCAAACACCTCCGTATTAGGTTCACATTAAATATACATTCACAGTGTCTATAGTGACTACTAAGATATGCTGTTATGTTTGCATGAGGCGAATGTTTTAATTCAGCCTGGAGCAGAAAATGATGTCGACCTGCATGTTAAAGTGACTTAGATATTCATTACATTATGAATATTACAGGTTAGTGTTTTGTTTCTTTGCCATGAGCAAAGAATGCTCTAAAATGGACCGGGTGGCCTCAATAGCTCAGCGTTTCAAAGAGATGTTCCTGACTGAGCAGAGAGCACACACAAGGAGTGCAGTTCAGGCAGAATTTAGTGCACTTTCAGCCCCATTACGGAGCCACAATGGCCCAGTGTTCAGATCTAACATGGGTCTTCAATGAAACTGGATTCAGTCGGCTCCAGTTAATCTCTCTGCCTCCTCCTTCTAGCACACAAGCAACGATCGAGGGCCAAACCATTGAGGAATTACCGAATTACTCATGCTGTTTCTTTTTCAGGGCTTAAAACTGCATAACTAAGCATTTCATTTCTTCTCCCCATGATTGAAGTTGTGTCTGCAAACAAGCTTGTTTAGATTCTCTTTAAATAAGCCTACAGTTCCTTTAGTCTGGGTCTGAATGAGGGGGTGAACAGGGAATGAATGTGGCCCTGTTTGTTTATTGTGCACTCAGACCGAGGCAGTATGAAGTTGTCCCCATGCCAACGGCGAACACATGAGTGAGACAGAGGATAGACTTTTAATGAAGAACTCTCTGTCGCCCCCTCACTGATGGCCATTCTGATAAATCCGCCCTCCTCTCTTCAAGGCCGTAATTAATGGGCTGAAAGGTTGAGATGATTCTAGGGGACCGCAGGTCCAGAGGGGCCCAATAACAACAGGATTGATGAAGGAGGATAAAGTACATTTAATTCAGTGTATTTTATGTCAAACAAAGTAAGTAAATAAATAAATGTTCCTCTCTGTCTGAGAGACAAAATCAAATTTTAATCAATATTCAATAAAGGTGTGTTCAGAAAATGACATGAACTGAGATTGATTGGAGGGATTCTAGAAGTCCACAAAAATACCAGTAGGAGGATCCAGTACAATTTATTTAAGTTTAATGTATTTTACATAAAAAAATAATAATAAACAAAATAATTTTGTTATTGTTGTTGTATTTTTATTATCTACAATTGGATAGAAAATTGCACAGTGAAGAATGATTCATAACTATTGATCAGTCTAGTTCATTTGATTCATTTTATTCTTTCTTGCAGTACATCGCTACAGCATGATGCTATTTAACATCAAGCTTTGTTTGCTATTCATGTGTCACTGGATCGATGCTGTTTTAGCAATAGAATAATTGAAGTACTAGAGAATTAAAATGATCATCTACAGAATGCTATTGATTCTCTCGTACAGGAGAGGGTAATGACTCATGCTTATAGTTTAATGATTTGTTCCAGTTGTCCCTTGAACTCAAATTGGCTTAACAGAGTGAATATACACTCACTGTAAGTCAGCATGACATCACTTCCTGAATGTATACCTTTAAAGGGATAGCCACACAAAAATAAAACTTCTGTCATCATTTACTTACCCTCATGTTGTTCCAAACTTGTATGACTTTCTTTCTTCTGCGGAACACATAAGAAGATATTTTGAAGAATGTCAAAAACCAAACAGTTTGGGTTCCCATTGACTTCCATTGTATTTGTATCTGTTTGGTTACCAACATTCTTCAATATCTTCTTTGACATTTGACAGAAGAAAGAAAGTCATACAAGTTTGGAACAACATAAGGGTGAGTAAGGTTGCATTTACTTTACATGGGTTAAGTGACCCAATTCTGATTTTTTCCTCCCACGTGGCACACATGACCCACGAATGTGTAAGTAGAAAAAAACACACATAGATTCTGATATTCTCAGATCAGTTTCAGGCCTCATTCATATGTTGAAGTAAATCTGATATGAATCAGATATGTGCATTTGCGTCTGCCATGTAGCGGACAGATATTTTGATTTTCATTTTTGGGTAAACTGTCCCTTTAAGAAATGTTTCCCCTGACCTACTACACTGAATTGTTAATATTAAACTTTGGGGCATTCATTTGGCTAATAAGTTAAACAAGGAAAAAAAAAAAAAAAAAAACCAAATACTGATAAACCATAAAAAGTATACCAACAGTTTAGAGTCTTTGCAGTCTGTCATGGTGCCACCCCAATAAAGCCTCAAATTCCTGCCTATTCCAGTATATCCCAGAGTTTTCCTCCCAGACATGGAACAAGCGCCGGCTGACAGGTGTGTTTGCTGTGACAGCGGCGCCGCACTGACACGGATTAGAGCGGATAACAGGCTGCAGCAGCCGGCGCACTGCGACCTGACGGCTGTCCGCCTCACTCAGGTCTGTGTGTCTCTAAACACCCATGCCTATACCTCACTCTTGTTTTCTGTCCTGTGCTAATTCCCTGTTCTTTATCTCCCTGTGTCCCTTATCTTTTGGCATCAATCCACTTAACTCACCACTTGATTGTGTGTGTTAAAAAACGGGGCGGATATTACATTCTATATGAGGAGAAAAGCTGGAGGTAGTCTGCAGTAACTAATGGCACCCCTCGGTGGAGCTCTGCCAAATAAAATCAAATTGCAGTCCTTTGACTGTGATGCTTCGTGCCAAAGAGGGACAGAGAATGGAAGGGCACAAAAGCATAAAAGCCAGTGTAATGGAGAGAAAGAGAGGGAGAAGAGAAACAATGCAGTTTCGGGTGGAGGAGATGTAAATGGATTAACTGTGTAATCTAATCACAGCAGATGAAAGATAAGAAAACACTATATCAAAGTTCTGAAAAGAACCTGGAAGTGACAGGCAGCAAGGCAGAAGAAATCTCTGTTGTCAATCTACAACAGATAGAGGCCGCTGGATGACAGGAAGAGACCTATGCATTTATATTCGCTCATTGAAAACCAAAAAGAGCAAGAGGACTGCTATGCTATTAATTCTATCATACTTTTGGGTCAGAGAACCAACACTGTTACAAGGTTAGAACGTTTCAACAAAAATCCATTGTAAAAAAAAAAAAATCCATGCAGAATGCAGGAACTTTGAATTATTGTTACAATGCCAATATTTGGGGCTATATTTCTCACATACACTACTGTTTAAAGGGTTAGTTCACTTTCAAATGAAAATTAGCCCAAGCTTTACTCACCGTCAAGCCATCCTATGACTTTCTTCTTTCTGACGAAGACAATCAGAGAAATATTAATAAATATCCTGACGCATCCGAGCTTTATAATGGCAGTATGCGACACCAAATGAGTATGAGCTAAAGAAAGTGTCTCCATCCACATCCATCCATCATAAACTTATTCTACATGGCTCCGGAGGGTTAATAAAGGCCTTCTGAAGCGAATCGATGCGTTTATGTAAAAAAATATATCCATATTTAACAAGTTATGAAGTTAAATATTTAGCTTCCACCAGACTGCCTTCAACTTAGGAAAAACGGAACTGGTGCTGCGTTAGTTCCGTAAGTTGAATAGGAAAGGTGTAGGATATACAGCGTAAGCTCTTTGAAGAATACGGAAGGTGGTCTGGCGGAAGCATTTGCAAGATGAGCATTTGTGTTTATCAAGCATATACATTTAAAAAAAAAAAAAAAAAAAAAAAAATAGAAAATGACAGATCGTTTTGCTAGATAAGACCCTTATTCCTCGTCTGATATCGTTTAAAGCCTTTTGAAGCTGCACTAAAAACTGTAATTGTGACCTTCAACCGTTTGGTGGCCACTGAAGTCCGGAGAATAATCCTGGAATGTTTTCATCAAAAACCTTAATTTCTTTTTGACTGAAGAAATAAAGACATAAACATCTTGGATGACTTGGGGGTGAGTAAATTATCAAGAAATTTTAATTTGAAAGTGAACTAATCCTTTAAAAGTTTAGGGTCAGTAAGATTTTTAATGTTTTTGAAAGAGGTTTTTATGCTTACCAAGGCCTCATTTCTTTGGTCTCAAATACAGTAAAACAGTAATATTGTAACATATTATTACAATTTAAAATGAATGTTTTCTATTTTAATATATTTTAAAATGTAATTTATTCCTGTGATGGCAAAGCTGAATTTTCAGCATCATTACTCCAGTCTTCAGTGTCACATTATCCCTCAGAAATCAATCTAATATGATGATTTGCTGCTCAAGAAACATTTCTTATTATTATCATCAATGTTGAATACAGGATTCTTTCATTAGTAGAAAGTTCAAAACAGCAGCATTTGTTTGAAATAGAAATCTTTTGTAACATTATGAATGCCTTTACTGTCATTTTTGATCATTGTAATGTCCATGTTTTAAAAAAAAAAATACTGACCCCAAACTTTTGAACAGTAGAGTATATCATTTTGTGTACTCTTTCAGCCACCATCACACAAAAAATCCAACAAAACTTTACAATAATGGGCCCATTTGTCTCAATATATTCCAAATCATGTTTGACCTTGAGTCACACTTTTCCCAAAAACCCAATATACTTCAAAGTACACCAATAAAAAAAGACATCTGACAGCTGAAGACTACAAAAAACGTTCACATACAAAATTCACTTCATGCCTGTCATGCTGGCTTCAGCTGCAAATGTCAGGTACATATTGACTAGTCTTTTAACCCAGGTCTTAGCTGTGTACCATAATGGAAGTCTAACCTTTCACCAATCCAACTGCAAACCTCTTGAGCTGTAATAATTGTCATATTTGCATTCCCATATCTATGTAAATGTATCTGAGAGCATATGTGTGCATTTCACCATCATTATACTCAAACAAGAGATTTGAAAATGCAAAGAATAGCTACAAAGAAAATGAAGCCATCCATTTTTGTTCTGTTTTACATATAGAAGGTTTCACATTCCATATTTCATGTACACTTTTTATATAAATATTTTCTGTCAATGCTCTTTAGAAGATATTTTGAAAATTTGAATGTTTTTCAGACTCCATTGACTTCATTATATTTCATTGTGCAGAAGAAAGAAAGTCATAGAGGTTTGGAATGACATGAGGGTGAGTAAATCACATAGTTGTTTTTGGGTGAACTATCCCTTTAACACCATGACAATGAAGTCACACACTCATCTTAGCCACTTTATTTAATGTGCTAAATAAGAATCTGATGTTAAACACAGCACATTCAAAGGAGGGAAACTTTTGGTGTACTATTGATGCAGCTGTATAAACAAATCAACTCACTCCTTGCCAGAGGCATCCTTCAGCCCTCTGGGAGTTGCATGCAAACAGCTGACCTGTTTAGTAGTCTTTACCTTGAAAGTCTAAGCAAACAGATTGACAGGTGTTAATTTTCTTCAAACAGGTTATTATGTGTGCTATAAAAAAGGATAGAGAGGAAGGAAGAGATGGGGTGCGAAAAACAAATGTTAGCAGGTATGAATGTGACAGAGTATTAAGTGGAGGGGTTTTCAATGACACATAACACTGTTTGAATGTAAGTGTTGTCTCATTTTGAGAGAACCAGATTGTGCTCTGCTGTACAGCTATGCTAAATGCTCTGGTGGGAGCTGTCCGTGGTCCTAATTGGACTGCAGCTGGGGATTGCAACTCTAAGAGTCAAAGCAGCGGCAGACTTTTACAGTCAGACTAAACATTTAATGTTCCTTTGTTCGCTCAGCACAAAATATGTTTAAAGCCTTTGTTTGCTAAGGTCGTTTTTAAAGGCAAACCATGGAAAAG
This sequence comes from Hypophthalmichthys nobilis, assembly GCA_037950665.1. NCBI lineage: Eukaryota > Metazoa > Chordata > Actinopteri > Cypriniformes > Xenocyprididae > Hypophthalmichthys > Hypophthalmichthys nobilis. The sequence continues at coordinate 6,731,621 of CM075483.1, read as the reverse complement.
ATGCAATGAGCAGAGCTCGAGGGGAGCTGTCCGTGGTGCTGAAGTGTCACAGAACTGTGGTGTCCACAAGCTGCTCTGAGCGATTCCTTCAAGTCTTCTTAAAACACCTGTTGCCGCTCAGCTGACAAATGCATCATGCTTACGTATAGCACTGGACCTCAGCCCTAAAAAAGGTAGCTAAAAAGAGATAACTCTTTGAGTTTCAAGGGAGCTTGAAACGTCCTCCCTAATGTAATCTCAAACATTACGAAATTTTGTACGTTCAAACAACCAAAGGGGCTGGCCAAAACTGAACACATGCGCCAAGCTCCCTCCAACATGATGAAAAGATTTCTCTGGATGCTTACAAATTCTCATGTTCAGTAGAGCCTTACACCAAGTTGCATCATGGAAATGCATCGGTTTTGTGACATTTTGAACGTTTTATGAAGTCGAGTGCCATCGACTATCAAAGATTCTGGGTAAGGAAAATGTGACTGAGTCAAACATTCATGATGAGGAGTTGTTAGTCATAATGTTTGGCTAAAATATGAAAAAGCGTTTAATCTCGAGCGCCTCATTATCTCCAGAGCAGCAACTTCTGAGGTTCAGCAAGTGCACATGAATAACCAAATTATTTTTGTCACACTATAAGACAGAAACTGATTAATGGGATTTGTTTTAATTCAAATATTTTACTTTTGTCAAGATGTAGACAACATGGGCACAGTAAAAACAGCAATTTAAGAACAGAAAAAAACTGGCACCTGAGACTGACAGAACTTTGCATGGCATATTATAAACGTTAACTGATTATTATATGTGTTTTTACTGTAGCCTATATGGTAAAGTAACTAAGAGTTAACCAGGTGTTCACTGAAGCATTGTACATTTTCCCCGTTAAAACCATTTTCATTTAAGAACATTTCGTGCAAGTTAATGCTTACCCTCTTTTCAATCAGCAATCTGTCAATATGCAGTGACCATAGAGCCTACATGATGAGCTCAGCCATGCCCCAGTAGCTGAAGAGGCATTAAATTTGCATTTCCTTCCAGCTAGAAAAAATGCCCGTTTTATTTCACCAGTCATAGCTTATGCGCTAACACGAAAACTCTAAAAGGCTTCCAAGATATACTCGGTTTATTAATGAAGCATGAGAGACTCCACTGCCGGTTCTGTGTAAGCGAAGCTATTCTGAAGCTTTAGTGCCGCTCAATGGAAAAGGAGGGAAACTGCTTGACGGTTTCGCGAGCGCTTTACGGACTCGGTCAAAAACGTAGAACACTTTGTTCGTGAAATTACTTATTCGACGTATTAAAGGTAAACTCATAAAATGTAGAACGGCTCTGTGGATTCGTTTAGCAGCTTTTATCACCATGTACCGCCTAACATCAACTCTGAGGAAAACAATGCTGTTGAATCTCTGTAGCGCGAGACTGTTCAAAATGCTGCTGAATTAAAGGGATAGTTCAGTCAAAAATAATATAGCTTATGTATTTTTTTTAAAAAAATATGTCATACTTTGCTCACCCTAATGTTGTTCCAAACCTGTGAGACTTTCTTTTCTTGCTTACGTGGAACATAAAAGGAAATGACAGTTAAGGTGTTAAAATCCGTATATTATGACACTTGATGTTTGCTAGATTTGGGCTTAAACACAATCAACACTCTGACTACAACTTCTCTTCAAGGTACATGGATGGATAATCGGATGGGAATGCCATAATTTCAAGAAACGCAACAAATGATGCTCCCTATGACTTGGCTGTTGGAATGGAAATGTTTTAGACGTAGGAAACATATCCTATTATGGTCAAATAAATGTTGAAAATAGCGCAGAGTCAAAGACCTGTTTTGTTGGCATGAAATCCCCCTTTCTCTCCAGCCTCCACATACGCCCCCCTTCCTCCCAAACTCACTCATTCACTCTTGGCTCCCACACTCACGAAATCTTGCGCCACACACACATACATTTTTTGGAAATGGTTCGTCGACATGTTTATTTATTAACCCATTTTTTCCCTTAAAAACCAAAGTGCTACGTTCTTGCCCACCCACCAGAAAACCAATATCTTGCTCTGAGGTAGCCTACATGTTATTCAAAGCATAATGCAACATATTATGCTTACATGGGGCAGACCAAGGTTGGCAAGAAATAACACCAAATGCGCCTTGAAAAGTATATACATTTATATACATTCAAGCACAAATAAATGATAAACTTGGCTGCTGTATGTACAACCTTTTCATATTATTGACTTGTATGTTTCTCTAGTGAGTCTGTTGCTTATATCCACTGATGCCTGGTAGATCCATATCAATGAAACGCATGACCCAACATTAAATGCCATGCGGTTGGCACAGAATTGACAATGACAGCACTCCATCCACATGTCAGGGGTAAAAGGGTCGTATGTAGCCTCCAAGAGGGTCGCGCGCACGGCAACAGGACCACATGCACCATAAACGGGAAACTCACCCTTAACCGATGCAGCCAGCAGCCCCATATAGAAGAACAGCACCCCGCTCCAGTGATGCGCCTGTACTCCCACCTTCATTAGCGCAAAAATCCTTATACCATCCAGTTTCCTCGTCCCGTTAAATGTACATCTGCACTCTGTCCTCACGAGTCCCGTTCTGTCAGGATTAAAAGAGGCGCTCATGGTGGGCTTTTTTTTGGCAGGCACGGTTATCAGATGGTTTTAAAAGGAAGATTCACTTGGTGTCGGCGCTGAGAAAAATCCCAGTGCATGGAGACTGGACCCTCGCAGCTGGACTGAACCATCTCAAGCGAGCCGCGGGGTGAGCCGATTCTAATAGACGCGTTCTCTCCTAAAAGCTGAAGAGCTGGTAATGAGAACTGTATCTGGTCTCTTCGAGCTCACATGAACGTTACAGACGGATAAAGTCTGGAGCCGATTCAAACGGATGATGCGACATACGCCTGTCCACTCCCCCACGCGCGCGTATAAGTTTAATTTCCAATTAGTAGCCTACAACACTGAAAATCCACGTTTCTCACAATGAGTCACAATAAAAGGACAGCTAGGATACACTCACTGTCACCGCCCACTCGTGGAAGTTTACAGCCTTCATTACTGTCTGAATCATTTCTAGGCGTAAAAATAATCGTTAAGGGATTTCCACCTCTGGGCTCACTGTTTCAAGACTTAAGCAAATGAAATGAAGAGCGCGACTGCAGTACGCGCTCTCTCTCTCTCTTTCTCTCTCTCTCTCCTTCTCTATAGCTCGCTCGCTCCATCACTCTCTCACTCCATCACTCTGCAAGGTGTGCCAACAACACGAACACTCTTAAGTTTATAATTGTAAAAATAATAGTGTATAATATAATATAATATAATAAGAGAAAGAGTAGCCTGCAATGAAAGAAACGCAATTTACCCAGCGAGGTGAAATCAACGTCACTTCAAAAAAAAAAAAAAAAAAAAAAAAATCCCTTATAAAACGACAGATCAAAGTATATCATGATGTAATAATTTGGTATGCATTAATTATGCATTTAAAACATATATAATGATGAAATATTGCATAACCAAAATATTCAAAATAAAGTTATACAGGCTATCAGTGAAAATAAAAATTCTGCATATGATGCTTTATTTAGGCTATTATTTTATTTTGTTTTGTTGGCCACGTATTCACGCGCAAGCAGTGTAGTCACTTTCCAATGACATTTGCATCACATGTTTCCCAAAAACATTTTTTTTTTACCCGGGAAGCGTCGCTTTTTCTCGACTCCTGCAACCTGTTCAGGTGACGTAAATTAATTGTAGCTTTTTGCATAATTGTTTTTGTTTATATTTGAAATTCAATTCTAAACATTCCAAGTAAGACAGACGCAAGCCACAAACAAGAAAATCACAATCAGACAACAACTAAATCATCTTTTTTCGAGAGGGAAATTTAAAATGTCTACAAGACCGTTTGATGATGATGAGTCATTTAAAACAGATCCTCCGCGTTTTTGGGACGCATTAGGGCCATTTCCCAGGTCAATGTGGATTCATCCTCATACACCAGAGGACAGTCTGGACAGAGTCTGCGGTAGAGTATTGATGCGCTCTGTTTTGGCCAGCAAGGGGGTTTGGCCGCATTTACCAGAAAATGCGCATGTGTTTGCGGATGAGAACGGTGGTATCCTGAGCTACACAAGAAGACATGATGACAGCCTCACACAGTAAGTTGTGTAACTTTTTTTTTTTTATAACACAGGTTTTTACTTTTTGTTTTTGTTTTTCTCAGTATGTGCTTATTTTGCCTCTAATAAATATGTATGTCACAAATAAATGAGTCAAATCTGTTCGGATCAGGCTCTGTGCCGGCTCCAATGCGGCATAAAAGCGTCACACAACAGTCAATATCAAAAGTTCTGATGCTGCTCCGCTTCTGTAAATTGTAAATTGTCATTACAATATTTCATCGGTATTGAGAAATTAACTTTTATTCAACAATGATGCATTAAATTGAGCAAAAGTAACAGTAAACATTTATAATGTTACAAAAGATTCATATTTCAAATTGATGCTGTTCTTTCTGTTAACATTGATAATATTGAGAAACGCTTCTTGAGCACCAAATCAGCATATTAGAATGATTTCTGAAGGACTGAAGACTGGTGTAATGATGCTGAAAATTCAGCGTTGCCAGCACAGGAATAAATTATATTTTAAAATATAATAAAATAGAAACAAGTTATTTCAAATTGTAATAATATTTCACAATATTGCTGTTTTTACTGTATTTTTGATCAAATAAATGCAGGCTTGGTGAGCATAAGAGACTTCTTTCAAAAACATTTTTAAAAATTTTACCAACCCCAAAGTTTTACATTTATTTAACAGCAAAGTTTAAAGCTGCACTGATTCTGCATTTAAATAAAGCAGCATCATCTTCACAAAAACCCCTTAAGTCAGTAATAAATTGGAATGAAGATGGGAAAAGTTTTTACAAACGAAAGAAAGTTAGAGACAGCTTCCCTATTGTGTGAATTACCGCATGCAAAATCTGGCCATGGCAGCCCATGCTAATAGATCTCCCATCTGTCCCCGGTGATCCGTGGAAACACCTACCCTATCTATTTTAGGTAGACCACGTAGCAATGGGAAGATCTCCTTCTGGTGTTCATTTGAACCTCACAAAGCACTGCACCAATAAGAAAAACATGAAATATTCATACTTGGAGACATATGCCCCATTTACAGCAGCAACATGCAAAGAAAATTCTCAGAAAGTTCATGTTTGGTTAATGGAGGGCTTGTTTACCTTTTTACATAAACCTATGGTGTACTTTTAGGGCTTTCAATGCCTTCATCTCCACTACAATCCTTTTTGGCCTGTGAATATTTTCCAAACAGTGTAACTTGCATTCACAATGCACTTGCAGTTTGAAATAATGCATGCTCCTTCTTTTTCAGGAGAGTGGGGCATCAAACGTTGGACAAGGTCATGTTAATGACTCAGCATAACACGACCCAAACTCTTCTGAAGGGGCATGTCAATGCCACTTGTCCATGTTTTGCTGATGATAGATACAGCCATGGTCATGAACCTGAGAAGACTAAAGAGATCATAAGCCAGGAGGAGGCTAACAAAAGGAAAACTGAGAAGTTTCTTAAACAAATTCACCTACCTAAACAGGCCACACTGAAAGACATCTCTGAGGGGCCCTCAAACGAAGACTTTTCTCCGCTTCCCCCTCCTGCCTCACCGCAGGTGGACAGGCCACCACAGCAAGCCCCCGTCACCAAAAGTGGCTCCTATAAAGCTACTCTCTTAAAGGAAAAACCAAACATCCAACTGCATAGTGGCAAACCACAGAGGGCTCAAAAACAAAATCAAAAAGAACATCCAAGAGTCAAACCTTATGCCTCTGCCAAAACAACCCCAAAGATAAAAACACAAACAGCTCAAGACCTAATTGTCCAGCCTGGTTCCCCCCAAACAGAAAAAGTTATACTGGAAGAACAAAGTTCATTGCCAAGGTGTTCCCATCTACCCATTTTTGCACAGTTCCAAAAGGCAGAAGAGGAGATAATACCTAAAGATCACACATTTAAAGGTAAATGTGGTATTGACATTCGACAAAGTCTGCACCATGCTCATCCACCATGTCTAACTCTAATTCAAAACTAAATCTGAAACCTAATGCAAAGTTCTGTCATGAAACTCTAGATGGCGCAGGCTGATAGGTCCTTAACTCAATTTGTTAGCGATCACATCGTTATCTACATAGCACAACTGATTGGTTGCTGTGGCATCAGTAGCCAATGAGCTTTCTGCTCAGCATTCAAATACTTGGCATTGCTTGCTGTTAGAACTCTGCAGCATGCTTCAGAAACCCTCCACCTTCCCTAGCTCCACCTGTATAAATCTGCTAGGGGAGTTATTTCATGTATGTTATATGTGCAGCATGTGTCAGTGCTGCCCTTACTTTATCAGTAAGATAGTTTCACAACTGAAAAGCTACATAACATTTCTCAGTTGTGAGGTAGTAATGTCGCTGTTATTGAAGCAGTTAAATATCTTCGCTATTAGTAGAGACGTTGCTGCCAAACACTTTTGATAGCACATTCAATGCACATTCAATGGTCATCGTCAGTTGTTCCTTATACATATCTTACATTTTAGACACAATAAAAACAGCTCCTAAAAAAAAAAAAAAAAAAAAAAAAAAAAAATCCACAGCATAATCGTTGCAGTACTGCAACACAGTAATGTTTTCTTCCTGAATGAAGTAGCATTTTTAAACGGAACGTTTGAGTAATTCAGTGTTTCACTCATAAAAACAGTCTTATTTGTTTGTATGGATCAGTGGCTGTGTTCGAAATCACCCCCTATACCCTCATTCATGCAGTCCCTACATATATTCACTTGAGGGAGTGAATGAAAACGAGTGAGCGAATTCGGACACTTGGTGTCCTGGAAGGGCTGCCACTTTTGCATAGTTCGTTGTTGCTGTTTAATAATTATCTGAAACCACTGGCAGCTCCAGTAGTAAGATGAAAAGATTCATCTTGAACTCTGTCATAAAAACAATATATAAACTTTAATTGAACAATTTAATAATCAATTAAAAAGGGATTTATACCTGTATGATATTACACTGTACCCACATTGGACCAGTGTTTGGAAAATGGATGGATGGATGATTCAGTTGCGGGCGCCATCTTCTGGTCAGACGTGGGAATTCATTCAGCGCGCGACTCTCACAATGCATTATGGGTATTCTTTAGACTTTGAGCGTACAGCGGTTGTACACTCGTTATTGCAGTACAGTGTGGGATTGAATGAGTGCACTTGATAACACCCACTATTCTTTCAAATACCACTACAAATGTCTGTCCCCTCAAACAGTGCCCTATTTAAGGGTATATGGGGTGATTTCAGACACAGCCAGTCTTTTTGAACGAATCGGTTGAATGAATGATTCAAATAACTCAGTCATAAAGACACTTGTCGCCACCTGCTGGTGTAAAAATGTAACTTGTAGAAAGAATCTCTTGAATATTCTCACCACTAATGGACAAATTCACACTCATGAACACGCATACCTTAGCACAAAGACATTTACATGTTCACAACACAAATGAAGCATCACACTGCAGCTATTCTGTGTATGAGAAGGTTAAGCTGAATAATGTGTGTGTTTAGGGGGTGAGGGGGGGGGGTTGGGGGGGTAACGCAATGACAAAAGAATTACTAGATACCACCAGAGTCATATCAACCTCCATTCCAACTTATTGTACTGTGCTGCTGTGAGTTGTATATATTGCAAAATGACAAGTTTTTCAGTACAAGTAGTTTTTATCTTACGGACATAAACAGATCTGCTACTCATGTCGGTTTATTGAGTCTAGGTAGTTTATTCCAGGACAGCAATTATACAAACACCATTTAAGGTAAAGGTTCCATAGCGATAACAATCAACCTCATGCTGTCTTGTGGGTTTGGGAGTCTTTGGAAGTGACACTGTATGGCACTGATGTACGACTTGCATTAGCTCAGAGGGAAAGTGTTGTTTTTGTTTGCGAGGATGGCTATGGATGGTGCTCAGTCAACTCTCTCCTCAGGGCACAAAAGGAGCTACTCAAACCCAAAAAGTCACTCATTATTTTGAAAATGAAAAAAAAAAAAAACATAAAGAAGAGAGCATTGGCCCAAATCAATATATCCATTTCCTCTTGGTAATGGAATCCGTTTGTAATAGCAGTATAAACACAATCGATTTGCAATCTTCATGTTTTTCTTTCCTCTCTCTCCTGCCGTCTGTCTTCTTTCTCTTTACTTTTTTGCCAATGCTTCTGCATCCTAAAGGGCAAAGGGTACATGCAGTTTTGGACACTAATTTGTGTAAATAGCATATTGAAGTTTAATATTTAATTTTAATAAAAATTTAGTTTTTTATGTTTTAAGTTATGTTTTAACTCTTATGCTCTTTAAAAATTACAGTAAAAACAGTAATGTTGTGAAATATATATTATTACAATTTTAAATGTCTGTTTTAAAATGTTTATTTTAATATATTAAATATATTTTACAATGTAATTTATTTCTGTGATGGCAAAGCTGAATTTTCAGCATCATTACTCCAGTCTTCCATGTCACATGATCCTTCAGAAATCATTCTAATATGCTGATTTGGTGCTTAGGAAACATTCCTTATTAATATCAATGTTGAAAACAGTTGCTGCTTAAAATTTTAGTAGAAATCATGATACATTTTTTTTTCAGGATTCTTTGATGAATAGAAAGTTCAAAAGAACTGCATTTATTTGAAATAGAAGTCTTTTGTAACATTATAAATGTCTTTACTGTCATTTTTGACCAATTTAAAAGTAAAAATAAATAAATAAATAAATGATTGAATAGTAGTGTATTCATATAAAATAAATAGTGATTTTGCACCACTTGATTATTATTGATTCATTATATGTGCTAACATTCACTAAAGCATTCAAAGAGAAATTGATGTTGACATTGTACTTCTTATGTACATTTTGATTTGATGTTTTTCCATTTTTAATATGGCATATGGCATTGAAAATGGCATTTGGATTTGCCTAGTATTCACATTCCTCATGTGTTAATCCTGTCACCTGTTTTTCCTAAGGTGGATACGTGGAGCTGGGCAGGAGTGCAGATGGTGCCCACATGGCACAGACCCGGGCTGGCAGCAGTACCGGGAGCTTGCAGAATGCAGCTGGTCCTCTTGATAATGCCAAATGCCATATATACCACAAGGATGCCACTGTCGCAAAGACAAAGGCCACAGGTCCAGGCCCTGGTGAAGATGATTCACTTACCTTAATCCCGTCTCTCATTGTTCATCCTGTTTCTCTCTCAGTTTACTAAGTGCGTTCTCTGTGTTTTTGGTTACAGACATATCCATTCCAGAAAATATGGATGGAATCCAGACTTGGAACAGCAGTGAAAGGTGTCCCCTACGAAACGCCCCAGTCTTTACAGGCATGGGTCATGGCCCTCAGAGCCTGTGGTTGCTGCCGGCCAACTGTTTCCTGCGGTTTCCTGAGGTACAACCCAAATCTGAGCATTTAACCTGCTAATTTTCAGTTTACTACAATGGTTTTATAAATCCAGTGAACGTAGGTTGAGGTTAAACTGAAAACACATTATATATATATATATATATATATACACACACACATAACATAATATATAGCCGACTCACCTATGTTCCTCGACAGTTTTCTGCATCCCTCCACTACCTCACTCTCAGCTGGTTCTTATACCAGCAAAGGATACGGGGGGAGCACTCTGGGCTCGGGCCAAATTCCAAGCTCGGAGCCCTCTCCTCGGACAGCACACCAAATACACATACTCTTTTACTCTATCTGATTATTTTTTAGTGTGAACTCTTGAAATGTTATTAAAAATGTGTTAACAATTTTGTAAGCATATTGCGTAGTTGTGCTTGGAGTCAATTGTTTTATTTGTGATATGCAATGAAACATGCCAAATTGTGCAGACATAATTTTTGTCCAGGCTGTCAAGAAGAAATTAAATTATGACAAGGAATTATGAACACAAACAAAACCAAGAGAGAACCAACGAAATATTAATAACTGATTATGTTGTAGACAGTGTATGCTTTTTCCTGAGCTTTTTTTTTTTTCTTGCATAGTAAAATAAAACCTGTAGCTGTAATTTGGCTTTTTTAACAAATATTTTTGGCAGATAAGTAGCTTAATCATGTTTAGTGTTTTGTTGTTCCCTCATATTTTATATATTCCTCATGTTTTGATGGTTTAATTGAATTTGTAGGGTCATTAAAAAATTTTTTTCCCTCCAGACATCACTTTTTTTCAGTTGTCGAGAGAGCTCAACATGCTGCAATTAAAGAAACACATAAAGAAACACATTAAAAAAACACCAGCAAATTTAAGAAAACATCAGTTTGACAACACGTGCTGTATATTCTCACAACGTAACTAAATACAGAAACATGCCACAAATACTCACAACGCAACCAAATACAGAAACACGCTGCAAATACTCACAATGCAACCAAATACAGAAACGCGCTGCAAATACTCACAACGCAACCAAATACAGAAACACGCTGCAAATACTCACAACGCAACCAAATACAGAAACACGCTGCAAATACTCACAATGCAACCAAATACAGAAACGCGCTGCAAATACTCACAATGCAACCAAATACAGAAACATGCTGAAAATACTCACAACGCAATCAAATACAGAAACGCGCTGCAAATACTAACAACCCAACTAAATAAAGAAATGCGCTGCAAATACTCACAATGCAACCAAATACAGAAACGCGCTGCAAATACTCACAATGCAACCAAATACAGAAACATGCTGAAAATACTCACAACGCAATCAAATACAGAAACGCGCTGCAAATACTAACAACCCAACTAAATAAAGAAATGCGCTGCAAATACTCACAATGCAACCAAATACAGAAACGGGCTGCAAATACTCACAACGCAACCAAATACAGAAATGGGCTGAAAATACTCACAACCCAACCAAATACAGAAACGCACTGCAAATACTAACAATGCAACCAAATACATAAACACGCTGCAAATACTCACAATGCAACCAAATACAAAAACATGCTCCAAACACGAAAACACACAGCAAATACTCACAACGCAACCAAACACAGAAACATGCTCCAAACATGAAAACACACTGCAAGTACTGACAACACAACCAAATACAGAAACAGGCAGCAAATACTCACAACACAACCAAACACAGAAACGCGCTCCAAATACAGAAATGAGCTAAAAATACTCACAATGCAACCAAATACAGAAACGTGCTGCAAATACTCACATCACAAGCAAATACAGAAATGCGCTGCAAATACTCACAACGCAACCAAATACAGAAACACGCTGCAAATACTCACAACGCAACCAAATACAGAAACACGCTGCAAATAGCACAAAGCTCAAAGCGCTGCAACTGAAGAAAACTCATGCAAACAGAAAAACACCAGCAAATTAAAAAAACATCTCCATCAGTTTGACAAATACGTGCTGCAAGTACTCACTATGCAACCAAATACAGAAACGTGCTGCAAATACTCACAACAAGTGACAAACCTGGCTGGAACATGATTATTGTTCAGTGTCTACTCATCAGTGGTGTTGTTGATGTCCTGAAAGATGAGATTTTTGTTTATTTTACCTGTTCGTATGTGCGTTGTGAGTATTTGCAGCACATATGTTGTCAAATTGATGAACATGTTTTCTTAATTTGCTGGTGTTTTTTTCTATTTGCATGTGTTTTCTTCAGTTGCGGCGTGTTGAGCTCTCTCGGCCACCGTATTTTTGGCCACTACTGTAGAATCTTAAAGGGTTCTGTCAGGCGATTCATATATAAAATATTTTAATGAATTAAAAAGCTCATAAACATACTTTATCAATAAAAAAAAAAAAAAAAACTGTAAAACATGTATGATGCAATCATATAAGACATTCCTCCATATATAGAACCTTTTTTGCCTTTAAAATTGAGTCAAAAACCCTAGGGTTCTACATAGAATGCCAGTGAATTTTCTAAGAGTGCATCTTATTTGGGTGACTGCATAAACGTATCACTTCTCCGCAAGATGATTAGTTGCATGGATGTTTCTGAATGAGTTTGTGTATTAGTAAAGTGAGAGGCATATTAAGATGTTTGTTATTTGCTGCAGCACAGAATTTAGCACAGGGAGAGACGGAGATACCAGTTGGTAACAAAGAACAGGAGGCCAATTAAACTGCCATGTTTGATTCCAGTCCAAGTAGTTGATTGAACATTTGTATATAGCAAACAGTGACTTAAATGATAGGTCATGCTTGTTATGATTATTATGATTATTCTAAAATGTTTTTCTCTCTAAATGATTTGTTACATGTTTCTTGAGACTTATAAAGAGTTTAAAGAAACTTTTTTGCTTCGTGACCAGCCCCGAAGAGCATTTACATGAACAGCATGCTTTAAAACCAGGCTGTGTGCTGTTGCTAGGCTACACAGGTTTCTTGTTCTTAGGCAATTAGATTTTTCTTCTAGAGATATCAGGAAAACCATTATTTCATCATATAGGCATAATTTTGGACTGGACAATCGTCCTTGTTGAATTTCTCCGTCTTAAATTTTTTATTTGGTTGAAAGGGATGAGATTTCCGATACTGTTAAAATCTGAAATGAAACTGCCTTGGGCACTGGGCTGGTGTTCTCCTATTTAGCTATAGTTCAGTGGAACGATAGAATTGAAGTGCTAGTAAAAGAAAAGGTGGAAGAAATAGAGAGAAAACTTTTCCTTTAGTCACAAGAGTTGAATAACTTCTAGTTTTCAACTTCTTAATTATGGCAGATGAAGAAGCGTATCATTAACATGCTAAAATGATCATCAAGATGTTGCTAAGCTACTGCCACCGCCAAAAACAGAAAATGAATTGATTATTGACAGAACTCATCTACAAGAGAGTTTATTATGCAGTTCGTCTTAATGGTACAATCTTTCATATAAAATGCATATTAAAATATTATTACATTATTTTGGAATTTTTAGAAATATATTTGACTACCACTACTTCAGTGACACATATCTTGTATAGAAGTCAAAATATTAAAGGAGTCCTATTATGCTTGTTTACATTTTCAACTTTCTTTAGTGTTTAATGTTGCTGTTTGAGCATAAAAAAGGTCTGCAAAGTTACAAAGCACAAAGTCACTCCAAAGGGAGTTATTCTCTATATCAGTGCGCACTGTTTCTGAACTTCCTGAAACGCATCCATTGTAGTCTTGAGTTTTCTTCCAGGAACGTACACGTCACAATATTCCTCATTTAAAAAAATCCCGCCCAAGTTATATGCAAGTCATATGGTCTGGTTGAGTGATAAAGTGGTAAAGCTTTTGGTAACTAAAATTTACCCGTGGGTTTAAATTGGTTCTGCTTATATTGTCTCATATTTATCTTTTCATAGAGATCAGGGCATTCTAAAAAAACAACAACAACAACAACAAAAAAAACCTGTCAAAGTTTAAAGTAAATTAGGAGAAAAACTTTGTGACAAACCTTTCCAGACAAAGTCAAAAATGATGCAGTGAAGGCTTTATATTCCAAAACAGAGGTCCATAATGACCTGATAGAGAGATATGTGTATTTTTATTTAATTGGAGATATAAACAGAGCAGTTCTCGTTTGCCGATCAGTTCTGGTCTCTGTCATCTGCCTTTTATTCCGTATATAGTCTTTAAACACTGCACAGAAAATAGCTAGTTTTTGATGATGTGTGTGAAAGTGTGCATAATTTCATTTTTTTTTTTTTTTTTTGTGACAGTTCTCATAAATATGTACTCTTTTGAAAAGCCTTCACTGTTTACTACACTACAATTTTGTTATCTCTTCAGTCTGCATAACCCTATCAGGGCACCATGAAGACATAATGTGCATAAAACATTTAGCATTAGTATTCAGCTCAAGTCAGTAGATTTTATATTGTACCTAAATGTTTAATGTCATCACTTCATGGATGGCCACTCTTGGGTTTGGTCTGTAATTTTTATTAGTTCTTTTTCTTCTGTAATACTCTAAATGGATTGCTAATGAACTTCCATACAAATTGTTTATTTTTATACCTTATTTGTTTTTCAAAATGAATCAGGAACTTTCAAAGAAGCCTCTTGACAGCTCCTTTTTGTAACAGGTTCAAAATACATTATTGTTAGCATGGAGGTTTGATCTATTTCAGTGTATTTTCACATCATCTGCTTAATATATGATGTAGCCATCAGGATAACACTTAATAAAATAACCCAGTTCCCACATTTATTTATGTACCAAGCAAGGCAGCTTCCTCAGAAACATGTCACAGGGTCCAGGTTCCAAACAAGGCATCTGAATATCTCTGCCTGCTGTTATATTGGCATTTTCTTGGCTCTCATTGGCCATTGATTTTACTCTCCTTTTCTATATTCTTATTCACTATAATTTATCATCCTCTTGATTTTCCAAGCTGTAATCAAACCATCTTCACTTTACTCCTTTCAATTCTTCCATATCACTTAACATCCAGGAGCAGTTGTGGCCTAATGGTTAGAGAGTCAGACATATAACCCGAAGGTTGTGGGTTCAAGTCTTGGTACCAGCAGGAAATTTAGGTGGGGGGAGTGAATGAACAGTGTTCTCTTCCAATCTCATTACCCACAACTGAGGTGCCCTTGAGCAAGGCACCTAACCCCCAATTGCTCCCCAGGTGCCACAGCAAAAATGGCTGCCCACTGCTCTGGGTGTGTGTTCAATACCCACTGCAGTGTGTGTGCACTTGGATGGGTGAAATGTAGAGTATGGGACACCATACTTGACTTTCATCCTTCCCTTCCTTTGCCAGACACATCAAGGAACTTCCAGGCTCCATAACGTTCCAGGCTCATGTACCCCATTTTTACCCATCCCGCCTTGCACTCACATTTGTGGGTCATTGAAAATAAGAGGACTGATGATATAGAAAAATATCAATCTTTTTAAAGAAGAAGAAGAAGAAGAAACACATGCCAAGTATTTATAAATGCACACTCTGTATTTCTGTTGTTGGTTTCATATGTATTTTAAGTAAGCTTATGTCATGGTCTTTTACCAGCATTGACAAGTTAAAGCTGTCATTGATGTTTGCAAGGCTAAATTTAACTGGAAAGGTTAAAATTATGATTATTTTCGTCAGCTACCACTCGTTAGATCTACAGTTCTGTCCATTTAAATCAGACACAGAGAAAAAGGAGAGAGAGAGATACTGTATGAGTGAAGTAGGCCTACTTGCGTCTAGTAGCAATGAAGCTGTGTGTGAGTTTAATTACTACAGTTCAAAAACATAGACGTTTCCACCTCCTTGCTAAGTAATATAATGTAGCAATTCAGTAGCGAAGTTAACTTATTAATAAAAGTCGTGGGGCAGTGTTGACAACAAGTTTGTGTGCTCCTCTTTCTGTGTGTGTGCAGCTCGATCTTCGTTCTCTGTGAAAAGCAGCGCATTAGTATAGAACGGTGATTAAACTGACTGGGAAATGTACAGTATGGGCCCTATTATACACCCGGCGCAATGCAACATCAGGTGCGATGCAAGTGTTTTTTGCTGGTTTCAGCCTGACTCAATTATAATTTTCACGTAAAGCGACAAATGCACTCGCTCCCATCTGTGTGTTCAGACGCATTGTTGGTGCATTGCTATTCTGAGGCAACTGAAAACGATTGCACCATTGACTAACAAAAACCTGGTCTAAAGTCAATGGCGTAGTATTTATTTATTTATTTTTTGTTATTTAAAGCGCGCGTTAGTAACATAGGTGCACACTCTGCTTGTTACATAAACAGGGACGCGCAGCACACAAACATTTTTAAATGTTAAATATAAAAAGATTCCTCTCTGGAGAAGCGTTCAGTCTTTCCGCTTGCAAATTCCGCATTAATAAGTTTAAATGTAATAGAGTGCAAGAATTTTTTCCATTAATTTCTCCCATAGGGATTTAAAACAAAACAAAACATTAAAGCGTTATAAGCCATGAACCAAGCCAACCAGCTACGAGGTGAATCATAACTTACAAACTTTGATTTAAAGCAAAAAAGTATTTGAAAATCAGACAAAAATACAAAGGTACAAGACTATGTACTTTATTACTTTAGTGAGGGAAAGAACTACAATCCCATGAAGCACTGCGAACAGCATAATCGAATTAAAAATGATGGAGAAATAAAAAACGACAAATTTAAAAATTTTGATTATATATAAACAATGTCATTTTCAAGTGAAGCGAAAGTTTGACGTGCAAAATATGCAAATATTTAAGTTTATTGCAAAATATGCAAATATTTTGAAATATTTAAATATTTTGAGAGTGTAATTATTATATGTCTATGGAGAAAATGAATGGAGTTTTTACTTCTGGAACCATACTGTTACACTCTATGACTCTAAAAAATATTATGTGGCGTAACCAAGTGAAAAGTGGTGAAAAAGTGGTGTGACTTGCAAAACCAAAAACATATTTTCTATTCACCTTGAATACATTCAAGTGTTTACAACTTAATCATTATATAATTTTTTTTTTTTTTTTTTTTTAGATATTTCTCAAGGTAAAAGGGTAAAGTATTTAAAAAATATTTTTATTTTATTTTTTGAAAAGCTTTATTTATTTATTTAGGCTAGTTGAACACATGACATTTTTATTAAACTTTATCAAAAAAAGAGAGACATATTGACCCATACATTAAGCAGTTTGGAATAAACTTTTGAAGAAAAAAATGTGGTTCATCTATATATATATATATATATATATACACACACACATACATATACCACATTTTTTTTGTCAAAAATGTATTTCAAACTGCTTAATGTGTTTTTGTAAAAAAATAAAAAACAAAAAAAAAAACCTTCACGTCACTGACCCCATGTGCCCATAGTTTTTTTAGATTTTAGACAGGCGGTCGGTGTGCTATTGTTTTACTTTGTGTGACAACTGCAAAGTTACACTGCATTCCCAAAATACTCTGCTGTCACAAGAACGGCTTCTTAACGTGTCAAACCCTTCACAACCTTACCTTACGGAACAATGGTCACAGATGTGAGGATGAATAGATTTGGAAGACAGAAGTGAAGGGCAGACAGATGAGCATTAGGGTGCGTGTGTGCGCGTCCGTGTTTGCGGGAGCGTTCTCGGCACGGTACCGGCTGAGGCACATGTAACCTGCGCTGCGAGGGGAACTAATTGAATATGGGAGATGCTATTTGTATGACTGTCTCTGGTGATGGATGCCCCTCATAAGAGCCTTGAAATTTGAGATCATTCTTCAATCTTCAATCTTCAGTTATCTGCACTTGCTTCCTCTTTCATTCCCTGCAAGCGTTTTGTACCATTTGTTTTCACTCTCCCTTTATCATAGTTCACGTTTTATCATGTGATCATTCATCACATGCTGATGATGACATGACTAAAACACGAGCACTTGTTTCTATCCTCCAGTGGCATGCAAGGGTGCAATAAGGGCAGAGGTGCGAATTAGCAGTGCATTATGGGAAGACTGCCCAGAAGCCTTTTGAAAGGACACAATAATTGTGGACACCTCTGCCCTAAGCACCTGTGGAGGTGTGTACGACCAGCTGTGTCGTGGCCTTGGAGGCCAGTGGCTGTCTGAACGAATCAGCACTTTGCAGTAATCTGGTGGCATTTAGTAAGGCTTGGCTGATAGTAGTTAAGTCACACCGGTTATTGTGAATTATGAACCCCTTTCTTTGAATCACACACAGCCATTTGTATTCATAATTTGCATTCATTCATCATACCTTAAACTTTGTGGGTTGTGTAAGTACTTAGGTGTGTGTGTGACTGAGAGTCTCTGTGGGTGTGTATGTGCTTGGTTTATAAAGATATATTATCTGTATGTAAAAAGAGGTGAAGGGAAGATTGGGGTAAAAGTCATTTGGACTCTTAAAGAAGATAATTTTATCAAGTTCAATCCTTGTGACACATTTTTAATAGATCTCCAAGTATGGGTGTTCATTAAGAAGTTCTGGCCCTAAGGACTTTTTAAGGAAAAAAAAAAAATAAATATATATATATATATATAACAGTAAAACCTATTTTATTTCAGCTAGATGTCAAGGCAACATTTTCCATTCATTTTGTTTAACTTAAAAACTTAACTTAAACTAACTGAAATAAAAATGATTAAAAACTATATAGACATATTTAAAAAAAAAAAAAAACACAACAAAAAAGAAACTTCAACTGAAATTAAAATGAAAACATATAAACAAAGTCTAATTCAAAATATTAATAAAACCTATAATAAAACCTATAATAGTATCTCAGTTATACAAAAATAACACTGGCATATGCAGTGCAAAAAGGATATTTTTTTTAGAACTTTTTTTATTTTATTTTATTATATTTTTTTTCTGAAAATAATTAAAATGACCACTATATATATACTGTAGATAGTTGTCTCCTGAGTACACAAAACAAACACTTTATTAAAAGACAAAATTGTTTGGTAGAAAATAGTGCCTCAATGTCATGAATTTTCAAAAAAATCCTATAAATAATTTTCACACAATAAATATTGAAATGGCTTATGTTCACTTCACTGTTTGTTTAGATTATCATTAATTTAGATTATCATGATCAGTTTTAAACAGTAAATAATTAAAGGTGCCCTAGAACACTATTTCACAAGATGTAATATAAGTCTAAGGTGTCCCCAGAATGTGTCTGTGAAATTTCAGCTCAAAATACCCCGTAGATTTTTTTATTATACCATGTTTTAACTGCCTATTTTGGGGTGGGATTAAAAATGTGTCTACACCTTTAAATGCTCGTGCTCCCCGCCCCCAAGCTCGCTACTCCAATAAACATTGCATAAACAATACTGAAGTTCGCACAGCAAATATAACTCTCAAAATGGATCTTTACAAAGTGTTCGTGATACAGCATATCAGATCACATAAGTATGGCATGTATTTTGTGGATGTTTACATTTGATTCTGAATGAGTTTGATAGTAGCCTATGCTCTGTGGCTAACGGGGCTAAAGCTACACTGTTGGAGAGATTTATAAAGAATGAAGATGCGTTTATGAATTATACAGACTGCACGCGTTTAAAAATGAAAATAACGACA
Source organism: Hypophthalmichthys nobilis (assembly GCA_037950665.1). Classification (NCBI taxonomy): domain Eukaryota; kingdom Metazoa; phylum Chordata; class Actinopteri; order Cypriniformes; family Xenocyprididae; genus Hypophthalmichthys; species Hypophthalmichthys nobilis. The sequence goes on along the minus strand of CM075483.1, from coordinate 6,712,457 downwards.
TGGCTCTGGTCTCCATAAATACAGTAAGAAACAGTGGTAACTTTAACCACATTTAACAGTACATTAGCAACATGCTAACAAAACATTTAAAAAGACAATTTACAAATATCACTAAATATATCATGATACCATGTATCATGAACAGTTATTATCAACTCATCTGCCATTTTCGCTATTGTCCTTGCTTGCTTCACAATACCTGCATAACTTCTGATGATTCGGCTGTGCAGCTCCAGACATTAATACTGGCTTGTCTAATGCTTAGAACATGGGCTGGCATATGCAAATGTTGGGGGGAGGTACATATTAATTATCCCGACTGTTGCATCACAGTCGGTGTTATGTTGAGATTCACCTGTTTTTCCGTGGTGTTTTTCCACGCATGAGATTTACATATGAAGGAGGAAACAATGGTGTTTGAGACTCACTGTATGTCATTTCCATGTACAGAACTCTTATTATTCAATTATGCCAAGGTAAATTCAATTTTACAATCTAGGGCACCTTTAATGTTTTTATTCTAAATTTTCATCATTTAAGGTAGAAAGTTTCAATGTGGGACAACATAAAGGACATTTGAAAAGTAGCAACAAATAATTCATAAAGGCTCGATAAAAGTTTCCAAACTGTTTAATGTGCCCTTAATATACCAATAATAATAATAATTGCATTAGAAAAACCAACCCCTGTAACATAATAGTGTCTGAAGTTGAAGAAACAACCATATATAGTTGTTATGTGGGAACAGGAAATTTTCCGGTAACACTTTATTTTACACTGTTACATATGTTACATGTATTTACTGTAGTAATAACTAGAAATTATGCATAATTACATGCAATTATCCCTAAACCAAACCCTAACCCTATGTAATTAATTGTTATTACTCAGTACTTAAATGTATAATTACACTGTAATACTGACATCTTAAAATAAACTGAAACCCACTTTCCTTACTATAAAGTGTTACATTAAATGACCTGTGCATTAAATAATCTGTGCATCCATATTCAAGAAGAACATGATTTTGACTTGCTATAAGACTATGAAGCGTAGCAGTGGTCATAACTGGCTCTAGCGCTCATTCCCTTTCTTTACAAATGTTCAAGATGGCAGAAAGGTTGAGGCCTGCTGTTTCCGGCCTCTCTGAAATGCCAATCAAAACAGCACAAGTTTTCAACAGTTGCAGGTAAACACAGATTTAAAATAAATATGTTTGCACTTTCCACTGCCTCTGAACCTGCGTGCGTACAGCTGAATAATTTATGAACGGATCTGATTTTGTGCAGGGTGAATCCCGTTTTTTGAGAAAAACAGATACAAAGGAGTGTCTGTGTGAGTCTCAGATCAGCTGTGGAGTAACAGCTGAAGTGTTAGATGCTCTAACAACGGGAAGTAAATGTATTACCTAAGCGACACTGTCACATTCATGTGAATACAATATATGGCTCTCATGATATTTATGAGATGGGGAAACTAAAAGGGAGGTATAGGCTACTTTAGATCAAGCCGCTTTGATGTCATGTCACTATTGTGAATCTGTGGTCTTATACATCTGAGGCACCAAGAAAAAAAGAAAATGAACGTCTTCTCTCACATAGATGGGAAACAGAAAGGAGGTTATCTTATCTTTATGCTTATTTTACTGAAACATTGACGCTGTTTGGATGAAAACCAGAAAATTGGTGAGAGATTGTTTCAGAGAGTAGTTAGAAGTTCTATGTTTGATGTAAATATTCATGTTCTCTATTCATGTATTTTGGGTGAACTAACCTTTTAAGCCCCCTTAGTCCACCCCTAGCGCTGCCCCTGATGCCACGTTATTGACATCTTCTGCTTATTCCTTGTACAGGTGTTCCCCATGAATATGGTTGTCAACCCCCTATTTCCCTCCAATCTTCTGCCTGCCCCAGGATTTGGCCTCAATCCATACTATATTGTTGGAGGCTTTTCCCTGTGGTCTTATCAACATGGAAACTGGTAAGATTGCTGTTTCACACCAATTGTAATGTCACCTCCCATTGCTAGGAAAATTAACATTTAGCTCTAATGAACTTTGATGAACTAACGCCTCTTATTAATAATCTCCAAAACAATGATTATACTGGCACATTTTATTTGTGATATTTTATTTATTTATTTGTTAATGTGTTATAGTGTGTTGTTTTCCTTAATAATCACACTATTGATTGGAAGCTAAAGGTCAATATGGCAGATTTTACCCAGAGCGCAAAATGAGCAGGCTTAAGTAAAAGATATGACATGTATTGCCCTGCAATATTAAAAGCTTATGAGGATCAGATTCAATAATATTGATGTCACTGCTGAATAGAAACCATAATTACAGGCATTCAAACCATAATGGGAAGAGTGAGGGTTTGTCAAAAAAAAAAAAACCCTCAAACCTATCTATAAATCACTGCTATAACAATACATCTATCACTTTAATATTTTCGATCATTCTACACACCTCTATTGTTGAATTAACATTAATTCTCCCTCTTATACCCGCAGTGTCATTTTTTTCCAGGCAATGTAAATCCGTCAGCAGCGGGCAGACGGCGCTTCACGTGCACAGAGAACGGTAAGGTTGATTTGCTCTGTTCTTTGAGGGGAAAATTGTAGCACAGTCTGCACCAGTGAGAAGGTGAGGTGAAGTGTGCTACATCATATTTCATGGGTCATCTGAGCTCCACAATGAAGCCCCCGCCAAGCAAAAACACACTTGCTCAAGTATGAGAATGCGCACGGTGACGTTCGTAACCTTCCATTGTCTTTTTTTAAGTGTGACTGCGGGCTAATTCCATTCGCGAGATGCGCCGCGTTGTGAATGACACATGCAATTATGTAGCTTTTAAAGCCTTTCAACTCAGCACTTATGCGCTTGTCCAAGGTAAAAATTCCTAATTCTGCTTGTTCAGAGATGGAAGCCGTTTAAAATGCTCCGCCGCTGAGTTGCTATGGGCTTGCAATTAAAGATAATGGGACAACATTTTAGGGGAAACGTCGTTGTTGTGCCAAAAAGTGAGTCATGTTTTCTTTTTTACACTAAAATTATAGAATTAAAAGTCAACAACAATTTACTGTAAAAAGCTATTAAATGGATGGTTCACCCAAAAATGAAAATTCTGTCATTTACTCACCCTCAAGTTGTTCCAAACCTGTATGAATTTCTTTCTTCTGCTGAACACAAAAGAAGACATTTTGAAGAATATGGGTAACCAAACAGTTGACGGGCCCCATTGACTTTCATAGTATGAAAAAAAAAATACTATGGAGGTCAGTGGGAACCATCAACTGTTTGGTTACCAACATTCTTCAAAATGTCTTCTATTGTGTTCAGCAGAAGAAAGAAATTCATACAGGTTTAGAACAACATTTTCATTTTTAGGTGAGTGCTCACTAAAGGGGCCATTGGTAAAACCTACAAATCAACATCTTTGGAATAATATCAAGATGGCCATGAAAACAGCCATCTTTAGTCATGTTATCTCCAAACTTTTATATAACTACTTTCTTTGTCAGTCTCAGCAATCAAGGTTGACTCACTTGAGCACGGCAAGAATTACCCTCTTATCAATGATAGCATACACAAATTCCTCAGTTTATGTGTTTGGATTGTCAAAGACCATTTTTTCTTTGACATACAGAAATACTATAGCTTTGTGTCCATAGAAGTTGAGTTCAGGCTGAACTTCAGAACTTTTCAGCCAGACTCCAGAGAGACCATCACTCTACGATGCGGCGAGAAAGCACAAAAGGAATTTTGACAAGGCCAAATCAGGATGAGAAAAAAATGAGATATACCACAGAAAAATAAGATGAAAGGGAAAAACAAGATGTTGGTTGATATCTTTATGCTGCTGCATTGCTTCAGTATGCCATACAGTATGTGGTCCTGATTATTACGCCAGTGAGGAACACAAGAGCCTGTCTATCACCATCAGTTTTATGATGAGTCACTACCAATGAGATTTCTGCCTCTTCATGGCATCTGCTGCCAAGTGCTGCATCTGTGATTTCACATTTTTGGGGCTCCATTATAAAGCTGTAAATGTCCCTTCAACAGGCAGCCATAGAATGAGAATGATGCCAACAATTAGTCACTAGTGATTATCTGGAATCAGTTACAGTAATTATTACAATAGCAATTATATTTTGCAGGATCAGGGTGGGCTTTTTGGAGCCGGCTAGTGGGGGTAATGATCCGGGGGCCTTGGACTGCCCAGGGCCTCAGCATTTGAAAATCAGGACAACTAAAGCCTCGAGCCCTTTGGCACATACAGCGCTAACCGATTATGACCCATGGCCCTGCGGACCCTTGCCACATACTTTACTATTCAAATGTTTAAAATATTATAGCAAATAAATAAATAAATAACTATATATATATATATATATAGTTATTTTTTTTATTATTATTATTTTTTTTTACATTTATTCACTTATCAAATGCCTTTATCCAAAATATTATAAATATGTGTCAAATATGATCAGGATTAATTAGAAAATAATTAGTTTATGTGAAGTTGACACAAGCTGATTGTTTCTATTTTTTCTACCCATCATTAACCTGAAAAAATATTAAACATGAAAATATTGAACTAGAAATAAAATAATTCTTGTGACAGTAATACCTTTAAATCTCATGTGTTTTGACCAGTCATTCAAAAGTGAAATGAAACAGTAATAATGTACATATTAATGTTTATTTTTATTATTATTATTATTATATCTATGTATATGTCTCATAATAATAATAATCATATTTAAATTATAAAGTAAAATATAATTATTAAAAAGTAATTAATGATAATAATAAATATTTTTATTATTAGTGATAGTAGTAATATATTTATGTATATGTATTTGTCTCATCATAGTCATCACAAATATAATAATAATAATAATGATAAGAATAATAAGAATCATTATTATTATTATTATTATTATGTGATAGTAGTAGTTTATGATTTAAATATTATGTGCCAAGGGGCCCGGGGTTCTATTTGCCAATAATAATAATAATAATAATAATAATTATTATTATTATTATTATTATTATTTTGTGATAGTAGTAGTATATTATTTAAATATTATGTGCCAAGGGGCCTTGGCTCTAGTTGCCAATAATAATAATAATGCTAATAATAATAATTGTGATATTAGTAATAATATATCTATGTATATGTTATTGTGTCATTATAGTAGATTTAAATAAAAAAAAAAAATGAAATATTATTATTTCATTTTTTATTATTTAAATCTATTAATAATGACACAAAAACATATACATAGATATATTATTACTAATATCACAATTATTATTATTATTATTATTATTAATAATAATGGTCCCACTTTATATTAGGTGCCCTTAACTACTATGTACTTACATTTAAATTAATAATTTGAAACAATGCACTTATTGTGTACATACATGTTTTTACATTGTACTTATATTTTAAAAAATCTGAGAGCATGTAATTACACCTGTAATTAATTTCTGTAATTACATCTATAATTACACTGTTGACCTGTCCCTTACACCTTAACCCACCCTTAAACCGACCCATACCACCAAACCCTTCCTAACCTTACCCGTATCCCCCCTCAATAGCAGCAAAAGTGTTTTACAATACAATATGAACGCAATAAGTACATTGTACTTATTTTTTTGATGTAACTACATAGTACTTAAGGACACCTAATATAAAATGGGCCCATAATAATAATAATAATATTTCATGATATAAACATTTTTCCCTGAAAGTTTTCTCTGCAACTACCTTTGAAATATTTTTATTGGTGGGGGTCTACAAAATGCTGTGCCCACAATGTGGCTTAGAGTGGGACAACATCATGCCACAATGGGAATCGTAGCATCTTTTCAGACTAAGTGCTCTTTTGGACTTTCCTTTTGTGAGTTTCATCTGAACAAAAATTTCATCATCATGCACTCAAAACTTGATCGCTCCATCTGCAGCAGGGACGCTAATAACCTGGAGCGCAGATGCGCACCTGAACAGCGGCCGTGACGAGCTGAGCATGCGATCAATCAATAATACAGCGCCCTTGCAGTGCTGCTCAGATCATCTTCCCCCTGCCCTCCACTGTCTGAAATATTTAAAGCGCTTGACATCAAATGAATACATTAATTTTAATTGTGCACATATCAGCTCTCGATCAGTGCAAGCTGCAAGATCTAGTAAGGGACGCTGCTTTTCTCTGCATATTGGAGGAAAGCGTGTGAATAACACACACTCATACACTACATTATGTTGCTTTGACCTCTTTAGGCTGGATGCCAGTACACACCTCCAAATGAAACAAAGTTTACTTGCACTCTCCATCTGGGATGGTTAGATTTTAGGAGTCTCTAGCCTAAAAATCTAAAAACAAGTTACATTGCATCAGAGCATGCTAGGAAAAGTTTACAACTTCATGATGCACCTTCTCTTTTTAAAAGTTTGGTTGATTTAGAGAAGATACATTGGGATCCACAAATCTGAGAGCACTAGTAAAAATGTGTCTGTTTTGCAGTCAAATTGAAAAATGAACATGAATTTTAGAATGCCTTAGTATTTAGTTGAATTTATTTTTATCATTATTTTTTAAATTTATTTTATTCATAATTGAAATCCTTGAACTGTTTATTTTTAAATGTTTTAAACCGCAGATTTTCAGACTTTTGGACCTCACTGTATATTTAATGCATTTTTATTGGCAGTTAAAGGGATAGTTCACCCAAAAATGAAAATTCTGTCATCATTTACTCCCCCTCAAGTTGTTCCAAACCTGTATAAATTTCTTTGTTCTGCTGTACACAAAGATATTTGGAAGAATGTTTGTAACCAAGCAGATCTCGCCCCCCATTGACTGCCATAGTAGGAAAAAAAATACTGTTGTAGTCAATGGGGGCCGAGATCTTCTTGGTTACAAACATTCTTCCAAATATCTTCCTTTGTGTTCAGCAGAACAAAGAAATTTATACAGGTTTGGAACAACTTGAGGGTGAGTAAATTATGACAGAATTTTCATTTTTGGGTGAAATATCCCTTAAATTTACATCTTCAATCTTGTGTCCCATCTATTGTGCCTAAGAATTATTTAAAAGTAAAATCTTGAAACAGAAATGCAGTTCTTGAAGTAATTCTTTCTTGTTTCTCATTGCAGTTCCTCCAGGGTTCACAGCAGTAGATGTCTTCACATTGTTCTGACCACCTGTTTTGTTCCCTATTTTTGTTGTTTTGGCTGTTCATCTGTTACTGTTTCTCTAAATCTTAACTTGTCATGTACTCCATATTGTATATGGGCAGTTTTAATAAAGCAGGTACCTCAGATAAAATGTGTTTGGCGTCCATTTTATTTTTAAACAGGCTTTTGTATCTGAAGGCTGTAATTTGTAGGTCTGCCACATATACAACAAAGCTATTACATCAAGGTAATTCATTGGGAGAAAACAAGGTGAAATAAAACATAAAAACAGACTTTGGAAAAAAGATAAAAGAATATGTCAATTGCAGACTCAATACAGATGTTATTAAAAAGCCTAAGTTATATAATATGCATCCAAACCATTACATTTTCACCACTGTGGAATATAATGCATATTTTATCATGCAGATTAAATATTAAAGATGCACATGATTTGATATTCGCTTCCTAGGGATTTTTCCTGTCTACTTGCAACAAAGTTCCTTTCTAATTTTTGTTATTTGTTTATGTTTCTCTTTGATCAAGTGTCCTGGATTACAAAAAGGGAACATGAGATCATTAATACCTGGGCTTTAGATGCCAAACTCATTTATTTAAACAATATCTCACAGTCTAGAATGCTGTTTTTCACTAATATCAGTATAGCTGTTAAGTTAATATAAAGTAACTTACATGTTTAGACAATATGTCCGGTTACTTTATCATTTTTTTTTTTTTTTTTTTTTTTTAAACAACAGAATTAACAGAGCATCTCCAAGCCACATGCTTTATAACAAAGTTAGCCTACTTGTTGCCACCATTTTACTCATACTGAATTTAGGCTCAGAGATGCACTAGTCCTCAACATCTCAACAAGAAACAGTTGATTTGTGAGAAGAGCAATCACGTTTATTTTTTAAAATGAAAATAAAACTGAACACCTCAATATTGCAATAAATCAAGGTCGACACAACAGCCTCTTAAACGTCTACAAACACTGCATATTGCTAGAATATTGGCTGTTTATTAGTAATTATTAAGCACACATTAATGCCTTATTCTGCATGACCTTATTCTACATTCTTAATCCTACCCAATACCTAAACTTAACAGCTAACTTACTAACTATTAATAAGCAGCAAATTAGGAGTTTATTGAGGGAAAAGTCGTAGTTAATAGTGAATACATGTTCCCTTATACTAAAGTGTAACTGTCGTCATAGGCCTCAACACCGACTGCAGCCATGTCCTCAGTCCTCATGTCATATATGAAACACCCGTGATTCACAACTACCTGCTAATGCACTCGCAATCACATAAAGTATCCTTGTTGACAAGTTTGGGTGAGTAAGGGCAAAACTCACAAGTTATAGTAGGCCTACCTTCAACGCCCTGTAGATGGCAATATCACTTCTTTTGTAGCAGAAATAATCTGCAGAAAAAGTTAGGTGCCATGCAAAATGTAATGAGTATTGCATTACTCATCACAAATGTATTGAAGTAAAGAGAACATACTTATTCAAAAATGTAGTCAAGTAGAGAGTAAAAGTTGCTAAAAAATCTTTTATACTCAGTCAGACTACAAAGTAGCCAAAAGGATATAAGTACAGTAACTAATTACATTTACTTCAATACTTTACACCTCTGCATAAATGTTAAATGGAGCGAAAAAGTCAAAATTTCCAGCGCTGTTGGCTGTGAATGTTGTTCACTGCACTACTTTGCCATTATTTTTTTATACAAACTTTCACTAGACGGATGTCTTTTGCATGACATGGCATTGTAAAAACACAGCGTTCAAAGTTAAAATAGTTTCATTTAAAACCTACGGAGCCCCACACATGACATACAGACAAAAAAATTTTGTGGCCACAAATTAAAAATTTACTTATTTACATGATTTACTTGTTCATCTTGAAATATTGCTGACAATAACAACAAAAAATCTTATGTTTACTTAAAAGATTTCACAGCAAAAAGCAAACGTGATCATTTAAAGGCCTTAAAAATGTGTGTATCAAATATGATAGAGTATGCTTAATGCAGTTAAAAGAAGATAAACTTAACTACTTAACTTCCCATTCCACTGCCTGCGTCTCGTATTTTTCAACACAAAAATGCATTATGTGTGAATGGCCCCTTAAAATGTTGCTTGACAAATCACATTTGAATACCAGAACTCATTTAGATGGCAGCTATAGTATCCTGACTTGTTTTAAAGCATGCCAAAATCGCTTTTTACACACTTCGTATGTGCGTTGTACAAGATCAAGTGTGATGGTGTTTTCAAATAAAACATACACATAGATTTTCAGTGAAAACCGGGAGGGTAATCTCACCATGGAAACTGCACATTCACAAATATCCAAAGGATGACTTCTTACCAATATAGTCATTTCTTCAGGCACACTTTGGAGGAGGGGGCAGAGGCAAAGCCTGAGAGAGTAAGAGATGAAGAGAAAGAGAGAACAAAAATAAGAGTGATGTGTTTTGGCCTGTATGCCTTTATCAGCATTGCCCACTCAGTATCCCTGGCTCCTGCGGCCTCATAAAAGCATTAGATGGTGTGAGTGAAAATATGTGTGTTAGGCTCCTCTCTTTTCAATCATAACTCATCAGTGATCGGCCTCAAAAACAAGAACAAGAGCAAGCGTGCGGTGCAGAGAACAGAGCAGGGACGGACAGGCTCGGGGAGAGAGAGCGGGCCGAGGTGAATAACTTGAGACTGTAGAGAGCATTCAATTAAGACCTGAACTGCAGGCTTCATTAAGCGTGAGGAGGCAATGAAAATGACCATCCATCAAAGCGAAGTGCTGGGGCCAAGGCAGCCTGCAGATACAGCCTCTGTGATATGCTTTTATGACAGTTCAGTGCGGCCAGCTCCCAGAATGCACAGTGGAGTACAGTGCCGCCACACTGCTCTTCAACATGGACTCTCTCTTGTTCTCATGTTGACACAGTTATTATCCTTCTTTTTTTTTCTTCTTTTTTTTTTTTAAGAAGTAGTTGTCCCAAAGAGAGAAAAAATAGCCTTTACTCATCTTAATGTTTCAAACCCAGACACTCTTAGGCAGAACCTGACTTCACAAAGTGCAACATGTTCCTGGATCAACATCTTTGAACAACATTCCAAACAACCAATCAGATTTGAGGGACAAGTTTACAGTTTATGTAAAGTTTAGGCTTACAAACAGGGTTAGATGCTTCTACATCAGTGTTGTTCACCTACACAGCAAAATCCCCAGAGTTAAATCAACTCTGCTCAGAGAACATATGGTCCCTCTCTACATAGAGTTAAAATAACACTGAAGCAGAGTTAAAGTTAATGAGATAATATGCTGTTTGTGGAGTTGTTTAATCAGATCTTGAGAGATTTAATGTCTTTTATCTTCAGTTGATTTCATCTAAGGCTGTGGCTGGAAGTTATTTGTAGTTATTGTGTTTCTCTTCAGTAATTCTTGTTAACAGCAGGTGTTCATCACTAATGCTCAATCATAACTTAATTAATCACTTAATTATCTCATTAACTTTAACTCTGCTTCAGTGTTACTTTAACACTATATAGAAAGGGACCATATGTAATCTGAGCAGAGTTGATTTAACTCTGAGGAATTTGCTGTGTATCATTTCCCTCTGATTTTAGAGATAAGTTATGGGTAGGTTTCAGTTTAGGGGTAGAGTTTAGGTTAGGATTAAATTTTTGGACAGGAATGTTGTTCCAGAATCAACAAATTATGTTGACCCAGGAACTCATCTAATCACACTTGGCAGCTTTGGTTAGATTAAACTGAATTCTAGTGTGATTGCTCGGTTAGTGCGGTTCATTTGAATAAGTGTGAATGCTGCCATCAAACCTTGAATCGCACCAAACAAGCGGACCGAGGTTCCTGAAAAGGTGGGTCTCCTGCTTCCAAACGAACTCTGGTGAGGTTCGACTGAAATATGAATGCAACACAGACCAAAGACATCTAAACGAACCAAAAACAAGACAAAAGAACCAAGAGAACTACAAATGTGAGCACACCCTTAAAAATAAAGGCTCTTTTTTGGATTCTATAGTTCCATAACATCCATGGAATCTTTTCTTCTCGCAAAAGGTTCTTTATATTGGAAAAACATTTTTTAGATAATTAAAAGGTTCTTTACAAGAAGGTGGTTGGACAGAAAATGGTTCTTTTAAAAACTGTTTGCTTATAGGTTCTTTGGGAACCCAAAATTGGCATCACTGCAAAACCCTCCTTTTTGAAACTTTATTTTTAAAAGTGTATGACTTTTTTCATTCCTTTGAACACAAAAGAATGTGCTGGTCATTCTTTCCCAATTCATTATAACTGAGGTTTTAAGCTCTGAAAAGGACACAAAAGCAGTATAAAAAAACCTAAAAGTGAGTTGTAAGTCTTCAGAAGTCATATGGTTGTTCTGGGTGAGAAACAGGCTGAAATGTAAGTTGTTTTTCACAGACTGAGCCTAAGAGCTGAATTCATGAATAGAATCAGTTTCATTTGTAAGTGAATCAGACTAGTTTTGTGATCAACTGATTCATTTGACTTAGCAGAATGAATTGTTTACAAGGAGAACTAGATACAATGTTTTTCCATTCCTCACACAAAGCTATCGTATGGCTTTAGAAGACTTGGAATACAGTGCATGATTTGTATTGACAAGTTTAATTATATATTTATGGTGCTTTTTTGTTATTTTGACAGTCCCAGATCTTACTTTCATTATTTTAAAAAGAGTGTCCATGATATTCTTCAAACAATCACCTTTTGTGTTCCACAGAATAAAAAGACAAAGTCTTACGGGAACCAACACAAGAAAAAGATAACAGAATTTATTTATCTATTTATTGTGCGTGAACTATTTTTTATTATTATTTTTGTGTGAACATTTTTTTCACTCTATTCTAAGTTTCTAAACTATTTGATTCCCTCACTTCCCTTCTTTTTTCCCACATTTCCAGTGCTTAAAATTTTAATTAAAAGCATCATTGATGGATTCAGTCGAAATACATAAACCTTGAGACATTATTAAAGAAATTTTAATGAAGTTATACATGATTCTCTTTATTCTCACAGCATATCTACAAATAAGGGCGTGTTTCACCATGGGGGCCTGCGTCTACTGCTGTAGCGGAATAGCGTGAGGTGGTCGCAGAACTTCAAGCGTTTTTCACGACATGAACCTGAGCACAAACGTGGTGATCAGAAGCGGAGCCTGGATTACACGTAGCCCTTACAGGCCTGATTACTCGCAGATGGAGAGCGCTCGTGGGTGTGTGTGTGTCTGACTGTAATGCTTCTCTCATTCTGGAATGACTGATGGAGTTACTTTACCTCCCTCAATGCGTCCTGCCGCCTAACATGCAGAACTCTGACATGCAGGGAGCGTGTGGCCTTCTGTCATTTAAATCTTCATGTGAGCCTCCAGCTCTTCACAAATGCAATACCACAGCTCACTGTAACATAAAATGCCTTATCAAAATCAGGGGCGCCTGCAGAATTTCATCATGGGGTAAGCACAGAAATCCTTCGTGGAGCGCAAACAAATTGGGAATGAATTGAATGCCGAGAAGTAATGATAATAATAACAACAAGAATATTGCTTACTTGTAGTCTTATAGTTATACAGTATCTGCATATTAATTTGGGATAGGGGAAAGAATTGTAAAATTCCCCATAATATTGGTGCCATGTGTTCCCCAGGTAAGCGGTGCACATGCACCCGGCCATCCATGTGATGTAAAAGAATTCATGATTCATCAGACCAAGCCACCTTCTTCCATTGCTCTGTGGTCCAGTTCTGATGCTCACGTGCCCACTGTTGGCTCTTTCAGCGGTGGACAGGGGTCAGCATGGACACCCTGACTGGTCTGCAGCTATGTAGCCCCATACACAACAAACTGTGATGCACTGTGTATTCTGACACCTTTCTATCAGATCCAGCATTAACTTCTTGAGCAATCTGAGCTACAGTAGCTCGTCTGTTGGATCGGACCACACGGGCCAGCCTTCGCTCCCCACGTGCATTAATGTCCGCCCATGACCCTGTCGCCGGTTCACCACTGTTCCTTCTTTGGACCACTTTTGATAGATACTGACCACTGCAGACCAGGAACACCCCACAAGAGCTGCAGTTTTGGAGATGCTCTGACCCAGTCGTCTAGCCATCACAATTTGGTCCTTGTCAAACTCGCTCAAATCTTATGTTTGCCCATTTTTCCTGCTTCTAACACATCAACTTTGAGGACACTTGCTGCCTAATATATCCCACCTAACAGGTGCCGTGATGAAGAGACAATCAGTGTTATTCACTTCACCTGTCAGTGGTCATAATGTTATGCCTGATTGGTATATCTCAACATTTTTAAATTTGTGATTTTATATTTGTTTTTATACTACGGGGCTGTTGAATGCTCAAATCTGATTGGTTGACGAACATTCTAAGGTGTGCAATTATTTTCAGGGAAACGCACGGCTAAAGTAGTTCTAGCAGGTCTTGACCGCATTACAGTTCCATATCACTTCGTCAAATGATTTCAGTTATTTCAAAAGGTCCTTACAGCCTATAACAGCAAAAGAAACAAAACCCACAATGACACCGACCAAGAAAATAAATATAGTAAATTATAGGATGAAAAGGGCATTACAGTAATCAATGATTGTTTTGATCAGTTTAATGTGTCTTTGCTGTATCAATTTCTTTAAAATAAAAAATAAAACTTACTGACCCCAAACCATTGGTTTATTTTATATTTTATTCTATAATGCCATTTCTTGGCATTATTATGGATTTGAACAACCTTACTTGAACTCTTGTCCCTTGCTGCTTCTTAGTAAATAAACAGAGAAGCCAAATATATTTCTTCGTCCATGGATGCTGTATAGATTTCCAAAGCTGGACAGATAGAAGGACACAGACAGAGGGATGCTAATGACTCATTAACATGGTTTTAGTGCAGCATTTAGATGTTCCCTATCTATAAGACCACAGAGAAGCAGTTGAGCCTCATATAATAACTTCACAAAGAGCTCATTATAGCCAAGGCCGATAAGCAAAACCAAACAATCAAACCATTTAGATCAATAAACTCCACACAAATAAAGCCCTACGGATTCCCACGGGTAAGCTTGACTCTGCGGGACAGAGTCAAATAAGTAAAGTGGCTGACCTCAGGGTCACAAGTCTTCACTATCGGTTCAATTACTTGGTCACACAATTGCATTCACACCAATCAAACAAACTGATTTCTCAAGGCAAACAAACTCAAATTCTCATTCTGTCCATCTCAGACTGATCCAGGTGTGAATTAAAGTGTCTATGAATAGATTTGATTTAGATAAATGACTCCAAAGGATCTGTTTTCACTTACTGATACGTTCCCATTACTCTCTCTTGCACTCGCTGCACACAGCCATCTGTTTGTCTCGCTATCGTCGCGCACAAAGTGAAGAGGTGCACAGGTGTTGTTCTTATGAAACGCTCATTGAGAGCGACTCTTTCCCACAGCCATCTCTGTCAATCAACGCCTTCAGAGGATATTTCCATCCTCAGATTTATCTGAGTAATACTTGTTTGACAAGATTTACATTGAGTTGCTTCAAAATATATTCAGTTTAACCATGTTGTCCTCACAAACGTATTCACCTGAGTAAAGCTAAAACGAGACTCTTCGCTGGCACATCCCGAGTAGCGCTTATATAATTTCTACTGGCGACTGGAGGGAAGCTGTAAATCCAGGAGCAATCTTTTGGGGTTTGTTTTTAGAGTTGCATACATTTATGGAAGAAATAGCGCAGGCTTCACACAGCCCCGTGAGCGTTTGAGTGCATGCTGCATTTTGGATGAATAATGAAAGACCTTCACGCACACCTTAACCTGCAGTCCATATTAGATTGTGACCTCTCATGGAGACAGGTCAAAATACAAAATGCACAAAAAGTGTGGCAGATAATGATTTGCAGGGTGTTGCCTGTTTAGTAAATGTATTTGTTTTTACGTTTTAATATTAAATATTAGAGATGCACAGATATCTCACAGACGTTGTGTTACTATTGATGCTCATGGCTTTGCGAACCTACATCGGCATTCAAACACGGCAAATCCAAAGTGTTTGTGCAGCTCACCGTGATATAGACGGATGTATAGACGAAGATTGCAGTCGAGTTGCTATTAGCTCGATTAGCTGCCATTTAAAAAATGGCGGTCACAAGTTTCTTGTTGGTCACGGTAACCCCGCCCCCAGCCCCTGACGCAAGCAGTTCTTACTTCTAGACCAGCAATGTTTTGATGCTACTTACAAACCACTTTTCCTGGTTCAAAGTTGGTGCTTTGGGTGTTGAAAGACAAAGAACTGATTTGAAACTAGGCTCTGGCTCCGAACCAGCACTCAAACTGCCTTGGTGGAAAAGGGGTATGTGTGGATAAATATGGTTCTTTATTGTAACTAAAAAGAGAGAAAGAGATTATTGCTCATAAAACATTCACTACACTAGGTATAAGAGATATAACCAGATTAGATGAAAAGGCACTACAACAACCCATAATGAAATGACCCTTCATAATAGATCATGCTTTACAATGAACTCTGTTAGAGAGCTACATATGGCAATTTATCTGTTCATTAAAATAACTCACTCACCTGTTGAGTAATAGCGACTTTTTTTTTTTTTTTTTTTTTTACAATATTTCAAATCCATCAAATCTTGCTATCTTCAAAAAGTCAAGCTAATGTTGATTCTTGTTTTATTACGAGCTCTGTCGCATTCTCTTTTTGGCATCAGATTTTCTGCGTTTTCTCTATTCTGCATTTTTGGAGATTTAGTGTGCTGCTCCATGTCAACTTTTCTTGCTCATTGCCATATACATGCATCAAAGTAGCCGGAGCATCTTTTCTCTATTTATGGATATGACGAGACATGCACGGGTGAGTACATATGTACGCACTTTCCCAAGAAAACCATCCAGTCAGGTCTAAAATATAAACCCATTTAATAGGCGTACCATAGTGAATCAGGGTAAGACAAAACATGTTTTGGAAGAAGGATTAATGATGTATTGACTCACTATTTAAATTTGGTTAACTTTGAACAAAAAAAAGTTACATAGAGTATTACCTTTAAATAAATAAAAAACATAAAAAATAAAAAAATAAATAAATGGCATTTTAAATATTACAAGATATCACAACATACAATATGAACATTTTAATTATTAAAATTAAGACATTTAATGCAATTATTAATTAAAAAAAAATTTAAATTATTTTTTATTAAATATTATTATTCTATTCACTTTGAGTACTAAATGATGGCAAAAATAAATGGATAAATGGGAAATAAAAATGAGCATTATCAATAGTAGCAGGAGTCATATAATATACTAGATTAATTATTAATATTGTGTATTACATTCACCTGTTCTTTTGTTTTTCTGGGCAAAATCTGATCGCAGTATGGAGCAGAACAGAGGTAAATCTCAAAGTAAATTAGAGATGCACACCCTTCACTGCATAGACAGCAAAAATGTAACATGAAACATGTTAAAAAAATGTCTATGGGGTGGTTTGTGAAGTTTGTCTCTAATATTCAGAGACAGAATTACAGTAGATACTGGAGTAAGTCCAGCTTTTCATGCTCTTTGTTTCCACTTGAGCTGGGATCATTGAACCATAAGAGTAGTAAATATTCTGGGACATGTGTCAAAAAATGATTGATGGTGACCTTTGACCTTTGAGCTGCCCTTTGACCTTTGCCCCTCCCCCATGGGACCACCCAAATAGTACCCCATCCCCCCATGGTTGACCGCTGTATGAACCCCATGACCTTGGGGTTATGGAATTTAAATGGTGGTTGACCTTTGACATGGGCTATGAATATGTCCATTGATTCTCTGCATTTTTGAAATATCTATGGTATTGACCTGTGGGTCAATTGTAGGGTGGAACAAATTGATGATTTTTGAACTTTGACACCATATATTTGAAGTCCTGATGGTGATTTATGAACTTTCAGGGTCAGACACGTGTTGAACAGACATCCGCATTCCGGCTCATCTCTAATCTTCCTGTGTAAGCAACAAAATAAGATTTTAATGAAGAAACAGCCGGATCAAAATAACAAAAGAATAAACATGGTATATTTTATAAAATAGAATACACAAACGCCAAGCACATGCACACATACCCATTTCAAAAAGTGGAAAACATTCACATCTCCAAAAATGTAAAAATAAAATTATAACACACTGAATAATAAAAACAGTTACTAAATTTAATGAGACTGATTATTATAGTTAAATAAAAATTAAAAACATGGAAAAAGTTTTCCTCCAGCAATGATGTCCATTGGGTTAACAATTGCTTTTAGTTTGAAATATAAAACACCCAAAATGTAGACATATAAGTAAAGGAATATTTATTTTAACAATGTCAATGCAAAAAGGGAATTTGGACATGTTCAGACATGTTCCATGTAAAACATGCATAAGACATGGTTGTTTTTATACTGGATATTCTCTTCCCTAAACACATGTATCGTAGTAAACGTTTTCATTTTTATATTTGCAAAAATATCATTTAGTATAATTTAAAAAGGTGTTTTGCAAATGGGGGATACATTTTGGTAGTTAAATAAAAAAATATAAAAACATTTTGCTTTTAGTTTATACTGAAATCTAAAAATCTCTCACTGTCTCTCTCTCTCTCTCTCACACACACACACACACACACACACACACATTTCAAAAGTGAAAAACATTCTGTTCTTTGAATGAAGATGGTAATAAATAAAAGTATAACAATGTTAATAATAACAAACAGTTGCTAAGCCAAAATTATATACCAGTCATCACTGTAAAGCTGCTTTGACACAATCTGCATTGTAAAAAGCGTTATATAAATAAAGGTGACTTGACTTAACTTGACTAAATTTACTGAAACCAATTATTATAGTTTTAGTTAAATGAAAATATAAAATTTCTTACTTGTTGATGTCCTTAACATGAAATGGCTTACAAACTATCTCATTGTCTCTCCAAGTGACTTGCAACAATGCATGATAGTCACAGAGACAGAAGGGGAGAATGGTGTTCAGCGGGGGTGGATGAAACAATATTTTGTTCAAGTTAACTTTTATTTTCAAAGCATAAATGTAAAAGTTTAAATTACATCTTTTAAAATGAAACATTTGTTCAAATTAAATCTTTAAATAAATCAAATCTTTGACATTTTATTTATCAGTGTATGTGTAAAAATGTATGGGTCTCACAAGCCACCTCTCACATTGTGTAACATTTTCAATAATTCAATATGAAAATCACCAAGCATTTTCACAGAGAAACAATGATTTCATTCAGACCATGTGATGCCTCAGGTTAGTTCTATAAAAGGAACTTATCTCTATTTTAAATTGAAATGATTCTAAATATAAATAATATAAAATGTTGCTAAAAAATTATTTAAACAATTTAAATATAGGTTAAATTAATATGTAAATTAAAAATAAATATATATATTTTTTTTAAACTTACATTTTCAGAGAGCCAAAGTAGGTCCTTTTGCAATGATAATAAATAAGTAAAAATAAAACAAAAGCATTAATAAAATAAAATCATTCATAAAACACCCCAGATCCTCCCAGGAACAAACTCCAGTGTGAATGAGAGATGGCAGGGTGGAGTCAGACAGATGAGTCTCTGTCACAGTGTATGTTAAGACAGCTAACTCCATTCCAGAGTGAATGTTTTTGTACTAAATTTATTTCAAAGCACAATCTTAAAAGTTTAAAATAGTCTTTTAAAATTAAAATATTGTTTAAATTAAATCTTTAAAGATTTAATAAAAATCAGTTAGAAGTCCACAGTATCGGGATAACATCTGATGCCAATGGTAGAAATTATTTTGCTTAAATTTAACCTAAAGTATACTTTTATTAAACAACATCTGTTCAGAAACCTGTACGTAGTCATCTTAGATCTTATTTCTCAAAGATTCAAGCAGAAGGGTTAGGGTTAAGTTTTGAGAAAACAGCATGTTAAAAACAGCATGTTAACTAGAAATATTTAATTTGAATTGATTTAAAAATAAAAAAATAAAAAATCCAAACATGAAGGTATCTGTGTGTTTGACAACTCACGGATGCAACGCACGCCCCTGTAAAAACGAGGACTCAACTTTGCTCTTATTTAGCTTAAGTTGCATCTTTAAGAAAATCACCACACATTTTCAGAGGGATCCTCAACAATCATTAATGATGGCCTCAGGATATAGGCTGATGAGGTGATTTACAGATCAGTCACTTCTCTGTGCTGAGCCTGTCTGTTGCCACTTGACCCCCGACAATTTTGCATGGGTGTTAAACACCCTACAAGTAGTCATTTATTTCAACTGTGTTATTTACAAAACAGCATTTTTCAATAGAGTGAATCTACACATCTGAGGTCTTTCAGAGACATCACTTCAGGATCAGTGGGTCTCTTGAGAATATTTAATTGTGCTTAAAAACCAAAGATCAGGCCAGATCCCCTACATGACAATGTCCACATCAGACTCTGTACTTGACAATACCTTTGCTGTTAAATATGTTTAAAAACCTCACATGTAAACTTACATTTTTAAGGTGACGCATGTCTCATAGATCTATATGATTTACTTTTCTTATTTCTATAGTTTCAATTCCTAAATAAATAAAGTAAACCAAAAGAATAATGCTGACAAATGTTCGCTGCAATGTTTTTAACAAATAGAATACCTTATTCCACACAGTTCCTCACACAGTGAAACCATTAAGGAGAGCCAAAGGCTCATGACAATGGGTGAAAACACATTACTATGTAAGATATGTAAGATAGTTTTACCCAAAGAATAATGCTGACAAATGTTTTTGCTGCAATGTTTTTAACAATCAGGGATTACCTTAGTCCAAACAATTCCTCACACATTGAAGCCATTAAGAATAGCCAAAGGTTCAGGACAATGGGTGAAAACATTACATATGTGAGAGAGTTTTACCCAAAATCAAATACTGTATTACACTTTTTCCAAAAGATAATATTGCTTTAAAGTTTGAATAAAAAAGTTAAAAGCAAACTTATCTTCATACCATGTGCTCTGACACAATTTTAGTTTTATAAAATTTATGTTGTTATTTCTAGGTTCATGCTATCATTATCAGTCTGTTAAATATGAAGTTAATACATGATGAAACAAGAATCATGCTACCAAATTCTTTTGTCACAATGTTTTTAAGAAAAATTGTTGTTTTTAAAATACAACTAAACCAGATTATTAGACAAAAATTATTTTCCCTAGTTGTGCTGGAATAGGGCTTATTTTAAAGTTTGGGATATGTTACAATCAAGCAATACAAGGATCTAGAATAGATGAAGCTTCATATTGGACAAAGAAAAAATATGCCATTTTCACTTGTGAACATGTATTTATACACATTTTCAACATGTATTATACAATATCTGCATACCATTTTTGAAAAGGTTTTAGTAATGCTTTAGATCCGAATCCAGATTTTGGCATCCAACATGACATTAAATAGATGTACAAGTGTACAAGGGTGTCTCAACTGTTTATAACAATCTTCTTAGATTATTATTTTTACTCAAATAAATAGATATTGAATATAGCTTACTTGCACTGCTTTTCCCTACAGATCAAAGCCAAACATGTTTTTGTAGGAATTATTTGAAAACAAAACTCATTGAGAATATATTTTACAGTTGTGATATTTTCAAAAATTCAAATTGATAGTTCTTGTAGTACAATTATCCATCTCTTCGATGTGGGATTGCATGAAGCATCCACACGAAAAGTAAGTCTGTCTGTTTGCACTTGAAGAGATTTCAACTGAAACATATCTAACCATTGCACTGAAAGCAGCGCATACATTAAAGTTTGAGAACGATAAACAAAGTTACACACTCTAGTAAAGCGGTAGATACAGCTCAAATATGATCTTTTGTAGGAATTATGTGAGCACAATAAATTCTTTCATCTAAATTCAAGAGGCCTAGTAACTAAGAAAGCAGTGACATCGTGTAAGAAAAGTGTCATATTGCATACAGAAATCCACTCTTTATCTATTGCGAAGGCATTTTTACCCCCTTCACTCATCTTAGTCGCATTATCAAGACTATCAAGATCACTGTTAGCATTTTATTTGTCGTCTGTATATGATTTTAGCCGATACTCCTCTCTGGTTGCTGTGAGTGTAAGTTTGTGCAAATCATCACATGTGTGAGGAACACGGACCATTCATTTTAGCATCTTTTTAGTTGTATGACTGAACTTTTCTTTTGACAAAACCAATTCTGTTTAACAATTTTCTTTCAACATTCCCACATGGTGTTAAAGAATATGTGTAAATATTATATTATACAGTTTTGTTAGAGTCTATGCAGTGCTGTTGTAATGCATGATTATTTGAGAACTATAACATCGCATACCCCTTTATACAATCTTTATACAGGTATTATACGCATTACACAATTTACTATGTTAGCTACTCACAGGAATTAATGAAAACATGATACTCCTACTAAATGAGAGATGTAGTACTGATGTTCTTTTGACGTTCTAAAGCTGATGTCGTCTTTCTGGTCTGTCTGTGGTCACAAGACACATAATGCATCAACACGAAAAAGCGAGTCTTGCCATTTTTCTGGTACATTCTGTTACAGACTATTACACTTAGTTACAGTCATGAAAAAATATTTCAACTGTACTCTAAACAGGACTTGAATAAAAAGTAAACTTGATAAGTAGTTATTTTAAGTGAAAGGTTAGTTGATACAGGCCATTTTATTTTGTCCGCTCCATCTTTTAGGCGGCTGCCTTTTAGGTTTTTATCCAGGAAACATGTACAACTACGTCAATGTGTTGTCACGTTTGTCTCAATAATTTATTCTTCTTTAGGAAGCCATTATGTTAAGCGGTTTTTATCCCTGATCCGCATGCGATCAAAATTGTTTAACATCTTTTACAATTTTAAATATTTCCCAGCTTAAATATTAGTTTTATTCATTTACAAAGGTGTCATGTAGAGGAGATGATTAGGTTGGCACTCAAGACGTCCTCTGTGTTGACTTTAATAAAACATTTCAGCATCATTAAGACAACCTCAGTAACTGTATTCATAAATACGTTGAAATAGCTGTAACCATACAAATATCGGCTATGAATAACTAAAACAAAGCCTAACAACATACACAAATGATTCTAACTCTTTCACGACCCAGACTGACCCCAGGTAAGTATACCTCAAATACTCACAATAGTTAGATATCTTGACTATCCGTATGTTTAGGGACGTGACTGTTCTTGTCCTCATAAATTTTATGTTTCTTTGATTTTATTCACATTTTTTGAAACACAGTGTTTTACCACGGCTTCATTTTTTAACATCTCCATTCTTCTTTCGTCTGTAATTGTAATTTTGAGCGTATTTGTTTTCCTTTATCATTTTACCCGTTTCATTTTGTCCGAAAAACTATGTTTCCTATACATTTAGGTGTAATGTGACGTTGAAATAGCGCTCTCGCTGTTCTCGGCATCTCGTTGTTTGTAGCATTTGGTTGATTTAATAAAATGATGGTTTAACCATACTCTTGAGTCATTTTACATACTATTTTATATTTTACGGTATAGAATGCTGAGCAAAGATCTTTGAAACATTGTAGCTTGTAAAACATTAAAATGATTTCAAACGCTATATAGACGTTTTACCCTCCAGGGGTTAGAGGTTTTTACCGCCCAATGATACGGGGGTTAGAGGTTAAGCAGCGGGTGTTTATGACTATTGAGGGCGTCGCATTCTCTCTAGTTAAAACCCACAGGACCTACCTACTGAATAAGCTTTAGGAAACAGTCTGCAAAGCTTCAATGGCTACTCCACAAGTTCCTGAAACTTCTGTTGAAAGTTATGTTAAAATGGAAGAAAATCTTCCTTACGCACGGCAGAAAAAACACAGGATTCGTTTGACCAAGTTTCTTCATGAAGATGAAAATTTTGTGAAACAGGAATTTCTGATGGCTGATGTTTATGTGGGTGGCTTTCTTTTTAACAAAGCATCACGCACGGTCCAAACTCTATGCTATGGAATTTTTTGAAGAAGAATTAACATCACAGACACCTTGTGTGCATTTGCCTGCCAAGGACTGGTCATTTTTCTAAAATCATATCTGGACCGATCTGAATGGGATCGCTGGTAAACGCTTTTACATGAACGTGTGGGATGGAGTAGCCCCAAATGTACGGTACAAGGTGATAAAGCCTTGTGATAATGTAACCATATCAACCTGTTGGAACAAGTCGCTTCATGACCAAAACCTCATTAAGTTGATGAAACCCTGTGAGGAATCCGAAATGGACTTTTGGTCTCAAAGCAGTGATAGTTCTGAGTCTGAGTGGAACCGTGACTGGCCAGTTCTAGAGGACGACCCCTTCGAATGCTGCAGGTCTACAAACAGTCTATATTTTGAGTGGAGCGATGTACCTGCGTTACATACCCTCTTTTTAACAATAGACAAGTTGTTTAATTCGAGCTGAATTCATCTGAAGCATTGCTAAATGTTTAATCAGTCATGGTGATGTGCCTTAATATGTATTAAATGGTAACGTGATATAGCAAAACCTGAACTGTACAATGATATTGTAATGTATCGTGCCCTTGCTTCTGTTTTGTGTTACTTGCTATATGTGTAATTGGTTTTGTTTAATAAACTGATTGGATCCAATTTCCCGCGCTCTAAGAATCTGTATATTTTGAAAAAATTAAAATAAGACCTCATTGATGTGAAGTGTTATATACAATATGGGCATTATGTTTAAAATGCTTGAGATAATTTAATACGATGGTGTCAATAAAAGTCTTTAATTTAGTATTACTTTAGTATTACTATTAAAGTCTTTTAATATCTTAATCTTAACTCTTTAGTAAAATTCAAATGTCTGCACAAAAAGAAGTTCCATCCTATTTCTACATGTTATGGATCTTATTGTGAACAATTCATAAGTGATTGTTTTTGTTTTGTTTTTTGTTTGTTTTTGACCTCGTAACTTTTAATCAAAATGTAAAATAAAATAATAAACTGGCGACTTCTCTACTTCACTTGTTTATGACTTCCTGATGGCAACCGCCATGGCGGGTGAGGGCGGACCCCAATCGGCTGTCCAGATAAAAGTGTGCTCAGCATTCTATACCGTAAAATATAAAATAGTATGTAAAATGACTCAAGAGTATGGTTAAACCATCATTTTATTAAATCAACCAAATGCTACAAACAACGAGATGCCGAGAACAGCGAGAGCGCTATTTCAACGTCACATTACACCTAAATGTATAGGAAACATAGTTTTTCGGACAAAATGAAACGGGTAAAATGATAAAGGAAAACAAATACGCTCAAAATTACAATTACAGACGAAAGAAGAATGGAGATGTTAAAAATGAAGCCGTGGTAAAACACTGTGTTTCAAAAAATGTGAATAAAATCAAAGAAACATAAAATTTATGAGGACAAGAACGGTCACGCCCCTAAACATACGGATAGTCAAGATATCTAACTATTGTGAGTATTTGAGGTATACTTACCTGGGGTCAGTCTGGGTCGTGAAAGAGTTAGAATCATTTGTGTATGTTGTTAGGCTTTGTTTTAGTTATTCATAGCCGATATTTGTATGGTTACAGCTATTTCAACGTATTTATGAATACAGTTACTGAGGTTGTCTTAATGATGCTGAAATGTTTTATTAAAGTCAACACAGAGGACGTCTTGAGTGCCAACCTAATCATCTCCTCTACATGACACCTTTGTAAATGAATAAAACTAATATTTAAGCTGGGAAATATTTAAAATTGTAAAAGATGTTAAACAATTTTGATCGCATGCGGATCAGGGATAAAACCGCTTAACATAATGGCTTCCTAAAAGAAGAATAAATTATTGAGACAAACGTGACAACACATTGACGTAGTTGTACATGTTTCCTGGATAAAAACCTAAAAGGCAGCCGCCTAAAAGATGGAGCGGACAAAATAAAATGGCCTGTATCAACTAACCTTTCACTTAAAATAACTACTTATCAAGTTTACTTTTTATTCAAGTCCTGTTTAGAGTACAGTTGAAATATTTTTCATGACTGTAACTAAGTGTAATAGTCTGTAACAGAATGTACCAGAAAACGGCAAGACTCGCTTTTTCGTGTTGATGCATTATGTGTCTTGTGACCACAGACAGACCAGAAAGACGACATCAGCTTTAGAACGTCAAAAGAACATCAGTACTACATCTCTCATTTAGTAGGAGTATCATGTTTTCATTAATTCCTGTGAGTAGCTAACATAGTAAATTGTGTAATGATAATACCTGTATAAAGATTGTATAAAGGTATGCGATGTTATAGTTCTCAAATAATCATGCATTACAACAGCACTGCATAGACTCTAACAAAACTGTATAATATAATATTTACACATATTCTTTAACACCATGTGGGAATGTTGAAAGAAAATTGTTAAACAGAATTGGTTTTGTCAAAAGAAAAGTTCAGTCATACAACTAAAAGATGCTAAAATGAATGGTCCGTGTTCCTCACACATGTGATGATTTGCACAAACTTACACTCACAGCAACCAGAGAGGAGTATCGGCTAAAATCATATACAGACGACAAATAAAATGCTAACAGTGATCTTGATAGTCTTGATAATGCGACTAAGATGAGTGAAGGGGGTAAAAATGCCTTCGCAATAGATAAAGAGTGGATTTCTGTATGCAATATGACACTTTTCTTACACGATGTCACTGCTTTCTTAGTTACTAGGCCTCTTGAATTTAGATGAAAGAATTTATTGTGCTCACATAATTCCTACAAAAGATCATATTTGAGCTGTATCTACCGCTTTACTAGAGTGTGTAACTTTGTTTATCGTTCTCAAACTTTAATGTATGCGCTGCTTTCAGTGCAATGGTTAGATATGTTTCAGTTGAAATCTCTTCAAGTGCAAACAGACAGACTTACTTTTCGTGTGGATGCTTCATGCAATCCCACATCGAAGAGATGGATAATTGTACTACAAGAACTATCAATTTGAATTTTTGAAAATATCACAACTGTAAAATATATTCTCAATGAGTTTTGTTTTCAAATAATTCCTACAAAAACATGTTTGGCTTTGATCTGTAGGGGAAAAGCAGTGCAAGTAAGCTATATTCAATATCTATTTATTTGAGTAAAAAATAATAATCTAAGAAGATTGTTATAAACAGTTGAGACACCCTTGTACACTTGTACATCTATTTAATGTCATGTTGGATGCCAAAATCTGATTCGGATCTAAAGCATTACTAAAACCTTTTCAAAAATGGTATGCAGATATTGTATAATACATGTTGAAAATGTGTATAAATACATGTTCACAAGTGAAAATGGCATATTTTTTTCTTTGTTCAATATGAAGCTTCATCTATTCTAGATCCTTGTATTGCCTGATTGTAACATATCCCAAACTTTAAAATAAGCCCTATTCCAGCACAACCAGGGAAAATAATTTTTGTCTAATAATCTGGTTTAGTTGTATTTTAAAAACAACAATTTTTTCTTAAAAACATTGTGACAAAAGAATTTGGTAGCATGATTCTTGTTTCATCATGTATTAACTTCATATTTAACAGACTGATAATGATAGCATGAACCTAGAAATAACAACCGCAAATTTTATAAAACTAAAATTGTGTCAGAGCACATGGTATGAAGATAAGTTTGCTTTTAACTTTTTATTCAAACTTTAAAGCAATATTATCTTTTGGAAAAAGTGTAATACAGTATTTGATTTTGGGTAAAACTCTCTCACATATGTAATGTTTTCACCCATTGTCCTGAACTCTTTGGCTATTCTTAATGGCTTCAATGTGTGAGGAATTGTTTGGACTAAGGTAATCCCTGATTGTTAAAAACATTGCAGCAAAAACATTTGTCAGCATTATTCTTTGGGTAAAACTATCTTACATATCTTACATAGTAATGTGTTTTCACCCATTGTCATGAGCCTTTGGCTCTCCTTAATGGTTTCACTGTGTGAGGAACTGTGTGGAATAAGGTATTCTATTTGTTAAAAACATTGCAGCGAACATTTGTCAGCATTATTCTTTTGGTTTACTTTATTTATTTAGGAATTGAAACTATAGAAATAAGAAAAGTAAATCATATAGATCTATGAGACATGCGTCACCTTAAAAAATGTAAGTTTACATGTGAGGTTTTTTAAACATATTTAACAGCAAAGGTATTGTCAAGTACAGAGTCTGATGTGGACATTGTCATGTAGGGATCTGGCCTGATCTTTGGTTTTAAGCACAATTAAATATTCTCAAGAGACCCACTGATCCTGAAGTGATGTCTCTGAAAGACCTCAGATGTGTAGATTCACTCTATTGAAAAATGCTGTTTTGTAAATAACACAGTTGAAATAAATGACTACTTGTAGGGTGTTTAACACCCATGCAAAATTGTCGGGGTCAAGTGGCAACAGACAGGCTCAGCACAGAGAAGTGACTGATCTGTAAATCACCTCATCAGCCTATATCCTGAGGCCATCATTAATGATTGTTGAGGATCCCTCTGAAAATGTGTGGTGATTTTCTTAAAGATGCAACTTAAGCTAAATAAGAGCAAAGTTGAGTCCTCGTTTTACAGGGACGTGCTGCGTTGCATCCGTGAGTTGTCAAACACACAGATACCTTCATGTTTGGATTTTTTTATTTTTATTTTTAAATCAATTCAAATTAAATATTTCTAGTTAACATGCTGTTTTTAACATGCTGTTTTCTCAAAAACTTAACCCTAACCCTTCTGCTTGAATCTTTGAGAAATAAGATCTAAGATGACTACGTACAGGTTTCTGAACAGATGTTGTTTAATAAAAGTATACTTTAGGTTAAATTTAAGCAAAATAATTTCTACCATTGGCATCAGATGTTATCCCGATACTGTGGACTTCTAACTGATTTTTATTAAATCTTTAAAGATTTAATTTAAACAATATTTTAATTTTAAAAGACTATTTTAAACTTTTAAGATTGTGCTTTGAAATAAATTTAGTACAAAACATTCACTCTGGAATGGAGTTAGCTGTCTTAACATACACTGTGACAGAGACTCATCTGTCTGACTCCACCCTGCCATCT
Source organism: Hypophthalmichthys nobilis (assembly GCA_037950665.1). Classification (NCBI taxonomy): domain Eukaryota; kingdom Metazoa; phylum Chordata; class Actinopteri; order Cypriniformes; family Xenocyprididae; genus Hypophthalmichthys; species Hypophthalmichthys nobilis. Next base: position 6,684,063 of record CM075483.1, on the reverse strand, counting down.
CTCATTCACACTGGAGTTTGTTCCTGGGAGGATCTGGGGGTGTTTTATGAATGATTTTATTTTATTAATGCTTTTTGTTTTATTTTTACTTATTTATTATCATTGCAAAAGGACCTACTTTGGCTCTCTGAAAATGTAAGTTTAAAAAAAATATATATATTTATTTTTAATTTACATATTAATTTAACCTATATTTAAATTGTTTAAATAATTTTTTAGCAACATTTTATATTATTTATATTTAGAATCATTTCAATTTAAAATAGAGATAAGTTCCTTTTATAGAACTAACCTGAGGCATCACATGGTCTGAATGAAATCATTGTTTCTCTGTGAAAATGCTTGGTGATTTTCATATTGAATTATTGAAAATGTTACACAATGTGAGAGGTGGCTTGTGAGACCCATACATTTTTACACATACACTGATAAATAAAATGTCAAAGATTTGATTTATTTAAAGATTTAATTTGAACAAATGTTTCATTTTAAAAGATGTAATTTAAACTTTTACATTTATGCTTTGAAAATAAAAGTTAACTTGAACAAAATATTGTTTCATCCACCCCCGCTGAACACCATTCTCCCCTTCTGTCTCTGTGACTATCATGCATTGTTGCAAGTCACTTGGAGAGACAATGAGATAGTTTGTAAGCCATTTCATGTTAAGGACATCAACAAGTAAGAAATTTTATATTTTCATTTAACTAAAACTATAATAATTGGTTTCAGTAAATTTAGTCAAGTTAAGTCAAGTCACCTTTATTTATATAACGCTTTTACAATGCAGATTGTGTCAAAGCAGCTTTACAGTGATGACTGGTATATAATTTTGGCTTAGCAACTGTTTGCATTATTATTAACTGTTACAATTGTTTGCTGTGTGGGAATACACACGACGAGGAACGGAGATCAAGGAGTGCAATACTACTAGACAATCCAATATAAACAGAAACAGAGGTATACACACACAACATAAACTAGTAAGATAAACCTGACAATACAGGTGAGTAAAGTGACTGTTTATAAGGAGTCCAAATGAGTGATGATGATGAAGATTGCCTTCAGGTGCGGGGTGATGGAGATGACGTGCAGGTGCAGGGCAGAGGAATGCTGGGAAGTGTAGTGCAGGAACCGGTGACTGTAACATTAACATTGTTATACTTTTATTTATTACCATCTTCATTCAAAGAACAGAATGTTTTTCACTTTTGAAATGTGTGTGTGTGTGTGTGTGTGTGTGTGAGAGAGAGAGAGAGAGACAGTGAGAGATTTTTAGATTTCAGTATAAACTAAAAGCAAAATGTTTTTATATTTTTTATTTAACTACCAAAATGTATCCCCCATTTGCAAAACACCTTTTTAAATTATACTAAATGATATTTTTGCAAATATAAAAATGAAAACGTTTACTACGATACATGTGTTTAGGGAAGAGAATATCCAGTATAAAAACAACCATGTCTTATGCATGTTTTACATGGAACATGTCTGAACATGTCCAAATTCCCTTTTTTGCATTGACATTGTTAAAATAAATATTCCTTTACTTATATGTCTACATTTTGGGTGTTTTATATTTCAAACTAAAAGCAATTGTTAACCCAATGGACATCATTGCTGGAGGAAAACTTTTTCCATGTTTTTAATTTTTATTTAACTATAATAATCAGTCTCATTAAATTTAGTAACTGTTTTTTATTATTCAGTGTGTTATAATTTTATTTTTACATTTTTGGAGATGTGAATGTTTTCCACTTTTTGAAATGGGTATGTGTGCATGTGCGCGTTTGTGTATTCTATTTTATAAAATATACCATGTTTATTCTTTTGTTATTTTGATCCGGCTGTTTCTTCATTAAAATCTTATTTTTGTTGCTTACACAGGAAGATTAGAGATGAGCCGGAATGCGGATGTCTGTTCAACACGTGTCTGACCCTGAAAGTTCATAAATCACCATCAGGACTTCAAATATATGGTGTCAAAGTTCAAAAATCATCAATTTGTTCCACCCTACAATTGACCCACAGGTCAATACCATAGATATTTCAAAAATGCAGAGAATCAATGGACATATTCATAGCCCATGTCAAAGGTCAACCACCATTTAAATTCCATAACCCCAAGGTCATGGGGTTCATACAGCGGTCAACCATGGGGGGGGATGGGGTACTATTTGGGTGGTCCCATGGGGGAGGGGCAAAGGTCAAAGGGCAGCTCAAAGGTCAAAGGTCACCATCAATCATTTTTTGACACATGTCCCAGAATATTTACTACTCATAAGGCCTGACTGAATGGAGGATTCCTCACACACACAAGCATACACCATACACCATTTAATGTTGGAACAATGATCGTTTCACATCGCATGACCTAAATAGCATAGAAAACATCCTCAATTATGGCTGATAGATTGAATGTTATTACAAAATCTCCCTTTCATAAACTTTTTCCAGGTCTATTTGCATACTTGACTGTTGAATTTCTATCCTAGTGTTCATTCAGGCAGTTGGTTTATAGAAATGAGACTAGAAAAGTGTTCTTTCATTTCACCTGACACAAGGGAGACATACAAATCATTTATCGCTTCTGACACAGTACTTTATGGCTTGGGTGTGGGTGTGTATGTGTGTGTGTGTGTGTGTGCGTGTCTGCTGGCGCGAGCGAGCGAGAAGGAATCATTCTGTTAATCTCCGTGTCCTTTCGCTCTGCTTAAACAACTTGCGGAAATGAATGACATTTTAATGTCTTTTTGCTCCTATTAACACAGATTGTTTTCTGAGGAAAATTAAGCTTTCAACCTTGCAGTTTCTTTTTGCATTTAATTTTTTTCATTTTCATTGCACAGTTACATTTGGTACCATTATGACATACAGTATGTTATAATAGATAAGCTAAATAATAATTATCCCCCACCACCATATATATAAATACAGTGACTGGTCAGAATTATTGGCACCCTTCTTAAATATGATCAAAGATGACTGTAAAAATAAATCTGCATTGTTTATCCTTTTGATCTTTAATTCATAAAATTAGCAAAAATCTAACCTTTCAGTGAAGGAAAAGAATTGAAAGTGGGGGGAAATTCACAATATGAAATAAATGTTTTTCTCCAAAACACATTGGCCACAATTATTGGCACGCTTTTATTCAATACTTTTTGCAACCTGCTTTTGTCTTCACCTATAATGCCTGATGAGTTTGGAGAACACCTGACAACAGATCAGAGACTGTTGGTGCTTCTTCTCTTCAGTTCACTCCACTCATTTTCTTTAGGGTTCAGGTCAGGGGACTGGGATGGCCATGACAGAAACTTCATTTTGTGCTCAGTGACACATTTTGTGTTGGTTTTGATGTTTGTTTTGGATCATTGTCCTGATGGAAGATCCAACTACAGCCCATTATAGGATTTCTAGCAGAAGCGGTCAGGTTTTGATGGTGGGTTTGCTGCCAAAAAGCTCTTTTTTTAGTTTCATCTGGCCATAGAAGCCGGTCCCATTTGAAGTTCCAGTCTTGTCTGACAACTGAATATGCTGGAGATTGTTTTTGGATGAGAGCAGAGGATTTTTCTTGAGACCCTCCCGAACAACTTGTGGGGATGTAGGTACTGTTTGATCATTTTTTTTAGGCTTTCTGAGACTCAGTACTCAACTAATCTCTGCAATTCTCCAGCTGTGATCCTTGGACAGTCTTTGTCCACTCAAACTTTCCTCCTCACCGCGCATTAGGACGATTTAGACACACGTCCTCTTCCAGGCAGATTTGTAACATCTTTAGTTGATTGGAACTTCTTAATTATTGCCCTGATAGTGGAAATGGGGATTTTCAATGCTTTAGCTATTTTCTTACAACCACTTTCTATTTTGTGAAGCTCAAAAATCTTTTGCTGCACATCAGAACTATATTCTTTGGTTTTACTCATTGTGATGAATGATTAAGGGAATTTGGCCTTTGTGTTTTCTGATGTTTATACTCCTGTGGAACAGGAAGTCATGACTGGACAATATCATGTTCATGATCACCCTGGTGTGAAAAAAAAAAAAAAAAAGGAAATATGAATGGAAATATACTTCAGAGATATTTTACTCCTAAAAAATTCTAGGGGTGCGTGTTTTGGAGAAAAACATTTATTTCATAACGTGATTTTCCTCCCACTTTCAATTATATTCCTTCAATGAAAGGTTAGATTTTTGCTAATTTTATGAATTAAAGATCAAAAGGATAAACAATGCAGATTTATTTTTACAGTCATCTTTGATCATTTTTACCAAGGGTGCCAATAATTCTGACCACAACTGTATATATTTATAAATATTATTAGAATAGTATATATTACACATTACACATTAGATGACACATTCAAAGGTATTCTTGAGAGGGGAGGAGCTTGAAATTTTTAAAGAGTTTACATATCTTGGGGATTCTCTAACTTTTAAAAGTCACATTAAAAAGTTGATTCATACTGCAAAATTTAATTCAAAGTATTTGTCTGTGAATGTCAATTAACAATCCTACTATAATCCGGCTTGTTTACATTATGTATTTTATACTAATGTTCATTAACATGGATTGTCCCTATCAAATAAATAAACAAATAAATACATTTATATTTTATTTACATATTTATATTTAGATATAATTTATTTTCTTTTTTTTTTTATTATAATGCAGGACTGTGTACAAATACTTACAGACAGTATAAGCAACCCCAAAAAAGACAACTTTTAAGGTAAACTTCCAGTCTTTATAAATATTAGGCATATAATGTTTATTTTGTATGCATTAGTTAAGCTCTAGCAAAATCAAACATTAACTGTTCCTTTCCTTTTTATTATTTGATGTACCTGGTTGGCACTCTGGCATGACTCAATAAACACAGAGACCTTTTCAGCTGGTGGCTGTCGAGGTGTGTTAAGAAAGTGTCAGACGATGCCCTGAGGAGCTCTTAACATTTGAACACAAACATGAGGTACAGGCAGATATTTTATACTTTAGCCATGATAATGCTGACTTACGGGATCACTAAAACTCCTGACATTAAAACATATAAAATGAGAGCAGATGAAGGCATAAAATGTACAAAAGTATGATCAAGTGTCTCCTTTTCATCTTGAACTCATTTTATTGCCCCGTCACCATCGATTTGCACCTTTTTCATTATGTCACTCTCCTTGTCATGACTTTTGCCCCCAATCTTCCTTTATTCGCTTTTCAGCTTGTAAGAATTCATCTTTCTCTCTTCAACCTTCTTTCTACCTCTCTTTATTTGGCTTCCCATCTTCTCAGCCTGGCCTAGTTTGAATGACTCAGTCTCAGTACGATAAGGATTTCCCTGCGAGTGCTCGCCCCACGGGAACACCATCAATCTGTGCCCACTGCCCTCTCTTCATCTTTCCATGCCTTCCAAAAAACAGCTACCTGTGCAGGCTAATATAACACATGCCGTGACAACTGCTCACAGGCTAGATGTTTCACCCCAAAACACACTCCGTGTACACATACATACTCCCCTTCCATTTCAATACCGGCCACCCTCACACACTCAGCAGTGGTTCGTGCTGGAATTACTTTTGCACGAATATCCTCTAAATGCGATATGGGTTTTCCACAGGGCTGTGAAATCTGAAACTCACTTAAACTCTCTGGCTGATAAGATTGCATCAGTGAGTGAGGGATTACTGCTTAGTTGGACATCTCAATAGCGCAAGAAGTATCAATCATGCTTGTATGGAAAAAAAAATGGTGACACTTTATTTCGCTGGTTCACTTAGGCATTCTACATTTCTTTTTAAGGTCTTATCGTGATAAATGCTCACAAACAGAAACCCATTCATAGACTGAATCATTTAACAGAGCTAATCAATTCACATATGGACAGTTTATTTGGAAAATATTTAAAAAAGTAAATTCTCTAGAGCCTTAAAGTGCCAAAAGCTCTTTCTTTCTTTTTGTTTTACTCGTTCAGCACAGGTTTTTCAGTTGCACTTTATTTCAATGGTCCACTTTAGACATACTGCTAACTATAAGTGACTTTGCAACTACATGTCAACTAACTCTCATTAGAGTAGGCTATTAGTAGACTGTCTGCTTAATATCTGCTAACACTTTATTTTAATGTTCCCCCAACAGACATACTACTGACTGTAAGTTTAACTACAGTATCTCACAGAAGTGAGTACACCCCTCACATTTTTTGTAAATATTTTATTATATCTTTTCATGTGACAACACTGAAGAAATAACACTTTGCTACAATGTAAAGTAGTGAGTGTACAGCTTGTATAACAGTGTAAATTTGCTGTCCCCTCAAAATAACTCAACACACAGCCATTAATCTCTAAGCCGCTGGCCACAAAAGTGAGTACACCCCTAGGTAAAAATGTCCAAATTGGGCCCAAAGTGTCAATATTTTGTATGGCCACCATTATTTTCCAGCACTGCCTTAACCATCTTGGGCATGGAGTTCAACAGAGCTTCACAGGTTGCCACTGGAGTCCTCTTCCACTCCTCCATGATGACATCATGGAGCTGGTGGATGTTAGAGACCTTGCACTCTTTAGCAAGGCAGCGGTCATCTTGGAGGTGTGTTTGGGGTCGTTATCATGTTGGAATACTGCCCTGCGGCCCAGTCTCCGAAGGGAGGGGATCATGCTCTGCTTCAGTATGTCACAGTACATGTTGGCATTCGTGATTCCCTCAATGAACTGTAGCTCCCCAGTGCTGGCAGCACTCATGCAGCCCCAGACCATGACACTCCCACCACCATGCTTGACTGTAGGCAAGACACACTTGTCTTTGTACTCCTCACCTGGTTGCCACCACACATTCTTGACACCATCTGAACCAAATAAGTTTATCTTGGTCTCATCAGACCACAGGACATGGTTCCAGTAATCCATGTCCTTAGTCTGCTTGTCTTCAGCTGTTTGCGGGCTTTCTTGTGCATCATCTTTAGAAGAGGCTTCTTTCTGGGACGACAGCCATGCAGACCAATTTGATGCAGCGTGTGGCGTATGGTCTGAGCACTGACAGGCTGACCCCCCACTCCTTCAACCTCTGCAGCAATGCTGGCAGCACGTCTATTTCCCAAACACAATCTCTGGATATGATGCTGAGCACATGCACTCAACTTCTTTGGTCAACCACGGCGAGGCCTGTTCTGAGTGGAACCTGTCCTGTTAAACCGCTGTATGGTCTTGGCCACCGTGCTGCAGCTCAGTTTCAGGGGCTAGGCAATCTTCTTATAGCTTACGCCATCTTTATGTAGAGCAACAATTCTTTTTTTCAGATCCTCAGAGAGTTCTTTGCCATGAGGTGCCATGTTGAACTTCCAGTGACCAGTATGAGAGAGTGAGAGCAATAACACCAAATTTAACACACTTGCTCCCCATTCACACCTGAGACCTTGTAACACTAACGAGTCACATGACACCGGGGAGAGAAAATGGCTAATTGGGCCCAATTTGGACATTTTTACATAGGGGCGTACTCACTTTTGTGGCCAGCGGTTTAGACATTAATGGCTGTGTGTTGAGTTATTTTAAGTGTCATTTCTTCAGTGTTGTCACATGAAAAGATATAATAAAATATTTACAAAAATGTGAGGGGTGTACTCACTTCTGTGAGATACTGTACATGTCAACTTATTCTACTAAACTGAATCCTAACACCTAACTCTAACCTAACAGTCTACTAATACACTGTAAAAAAATATTTTCATGATTTATCGCAACATTTTTTCTTTTGTCAAATCAGATAATTAATGTGGTTCAGATAACATAATATTTTGAGTTTCTGTAGACTAAACCACTCGCCTTCATTGCATTAACTCAAATTTTTAATTTGAATGAACTCAAAATTTTAAGGCAACCAGGTAACTTACTTTTTTAAGTTTAAGCAACAATTCTTTTTTTTTACAGTGTAGTCTACTACGGTCTACTAATACTCTGAGAATAAGCTGACATGTAGTTGCAAATAGTTAGTAAAATGTCTAAAGTGGACCATCGAAATAAAGTGTAACCGAAAAACCTGTGCTGAAAGAGTAAAACAAAAAGAAAGAAAGAGCTTTTGGCACTTTCAAGGCTCAATAGAATTAATTTACTTTTCTAAATAAAACATTTTCCAAATACACTGTCCATATGTGAATTGTTTAGCTCTGTTAAATGATTCAGTATATGAATGGGCTTCTGTTTGTGAGCATTAATCACGATAAGATCTTAAAAAGAAATAAATAACAGTAGGGGGACAAAACATTCAGACTGATAACGGATATCTTTAGCAGGAAAGGTAAATAATTTGGATAAATGGCTGATTTCATTGCAGGACAAAGCTTCTTCCATGCAGCTCTGTCTGATATTGATTCGGTTCTTCTGGTCACCACATCAAGCCCAATACGATTCACATCTAAAGCACTCCAACCCCCTTCTCAATGTCCCACCCTCATTCCTCTGGAAGCAGGGGAGCTCCATCCATCACTGCCCTGGAAGAGTACACCTCCACCAGCTATCGGTGCGACCCATCAGCCCTGACTAGGAGTCTGTCTGATGAACCCAATGATTTGCTTTCACCCTTCCGATTTGGTATGCCAACACTGATCCTGCTCTAAAAACACACACGATATTGTCTTACTGTCCACTGCCCATCCATCCGCTCTCACTGTCACTTTGTCTTCTCTTGTTGCTTTCCCTTGTTCCTATAATCTGTTTCTCTACAACCAGGCACCTTGGTCTTTCAAAAACATTCCCGGTGTATGTGTGTGTTTATATACACTGTATGACATTTGGTTTATTTACTTGTTTTTCTGTGCATACATTTGTCAAGCAGTGCAGATGACTGTGTTTCTTAAGCTGAGCCACTCAGTGTCACAGTCGCTCTGTAAAACTTCACCTGCCACAACATAACGGCATGGTTTTGTAAAAAACAAAACTAGGCATCGTAGACAACATTTTAGGATGGTAAAAAAAAAAATACTGAGGAAAAAGAAAAAATTAAGATGCATCTGTAAACCATTGATTAGAGTAATTTACATCACTGTACGTGGGTCAGACAATCAATGTGTAAAAGGAAAATAAAGAGATAAACAGAGAGGAAGGGACAAATTTAGAGGACAAAGTGGGTAAATGGAAGACAAATTGACCTTTCAGACCTGCTGCTAGACAGGATGGCTCTCCAGTAACTGTGTAATACATCACCCTTCTCTAATGTGGTGATTCTGTTTCCTAGTAAATAAATAATTGTTTGTTTGTTTCCTTGTGCCTTTACACTATGTCTCTATGTCTATAACTAAATCTGACAAAACTTTTGGGGATATCAAGTGGCATTCTATTTATATATTCATGAATTCTATATATATATATATATATATATATATATATATATATTTATATAAACCATAAAAGTCCATGTAAAGGTCACTAGGTAAATGTAAGTAAGCAAGTGTGTTTGTACATAAAGTGTCATTTTGTATAATGTTCTCTGGTTCTTTTTTGTATTAAAACAATAAAACCAAATCATATTTCCCGTTTGGCTAAGTACTATAACCACATATGACAAATGGGACTTAAGATGAAAAAAGCATATCAGATGATCCTAACAACAACCACCACCATTGCATCATCCAGACATTGTTCTGTTGTAATTGTGAAGTAAAAGGGTTGAGAGAGAGACAAATATGGCATTATTATGACAAGGAGAGCATTTGCATGAACAGACAGTTTTAACATGCACTGCAAAACAACTTTCTGTAAATGCAGTGTTGCTTGAAATTAGTTAGATGACTAGGTAGACATTACTGTCAATATTTTACACAAACTGAAAGAAAAAAGGAAAATAGTGTTGGGGGGGTAAAAACCCATGAGGCACATCTAACAATGTTAGTATTCACTCAGACACCAAGTTACTTTTGTAGCCCCTCCGGTTTGAACCATCCGCTCTAAGTGGGACTCGAACCTGGGCCCATCGGCATGGGAGTTGGGTGCTCTAACAAGGAGGCTAATGACCGCAGTCTCTAGTGCCAATTGCTAGAGCACCTCTTGAGTTCAGGGGGGCGAGGTTTACATGCACAGCTCTTACTAACCTACTTCTGTTACACTCACCCCCCTAAACCTCACACCCATTCCCATACGGTGCCACCACTGTAGCCCCTCCGGTTCCAACCGCCCGCTCTAAGAGAGACTCGAACCTGGGCCTTTCTGCATGGGAAGCGGGCGCTCTAACAAGGAGGCTAAAGACCGCAGTCTCTAGAGTCAGTCGCTAGAGCACCTCTTGAGATCAGGGGAGTGAGGTTTGCACGCACAGCTCTTATTAGCCTACTTCTGTAACACTCACCCGCCTCAACCTCACTCCCATTCCCATATGGTGCCACCACTGTAGCCTCTCTGGTTCGAACCACCTGCTCTAAGCGGGACTCGAACCCTGGCCCGTCCACATGGGAGGCGGGCGCTGTAACAAGGAAGCTAAAGACCGCAGTCTCTAGCGACAGTCACTAGAGCACCTACACACATAGCTCTTACTAGACTACATCTGTTACACCTTGAGCTACATTTAGGTGTAAATAAATAAATACCACCAGGATTACCTCAAAAATGACCCCCTTTCCATCCCCATTCTACTAAACTACATTGTGGTCCCCAGCTGCAAAGTACTAGGCAGATTACACAGCGTTTATCAGCCATTCCCACATGTAATGGCCTCTTATTGGATCTAAATTGGTATACATGGAATGTGGGGCCAAAGAACATGAGATGTTAGTATTCATCCCCATGTTGTTCTTTCTTCTAGTTTGCTAAGGGATTAATATCAGTACCAGCTCACCTGTGGTTATGAGTCGCTAAATGACATCATCTCAGGATTTTCCTTATTGGCTGAAATGAGAATAGCGGGCAAAGTGTCAGTACTGTAATTGGGAGCTTAAAGAGCAGGTCACATTCTGCACCACATGAATTGATTCAGTCTTGTGGAGAATAAACTGATGAATTTGTGCATTGTTTGGAGTAAAAAGGAGATGCAAAACATATCAGGGCCTGCCTCATTGTGAGTGTGATATTGCTTTTATACACCAGTAACACAAGAAAGTAATACTGAGTAACTTACAGTAGATAATAGAAACAATGCCGCCACTTACTTTGTTTTTGGAAACACTATGTTTAGGTGACGTAGTTACACGTTACTACATGTACTACTTACTATAATAATAACAACAACAGTAAATTATGCATAATTACAAGTAACTAACCTAACTCTATTGTAAGTACATGTGGTTAATTAATGTTACTCAGTACTTATTTGAGTAAGTACAATGTAACTACATCACCTTAAAATTAAGTGTAACTGTGTATTTTGCTCTGCCAGTGACAGTAATATGAAAGCCCATTTCCACCACAGAAGATAATAATGCTTTTGTAAATCAAAATTACGATATAAAAAGTCGAAATTATGACATACAAGTAATATTTATGAGATGGAATGTCAAAATTATGGCATACTAAGTCATAATCATGAGATGGAAGTTGAAATTTTGACAAAAATGTTGAAACTATGGCATAAAAGTTATGAGTCATTACAAAAAATCAAAGTGATGATATACTAAGTCAAAAATATGACTTAAAACAAGTCAAAATTTGACATACATGTCATAATTTCAAATTTATCAAATTATTTAGAATTTTGTCATGAGAAAAGGTTAAAATTATATCTTAGCATGTCATAATTTCAACTTTTTATCTCATAATTGTGACGAACATGGGCTTCCATACAATAATTGTAATCAAAGACAAAGCAGAATCAACCATTGAGTCTCCATGAAACACAATAGCGGTGTTTCGTTCCTGAATGAATCAAGGTTTATTAACAAATTGGTTGAATGAATGATTCAATGAATCACTCATAGTTAGTTGTTTAGTTCTTGAATTAATCAAGCATGTTTATCAGTGTAACTTGCAGAAAGAGTCACTGTTTGGAAGCTGTTTTCAAAAACCTCTTTTCAATAAACTCTTTTTGCATGCTGATGGGAGGCCAAAACATTGAGAAAACCAAAATGTTTACAACATTAACACTGGTTGTATGTTAATGTGAAAATGTGCATTTCTCTCTGCCTCTGCTTCCTTAATTTAGAGTTACTTACAATGACAAGGATCCTGTAGGCTATTCTTAATTGGAATTCCTTACACCTCCTTTCACTGCCTGCTGGTCTGACAGAATTAGCTGAAAGTTAAAGTGCACAAAACGGTAAGTTTGTAGACTTCTGAAATTAAAAAGCTGAGAATAAAACAAGCTTTCTATTTTAATGAAGTCATTATGCAGGCTTTTACAAAGCCGATTGTCTAGTCATTTTTGAAAATATAACCTGTCAAAGAAGAGAGTTCTTCACAAAGGCTAATCTGCCCTTTTCGTAGCTCACTTTGCTACGATGTGCATGTGTTTCAATGCTTAAATGAGAACCAAAAGAAGACAGAACAAAATATGTTGGTTTCTATTAAATTAAATGCATTTAAATGAGGCTTGAGTAATTTGAGTAAAGCCTGCATAAAATGAAAACCTTGTGATAATGATAACTGATAATGATTGAAAATGCAACTCTTTGGACCATTGTTATTACATAGCATCGCTCATCAATGAGAGATTGTCTTTTGGAGCTTTTGAATTCTTACCTAACCTCAGTGCAAGAGCTATTACATTACAGTGATGAACCTGTCATGTTATTGCATTCCCTCCTCTCTTTCTCTTAACTGAGTGACTCATTTGGTTTCATCCTCCTCAATGTGGTATTGATTTCATTGATCGCTGCGCATGATGGCAGAGTATTGTTTGCTGTGAGATAATTGTCCCATCATTGGTCTTGTGATGAGACTCTGAGTCCTCTCCATACATTTAAAGCCTCACCATACCTGCTAAGGTGACTACTAAAACTGCTGGAGAAAAAAAGACATAAATTAGAGGATAAAAATTCTCTAAACAGTGGTGGCACTTTTCTTTTTTTACAAACTTCTTCAGACACACACACACACACACACACACACAAATATGCAGGCCTAGTAACAACAACAAAACATTTAGCTAGGAAATGCTCTGAATCCTTTTAGTGCAAACACACATTTTCTATGTAAATTAGGCAAATTGTGCTTTTCTCACAAAATTCAGCTCAATTTGGATGTAACTAGCATCACGCAAAACTTGTATGATTTGCAAATTTCCTTTGAATTGGACGATAAACAGTTTAGGCAACATACGCTCTTAGGGGGGGAAAAAGGTTCAGTAGGGTTCTATATAGAATGCTAGGGTTCTTGACTCAATTTTAAAAAATGCTTTATGCCAAAAAGGTTCTATAGGGTGAGAATGGGGTAAGATGAGCCATTTTTTACTTATGTGGTCCTCAAGATAACGGTAAATGAGGCAGAAGTACAAAGAAAGTAAAGTAATTTCAGGATCATTTTAAATTATCAGAATACATCTATATGATAAAGGGTTCTACAAATATGGCTTCTTATAAAAAGCGTTCCTGTGGCTCAATTTACCCCAGGTTAGGGGTAAGTTGATCCGAGTCAATGGGTAAGTTACACCATCTGGGTGTAAACTGACCGAATCGGAGTCAAAACCATGTGAAATTGTAAAAATACTGTATCTCTTTAAAAAAAAAAAACTCATTTAATAATCAAATTCCCTTTTAGAAATAATCATATTTCTTTTCTTAAAGCTAACTTAAACAAGATAGACCAAATGAAGTTGCAATTTCAATATCTTTAATTGTTTGCATTTCTGAAACATGTTGAACACCAAAATTGTAACTTTCCCAAAAACAGACTAAATAGAGAGTTTGTTGAGAAAAATTAAATAAAATCATACATTTTTAGACCCAGACAAATTTGCTTTGATGTAACAGCCATGTTAGCCATGCTAAAATTTTACTTTGACAAGCCTAAAACAGTTTTTACAGTAAATGGGTGCCTTCCACTCCTCCTTTTCACAGTTTGGCAGAAATGATGGGTGGTTTCAAAATACATGGTCACATGACAATAAAAGTTTACAGTTGCCAAGATAAAGGGGGTGGGTCAACTTACCCACTGGCTCATCTTACCCCACTCTTCCCCTATAGGAGAAATGTCTTAAAAGATTGCATAATACTTTCATGTTTAATGGGTTACTTCAATTTTATATACAAACATACCAGTGGTGTGCGGTGGTGTTTAAATGTATGCCAGAAGAACTTTTTAAATTAATAATTAAAAATAAGTATAATATAATTAGTAGCAGCCTATTATAAATAAAATGTAAAATGTAATTATAATAAATATAAGTAGGCTGTAATAAATAAAAATAGGCTATCAGTATTCTTTAAAAAAATAAGTTGAAATTATGCAAACTGAAGACTTTAACAAACACACAGACTATCGATTAACATCCTCTGATAGTTACAGTAGGACTGTCTTAAATGATTTATAATTTTTCATAAAAAATAAATTTCCCTCTGGAGAAAATGAAATACTATGAAAATAGTTTTAGTCATGATTTTTTCCCCCATTTGATTTAGTCTAGTTAGTTTTTATCTGGCAACAACAGCTCATTTTTCCTCTTGGGTGAGCGATCCGCTCACAGCTTATCCTGCCCATGAAATACGCCATAGGCCAGCAAACCAATGAGAACGCAGACAATAATGACGTTCCATAACAAAAGCTCAAAGCCGCAAAAGCTGCTGTAGATCAGCTTACTCAGATGTCTCCGTAACTGACAGATTTAAAGAAAATTACCGTCATTTGGCAAATAAATAAATTACGGACAGTTGCAAACGCATTACCAACATTTTATCACATAGGCTTTATGGTTCACCTCAAACAAGGGATTTATTAGCAATTTATAATGTTAAAATTAATTGCTGAGTCCACGAATAGCTTGGGTATGCAGAGCATTCACAGCTTATATGGACCGCATGCCACTGATATATAAAAATTCAAGATTCATAAAATTTAATCAAAATAAGAAATGAACTAAATCCATAAAATGATGGAATGTTTTATGTTTTTCTGAAGAAAAATCTAAAAAGAATATGATTGTTTCAAATAATGCAATGATAAAACAAGAATGTGTACATCAAGTTGTGAAAACAATCTTTTCATAGTTTTCACATATTATTTTTGTTAAATGTTGATACATGTTTAAATGAATAACATTAAAATGTTTTAATATTGTTTCCTTTTTGCACCATCTTGTTAATTAACCAACATATTTTCAACTAATAAATCAGATACTCTACTCCGGGTATAACTGACAACACTAAAACTCAAAAAAAAAAAAAAAAGAGAGAGAGAGAGAGAGAGAGAGAGAAAAGAATATGACATGACAAAATATTGGCTTAGTTGCAAAGATATTTCTTTCAAAAGTCAAAACAAAAATGTGTTAAAAAAAAATAAAAGGACACAGCAGCTGCCTGTAATCTATTAAGATAATTCACTTACACAGTCACTGGGCGTGAGAGTAGGTGTTACAGGCCCTTTGTTTTGTGATCCCAGAGTTCTGCACTATGTGAGGACGGCTTTGCCTTTCCCTAAGCCGGGCCTGATGAGCCGGAAGGCAGTTGTCATGAAAATGAGTATGGCTCATTTTTAACTTGTGTCGCCTTCACTGAAGTGGCTTTGCTTTCCCGATTCAGCATGAAGATGGTTTAGCTCTTCAATTAATCTTACTACTTCAACATTAAGTATCCACCACCCCCAGCCCACATTAAGATGACACACGATCAGAGGACGCGTTCAGGGCACTGATTGGCTTATTCATGTATCAATGGCATGAGGTCAAATGAGGAGAAACTTAAGAAGAAAAATCCAAAAAAAGAATAATGTCCTCCTTGGAGTCCACATTCTTGTTATTGACTGGCTGAACCTTGAGAAATCTGAGGAAAAAGCTATCAAAATGGTGTATATTGGTGTCTATGGTGGTTACGGCCCTGTCTTCTGAAGCCATAAGATATCTTTGCGTGAGCAACAATTTGAACTTCAGGTTGCCAGAACTTGATCAGTCCACTTTGTGAACAGATAATTCCAACTAGTCTTTCTTCCCTTGGAAGAAAGAAAGTCTGGAATGACATGAGGATGAATAAATGATGACAGAATGTTCATTTATTAGTGAACTATCCCTTTAAGCCATTCACATTCACAGTCATTTGTTTTGTCACCATAATGAGTCATAATTACTTTGACTATTAAGGAGGAAAGAAAAATGTTTGGAATTTTTCAAGGCATTTGGTGGAAGAAATTCTTCAATCCTTTTCACAGACAGTTGAATCTGACATTGGATTTAACTTTCTCAAACATGTCACCAAAAAACCCTTTAATAATCAGGAGGCGATCACGATGACAATGACACACATAGAGAGGAAGCAGTTTCTGAAATAAATTGCTAGATGGGCATAGGATTGTTCCATGTCACAACACACTTGGATTCAATCCTACTATAAATTATTTACATTTTAAAGCCTCTTCAGGCTTTAGAATCAATTATTAAGAGTGAAAGTAGAAGCTAGTCTTCACCCACGTCACATGAGACAAAAAGCCTGTGTGTTCATACATATATAAGGAGAAATGGAAGTACCTTTAGAATAAGGTTTCTCAAAAGTTCCCATTATAAAACCTGTTGAAAAGAGCTTAAGGCCACCAGCATTTGTTGACCATGACCATGTGAACCCACGTAGGTATTCTGAGACATGTCCGGTTTAAACAATGGGTTTTCGATCGTTTTTCCACACACACATATATCTCATTTTATTTTTGTTATATTAAAAAAAAAAAAAAAAGCCAAAGAAGCAAATTACAAACAGAATAAATACGATAGAGATACAAATTAAATAAACTATGTCTTTAAAGTATAGTAGGTTTAACATGTATACATTTATTTAACATCTTTTGTTGTTTGATTAACATGAATGACAGACAGGTATTTTAGGCTACTGTCACTTTAAGACCAAACGCTTGGATCTAATACTGACACATATCAATGTCCCTTTCAAGGATCTATATCTATTGTCTTTGCACATATCCGATTTTCACCAAGCTGTTTACATTGACTTAAGCCATAACCTACTGTATTTACGTGAGATACTTCACATGATGGGCATTTTGACAAATGTGTCTGTACACGTTCTCATAACGTTATTATAATGTTAGTTTTTGGTTCCCAGAAGGTTATTCTAACGTTAATCTAACGTTCCCAGAACGTTAATTTTCTATGGTTTGTTTTTTGTTAGCCAGGAAAGTTTTCTTAACGTTCACAGAATGTTATTCCATTGTTTATCTAACGTTCCCATGACGTTAGTTTTTGGTTTTTATAACGTTATTCTAACGTTGTCATAATGTTATTATAATGTTAGTTCGTGTTTAGGTTATTTTTTAAGGTTTGTTTTTTGTTTAGCCAGGAAAATTCTTAACGGAAATAGATTATTAGTTTTTGGTGTGTATACCTGTTACAACTCGTTAGAAACCTTGTGCCAGCAGAAGAAAGAAGCAAGCGGCTCTGGTGAAGGACCAAATTCCGGGAGAAGGAAAAACAAACAGGTCCAGGGTGGTTTAGGTGGAGGAATAATCCAGTTAGTGGCCACGAGCAGGAAGAGCCAGATGGAGTCCCATGGCGGCGTTGATGGAAGGAGGAGCCAAGGTGGTGAGGGTCTCAATGCTAACCTGGGGACGAGCAGAGGCAATGAAGCCGATGGATGTGGGACCCACAGCGCAGACAGAGAGCCGATGGAGCGGAATGACACTGGAGACTTAGGCGGCCGTGACAGAGTAGCATCGACGACCCCCCGAGGTGGAAGCAGGGTACCGGAGGGCTGAGGTGGAACTGGAGCACTGAGGGCAGAGGTGGAGTCTGAGGGAAGGCAGAGCCAAACTGAGCCATAGGGGTCGGGGGGCGGAGCATAGTGAACAACCCGCAAGTCCGTGGCGATGTGCTGGCGTCGTCTGACCCAGGCGCAGCCAATGTTCTGAAGGAGCCCGGTGGAGCCGAATGCTTGACGGTCCTTGCTGGAGCCGAGGGAGGAAGGAACAAAGGCAAAGGAATCAGGGCGACGGGCCAAAGAGGAGTGATGGGATCAGAGGCCGGAGGCGGAGCCTTGGTGTTCCCACTTCCAGGTGGATCCGCACCACTGAGAGTAGGCAGAGAAGAAACAGAGGGGTTGATGGAAGACAGCGGAGATTGGGTAGCCAGAATGGTTAAGGGGCTGGAAAATAGACTGAGGAGGGACAGTGGGACTGACGAGAGACAATGAGTTTTGGCTAGACGATTGGAGAGGAGGTGGGAGAGGGAGGTTGGGAGGGGTTAGCAGGTCTGATGCTGAAGACGAAGATTCAGGCGGAATCAAAGGGGGTAGGGGATCCTCTTCTCCAAATACATAACAACTGTTCATTAAAGTCAACAGAAACTCACTCTCAGTGGCGGGAGTGTGGGCGGTGCTCTCTTCCATACCCTTGTACTCCACTATGACTCCCACAACGACGGATGGTGTTGACGGCTCACACACCTGGTCTGATGCGCAAGGCTCAGCTTCCAGGGCGATGTTCCGCTCAGTCGCTCTTGTAGACGCTGACTCTCTCATCGCGGCAGAGTCGGGCCCTCTGTCTGCGGTGGGTGCAGGCAACAGTTCCGTGCTGCTGGGTGGTTCCTGGCTGGGCGCTGGGTTGGGAGTGGGGCTGGGGTCGTCATCCGCTGGGCTGACGCAGAAGGCAGATCCGCAGGAATCCAGCACTGACTCCATGTATGCGGCGAAGCTTTCACTAGGTCCTTTCCCAGACAATTTAGCTCTTATCATGGTGTTAAGTCCTGGGTAGAGGAATGAACACAGGGCATCGTCCGGGAAGTGCATTAGATGGGCAAGCTCTAAAAACTCACTTAAATGTTGCTCAAGGGAGCGATCTCCCTGCTCGAGGCACAACAGACGCACTGTAGGAATGTCCATGGTAAGGTGATAAAAAAAATCAAAAAACACAAAAAGGAAAAATATTTGCCGCCGTATAACTCACTTAAGGTTGGGTATTCTGTCACAACTCGTTAGAGAGAGAGAGAAACACACGAACGACGAGGAAGATGAAAGTTCAAGCAGTCTTTAATAATCCACAGGTAATCCAAAACACAACTGATATACATAGACAATATATCTGGAACATATATCTGGTGCTGGGGTGATGAGGTGATAGAAGACAGCTGGTGGTGATTGAAGAACGAGTGCAGGTGGTAGATCAGGATGGGTTCTGGGTGATGTAGTGCTGCAGATGACAGGTGATCCTGACAATACCATTATTCTAATGTTATTTTAACGTTCCCCTAACCTCTTTACTTTGATATCATTACCCCGCTGTACATCAGTAATCATCCAGCACACCTGCGACTCAGTATAGTATAAGGGGCAAATATAAAAACCATATCTTGTTTTTATCTATTGTTTAATTAATAAAAATGATCTGAGCACATCAATCAATTGATATGTAAGATTAAATAAGTTTAAATTTGTCCATTAATACTGTATGTAAGACTGGGTACCGAGATTTCACATTTCTTCAGCACCAAATAAAAATGACTTCAACACAATCCATGGTTTTTAAAATATGAAATTTTTTTCACAGACATTAAAAAAAATGAATAAACAATTATTTGACTTAAAGTAGAATATCTGTAGGCTACATTCATTTTTTTTACCACTAAAGTGTACAGAAGGACATTCTTCTTTTGGTTAATAAACAAAAACTTTTCAATAAACATCATGTTCTCTTTGGTTAGGCGTGTCAAATCCCTGAAAAATCTTGTCATATTTACTCTCATAACTATATTAATTTTAAGTAGCCATTCAATAAAGTGGTCGATAAACGAACGAGTCAGTCAGCCAGTAAAACGAAATGACCTTTAATTTGTAAATTCAGGGAGCGCGAGGCTCTCTGTGGGAGACAGGTGCAGCAAGCGTGTGCACATCAGAGGCATGCAGTAAATGAAGATAGAAACAAACCCACAAATTAATGATTTCTCTTATCACTCAGTGCTTAACCCTGGCTCAGTATTATAATTTAAAACCCATTTTGATTTATCTAATTTCTATATTTTAGTAAATGTCTGCAACGTTTTAATTGTAAAGATAGTTTACATGGTTATAAAAATAAGATTTAGGGAACACGTTCTGTATAAGTTATTTTTAGGTTATAAAAAAAAAACACCCTGCAATGTTCTGGGAATGTTATTTTATATTTGCAGAAAATAAAACCTAAAAAGAACATTTCTAGAATGTTATTGTTTGATTCTCAAAAAAAACAAAAACAACAACAACAAAAAAAAAAAACGAGAACCAAAAACTAATGTTAGGGGAACGTTATATGTTTGCTGGGAATTTTGTGAATTTTGTGAATATTTGCTATATGCCTGTTCTGTATGTGTACTGAAAAAACAAAGTGGATCGGGCCGATCCAGGAAGCATCAAAACACTCTTGTAGCCAGTCAGCAAATGGAGACGTATACGCTCATGATGGGGGAAGAAAGTGAGCAAGCGGGACATTTGTAGAAACACTGTAGTAGAAAGAGAGGTCACTGAAGAGGAAAAGACAAGAGGAATATAATTGGAAGAAGAAGGGTTAAGATCAGGCAAGAGCTGAGATCTGCAATAATATTGGAAAAGCTTTCCAGCATTAGAGAGATGTTAGAGAGCGGGAAGCGAGGTTGCTTTGTTTCTGCTCGATACGTAAAATTGTTTTTTGCTATGTTTCGCAGAACCAAGACATGTTGTTGTATGCTGTTGTTGTTGTTGAATCACAACTGATTCATCCATATACTTGTGATGTTAGTGGTTGCCTGTGTTGCATAGTATGTAATTTTTGGGGCGGAGCAATGAAGGGAGGGGTGTGTTTGTTTGGGTGTCAATTTCAAATATCTTTTGCTCAGAAATCGTTTACTGCACCTTTAAAGGAGCCACCCCTTAAAAACAGATAATTTCAGACAAAGTGTCAGAATGTATATAGCATCCATTTAATAATTGTAATAAATATAATCATTTACACTCTATGATATTATTGCATCCTGTTAATGTACAAAAATACTGAGGTTCAAATATTATCTGCCAATATAAAGTATAGATAGCATCTAATTACCATTTATTCTTATTGCAAAGAACTGATACTTTTACATGGTGTAAATAGAATCTGTCGCTATTTTCAATTAGTGTAAATAGCATCTACAGCTATTAGCACTTAGTGTCAATAGCATCTATTGCTAAGATAATATGCTATTTTCACTTAGTGTCAATAGCATCTATAGCTAAGACAATATGCTATTTTTACTTAGTGTCAATAGCATCTACAACTATTAGCACATAGTGTCAATGGCATCTATAGCTAAGACAATATGCTATTTTTATTTAGTGTAAATAGCGTCTATTGCAAATAGCCTCTGCCTTAATATTTTTGTGTCAACAGTAATATTTTTTTCAAGATTCTTTGAAATCCAGAAGAAGACCATTTATATGGAATATAAATCTTTTGTAACAATACAAATGTCTTTACTGTCACTTCAGATTAATTTAATTCATCCTTGCTTAGGATATTAATTTCTTATAAAAAAAAGTATTGACCCCAAACTTTGTAGAGTATTCGAGAATGGTATGTGAGAACAAATTAATGACTTAAATTACTTAAATTAATGACTAAAATTACTTATTCAGCACATTTAGCACTCATTTAAACTTTATTACTGATGGTTTGTGAATAAGATTTTTCAGATGAAATCGGCGGAAAAGTTTTGCAAACTGTTTCAAAGAGTCTAAAGTATTTTTCCCAAGCGGCAGTTTTGTGTGGAGCTTCGGCTCACAGAGTGACTATAATGACAGAACTAAAAAAAACAAAAAACTATTTGTTTGTTTTTGTGAGCCATGGAATTCAACCTGTTTTCTCCGTGTCCCCATGTCCTTTTTGCTGAAGTACTGTGCAGTCCTGCTGTGTTTATTGAACAACTGTGTTTATTGAAACCACTGGACCAGCAGGGGTGAATTAGTTACACAGAAACTTTGCGTCTGATGTCTTGGCCCGAGATCTGTAAAGATGGGTCGGGGTGAGACAGTCTGTGTAGAGATCACTGGGCTTGATATGAAGGCAGTGCCATACCTGTGATGCCATCTGTGCCACCCGGCCCGCCGCATACATGATGCCACCTGCCACTGGAAAGCCCTGGATGAACACATCTCTCTTGTCCTCTAAGAAATATCTATTAGCTGAGGTCAGAAAAGACAGAAAGGAGATATTAAGTGGGACAACTGTCATTTGCACAAAACCCTTTTTAATTTCCAGAATATAATATATATTATGTATTTTTCTTTTAATCTTGTTATCAGTATAAATATCTCTTAACAAAATTTCTTTAAAACAAGATAAATTTCCTGGAGCATAAAAAGTGTGTAAGATATTTTTAAAGTCACCATGAAATCAAAATTGACAATGCTTGTTTTTTTAAGGAATATTGAAGTATTACAAATTATTTATCCATGCACATCAATATTTTTGTACATTTTTTAATAAAAATTTTCATAAAAATAACTTCCCCTCTTTCTTGCAGCGACATCTCTTCTCTTCTCTAATGATGTGTTTACTGGCGCAAGGGCGGGACATCCTGTCACTCATGAGATCGCAGCAATAACAAACCACAACCATCCAATCAATTCCCGATGGACAAAATCAAGCCCCGCCCTACATTTTTTTTACATTTACTTTTCTGGTACATAAAAGGAGATATTTTGAGATTTTTTTTTGTATGTGTGTGTGTGACTCTTTCTGCAAGTAACGTCATTACGGCAGTAGGTGGTAACAAGTGTTTTTATGAGCGAGTCATTCAAATGTTCAGGAATGCAAAAAGTGACTGCATCTGCAAATTGATTTAGGCTTTAAACAAGAAAAAATTATTTGCCAGGGGACTAATCAAAAATGAACCAAATTCAGCATCTGAAAGTAAGTCTTAATATCTCATGCAATTTTGCTGTGTTAATATTTCCTTCTTTAGATGTTTAGATATTTCTATATTTTATATATATATATATATATATACTGGAAAATAAGACAAAATGTTTTTTTTTTTTTTTTTTTTTTTTTTTTTTTGTAAAGTGGATGAGTCATGAGTCATTTTATGAGTCATTTCAAATGATACACTCTCTTTTTCACATATGTCCTGTTTTATTTTGTAGCAGTACGGTGGTGTTCAGTGGTGCCCGTACCAATGTCAGCATTTTTTCCCTCACTGAACCGGTTACTGCCCCCTTGGGGACCCCTGATGAGTTTCTTAAGTGAGATGCTCCGCATTGTCACAACGTTTTCACAACGCTGCATTAGACGAGGCTGAGAGCTCCTTTCATCACGGTTGTGTCTAAATGAGCCTTGTCAGGCTTGATAATGTGTGCTGGTTTCGTTGCCTGCTTAGGCTGTTCATCTTTCTCTCTCACTCTTTCTTTCTCGCTCTCCGTAATTTTGAATGTTTTCTTTGGCTCTGGCTTGAGTTGCTTACAGAAATGGGTAACAATTTGAATAGTTTTGTGTGCTCTCTATAGAACAGTCTCTGAATAATGAGCCAGATGTAATGTTGTCTTATTTACTACAGATAAATCTCAACAAAACAACAGACAAAAGTGGATATACGTTTATGTATATGGGTAATTGACATGCAGTTTTTGAAAGTTGCAAGTGTGATAAGCTAACTCAAATCTAAAACTGTTTTAAACAGTATTTTCAAATTATGAATAATTATTATAGTTTTTGTAGTCTCTATTATCATAAGGACATATTTTTGTAGTTTGTCGTGAATATTTGTACTTATTTGTACTTTTGAATGGTAATTTATTTATACACAGCATGTTCAACATTCAAAATAAAAGCCTCCGTGAATGCATCATAAATTCAGTAGTGCATTTTTTTATTATGTGGCCAATAACCATTTTGCAAACACTTATAATAATAATAATAATAATATACTATAGAATAACTGCATAATTTATTGAAAGTCAGAACACTCATTTATGGTGGTTGATGGGTCACTCATTGGACTGTGTAAATCAAGGGCAATTTCTACTTGTACTGGCAGCATAACATTAAGAGCTTTTGATATAGAGATGGTAATGATGATAGCTATCATAACGGGCAACACTCAGAGTCAGCATTTGTTTTTGAGGCCTAATTTACACTCTTAACCAGGAGGGAGAGAGTCGACAGGCCACATGCTCACTTTCATCTCTTTTATATTTTAATCCAGGGGCTCATTAAAAAAAAAAAACTGAAATAACAAAAAATGACAAACCTCAAGAGTGGTAATAAACATATGCATGGTTTTGTTAAAAAAGAGAAAAGAGGGTTGGGCAGCACCTGTGTCGAAGGAGAATGTGTATTTCTGAAATTCTCTTTGGCAATGGTAATCAAAGCTAAAAACTGTGAATAGACCTTGAAAAATTCTTATAGTCTTGTCAAATAACCAAAGGATGTGTTTTGAAAAAGGGGTCAAGGTTTTGGTGGTTAGCATGACCCAGGTAACCCCTGCTAATAGATGACGTAACTACACCATCTGGACCAAAAATTCTTCTCTATTACCATTTATTCTGATGAAATAATTGTTTTTTGCATGCAATGCATAAATCATAAAAAAAAAATCACATAATATTATAGACTATGTTCTACCAGTGACCATTTTTGAGGGCTCTTAAAAGTATGAAAGAATGGGCATTTGGATAGTTTTCCTTGTCCGCTTGTCCCATCAACCAATCAGTGTCAAGTTTATGTGTTTATATATATATATATATATATATATGTGTGTGTGTGTGTGTATATGTATATATATATATATATATATATATATTCTGCTCTCACAAAAAACAACAATTATTATTATTTTATTATTTCAAATACACTGTTTGGAAGTTAGTCGGGCTGATACCAACAACAAACGTGTAACCAATCAGCATTAGGATGAGGAGAGAGAACGAGCAAGAGGGAGATTTGAAAATAAGAAGAAAAAAAAACAACAAAAAAAAAACTGCAGAATGAGAGATGGGACACAATACAAAACAGCTCAAAAGAATATCACTGGAATGAAGGTTTATGACTGGGCAAGCTCTTTAGGACCCGCATTTACATTAGAAAAGCTTTCCAGTGCAAAGGCCTGAAAACAGACACAGAGGCTGCTTTGAATCCTTATCATGTGAGTACACTGGGTTTTGATTGTGTGGAGCTGCTGTGCTGTTGGCGACTAACAACGAACACTTGTTTGTATTTACTCTTGTGTACTGTACATTCATTTTTTGTGCTTCCTTGTCATTTGTTCATCATCTGCACTTTATTTTTCATGAAGCATTTTGTTGCGCGTCAGCTGTGGTAAACAGACATCCACTCACATTGCGTGTGTAACAGTGAGGCATAGTGCGGTGTTTATCGTTATTGGTAGTGCTTTCCCCTCGTATGCCAGCAGCAATTGGGCCGGACCGAATAGGAGCAGGGTGGTTAGGTTTGGAGTGTGAGTTTTGGAGGCAGAGCAATGAAGAGAGGGGTGAGTTTGTTTGGGTTGATTTCAAATATCAACAATGTTCAACAACGAATTTGAGAAATCGCATACAGCACCTTTAACTCTTTCCCCACCATTGACAGAATTCTCCATCACTTATGACACAACGCAATCCATGTTTACACTGTTATATGGTAGGGGGGCGCTATTACACATCTTGTAAAATAGTACAGAATCACCAGACCCAAAAACAAGCAAAGAAGAAGCACAAACAAATAATAGAATCATTGCTGACGCACATGTATTCTAACACAATCATCAAACATCAAACAGCATATAAATCAAAACTGCCCAACGTTACTGAATGAAATGTCAAAACAGGAAGAGGTAGAAGCAGAGACTCTGTTCTTTCCTTTGATGTATTGTATGTTCTGATATTTATACAATAAAATATTCTGGGGGCCATGAAAGTTTTGTGAAAATGAAAAAAAAAAGAAAAAATAATAATGCCGGTGGGAAAGAGTTAACAAAATCCAAATATTTATGAAATTATTTCACTGGATTACACTTGGAATCATGTTTCTTTCATGTCTCTCCCCAAAGAGAGCATTTTAAAACATTTTCTCCCCTTTTCTTCATTTCTAATCCCTATTAACATCCTTCACAGAGTGGTTAGTAAAGAAAGGATACGTCAGAGTCCATTTTGAAAGATCTACGCATTTAATCTTTGGATAATTTCATTTCATTTGGACGATTACTACCGGTACAGAACAAAATCAATCATTATCTATAAAAAATAAACCCAAATCGTAGCAAGTGCTTAAAATCTGTGTGAGAACCATTGATGCTGCAGTTATGATATGAGTCTAAATATGAACAATACATCTGTCTCATCAGTATAACAAAGTCATTAGGAGACCGTTAGCTCTGTGTATTAGCTGCAACCGGGTTCATGGCCACAAGTCTCAGCGTTTCCGTTTCTCCCGACTGCACCTTATCTTTGATGGTGTTTGGGCCTTTTCTGGGGGTAAGACATTAATCCCTCTGGTGTCTTGGTCTGATCTCTCCCTACACATCTATCTCTCAGGACTCCAGCCAGGCTTTTCCCAGACACAAGATTAAAGAGATTACACTTTTACAGCATTCTGGATACCAACACTCCCATTCCTCCACTCGCACTCTTTACCTTCCAAACTACATGTCTTTCCTAACCCAGACTGTGAGAAGCCATCCGTCTTCCCGTGGGAAGGATGCTCTTGTTTTTCTCTTCTGAGTCGGAGGTCATTTGTGAAGATGAAATAATAATAAAAAAATGCTCTGATGTGGAAAGACTATATGTTTCCTTAATGTTTTCAAGGGATTCTAGCATTACCAGCCGTGTTACGTATTATTTCGTTGATAACGAAATGCGAGAGGCTAGATTTTCAGTGTTCAGGGAATGCTACGCTCACCGTTCAAGTCCAAAGCAGCGGTAGGTTTGACACTTGAGCAGAAAAGTTTAATAAAAGAGCTAAAATTGGAAAGTACGTTAGGAAAGATGGGGTGTAATGGTCAGTGGTGAGTCTCTCAGGGGGGATTTGATGAAACACTTAACACAGAGTGAAAACTGAACAATGCATCAACACAAGTTGAAATCAAGAGAAGAGGCAGGGTGATTCCTTTGAGTATAATGCTGCCATTGACCATATGGGGAATGATCATTGTGTTTGTCAACTATTTGTTATGGAACTAAGTTGATGGGAGGTAACCTTGCCATCCAGGAAAAGGACGGAGAGAGGAGAAAACAGCCCTTAACAGAAATGATGCTGGGCTATTTATAGAGTGCAGGGCCTCGGTTTCCAATGACTTTATATTTCACAAACAGGACACAGTTCTCCTAGTGCAAGGGACCTTTGGAAAGTTTTGTTGCAGTTTTTAAGTATTTGGTTATTAAAGGGATAGTTCACCCAAAAATTAAAATGCTGTCATCATTTACTTTCATGTCACTTCAGACCTGTAGGACTTTCTTTCCTCAGGAAAACACAAAAGGAGAAGTAGTACTAGACTGCATGCTTTAAAGCTTAAAAGGGAGGATTATCAGTGAGCTGCTTTTATGTTACTTTAATGTTAAAACAAATAAAATAGGTATAAAATATCATAAAATATATAGATATAACATGATACACAAAATTATAGATATAACATAAAATTTATAGTTGGAGAAGGCTCCTAGGGTTTCCAAAAGAGAGGTCCTGGAGTGCATCAAACCAAAGATGTCAGTTGAGGGAAAAATTACCAAACTGCGGCTCACCTACTTTGGCCATGTGATGCGAATGCCTTCATTAGAAAATGCAATGATGCTTGGCATGGTTAGCGGAAAAAGGCAAAGAGGCCGCCAAAAAACGTGTTGGCTCGACATATCAAAAGTGACACTGGCTTAGGCATAGAACCGCTGAAAAAGAAACCGGAAGACCGGAAAGCATGGCAAAAGTTGGCCCATCGGATCGCCAAGAGTCAGATACGACTGAATCGCTAATCAAAACATATAACAAATTACTGACACATCCAGAGTGGTCAACCAATAGCATAAAAAGCTGAAGCAACGATTGGAATCAGAAAATATCTTTTCGAAATAGATCCTGAAATGCTAAAAAAAAAAAAAAAAAAAAAAAAAACCTCAAGAGGACAAACTAAAGCTGAATTTAAAGTTTGCATTTTTTGCAACTCTACTGAACTGGAACTTCATTAAACTCATTAAACATTAAATAAACATCGCAATTAAATAGATTAAATTTAATAAAATAAAATAAAACTTTTAAAGTTGTGTGTGTGTGTGTGTGTGTGTGTGTATACATGGTTTATGAGGACACAAATGTGTATAATGACATGGTTATTACAACGTAATAACCATGTCATTATAGACACACTTCCTGTGTCCTCATAAACCAAATGGCTTAAAAAAACATACTAAACGGTGTTTTTTTGAAATTCAAAAAATGCAGACAGTTTCCTGTGATGGGTAGGTTTAGGAGTAGGGGTAGTGTAGGGGGATAGAATATACAGTTTGTACAGTATAAAAACCATTACGCCTATGGAGAGTCCCTGTAAACCGCATTTACAAGTATGTGTGTGTGTGTGTGTGTGTGTGTGTGGGCCCAGGCCCAGTTGGCATTTACTTTAATTATTATATGGAAAAGACTGGCCCGGATATCACATTTTGTGTTCCACAAAAGAAATTCATTCAGGTTTGGAACTAATGGGGTGATTTAATGACAGAGTAAACTATCCCTTTAAATGTGAATTTACTTTCACTCTCTTAAGCAGTAATATAGGCAGGGGAACTATGCTTAGCTATAACAGTTCCGGTACAAACAAACACACACACACACACACACACACACACACACAGGTTTGTTTTTGTGAATTGTGGGGACATTCCATAGGTGAAATGGTTTTTATACTGTACAAACTGTACATTCTATCCCCCTACACTACCCCATACACCTAAACCTACCCATCACAGGAAACTGTGCACATTTTTACTTTCTCACAAAAACTCATTCTGTATGATTTATAAGCCTTTTGAAAAATGGGGACATGGGATAATGTCCTCATAAGTCACACTCTCCTTGTAATACCTATGTCATAGCCATGTTATCATACAAATTTGTGTCCTGATATGTCACAAAAATGCACGCGCGCACACACGCACACACACACACACACACACAACCACACACACACATGCTGAGCCTCACAGCACCACTAGTTCTACTACAAAAGATCACAGGAAGATTCTATTATGGCGGCATTTAGCCTTGTACAGCATGACAAGTTTTTGATTGCTAGGTAAGATGGAGAGGGTAATTGCAGGAGACGAAATGAGAGAGCTCTCCACTGACTGAACACACACAGACAGAGGCAGAATGATTTTTGTCACAAGGCCCTTTCATTACATTGTGTTTATGTTTGTTTGAATACACTTTTTAATCAGGTTCTTTTGTGTTTAAATTCTCTCTCACAGTGCAACCTAAGCTAAGAAAAATGAGCTCAATCAACACAAATTCAGATTCAACAGCAAGACAGCAACAGCATAGGGTGCATTTATTCAGCAGCTCAAAGCTTGAATGACTTTACAAAGAAAAAAATAAAACAAAACAGCAAGGCAGTAATTTAGAGTTTTTATACTGGATACAAATTCTGGAATTTCATCTTACAGACTGTTATTTTATATAGTTTTTTATTTATTTATTTTTAATTTTCATACCATATTTTTTAGATGGATATCAGTGATTATCCAATAAAACTGATAAACCTTGCATGATTTTGTTACTTGCGTGCCTGATAAGACTTAGATTAAACCTCACCATTTTGCTCCAAGTAAAATACTAACCTAATAAAATTAAAATATGGTTTTTTAACACAATCAAAAAGCATTTCCATCTTTACACTTAAAAAGTCAGGCCATAATATTTTAGCTTCATAGTCGATGTTTTTAATCAGAAGGAATTACTTCAAGAATTTACTATATTATAAAGATGGGAATCAGTTTGCTTTTGGAATTGTACCGGATTGGGAATAGGTCAGTGTGATAGTCAGATTTGAATTCATAACCTTTGGGAAATTGCTCATTAGTCTGTGGGGTGCAGAATGTATTTATTACACAATGTCTATACAGTGGCCAAGCAGACATTTCATCACCTAAAAATTAAATGACAGTCTGATTAACAAAGGTTGCAAAATGTCTAATTTTCCCAGGTTTAACTTAAAAAAAAGATTCTGTCTTCATATGTAACATCTTTAGTTAAAGGTAGGGTAGGCAATTTTTTTATAAACACTTTTTGTTGTATTGGTTGAAACTCTCTTCAAATCCTAATAGCAATCAATAATAAAAGTGGTCTATATATATATATATATATATATATATATAAGATCCAAAAATTGTTTCCTATCTGCCTGTCAACATATGTATTTTCATATATCCGCATTTCTATGTCAACACTATCAACACCGAATTGAACCTGCAGCAGTCAGGTGGTACGAGTAAGAGCTCTGTAAGTTGTTTACGTTCATTATTATTGTAATGTTATTTGCTTTGAGTCATGAGGTAATTTAATGCTGTCTCCCATGACTCTTTGCAGACTCTGCTGTGCACGTTCATGTGTTTTGAAGGAGGTGTGGCTTTGGAGAGCGCTCTGAAGGGAGTGTTGGATCTTATGCTTTAAAAGCTAGCTTGCTATTGTTAGCCTCTCTGAAATTGCCCACCCTACCTTTAAGACTAAGTAGAAACTTAATCCCCCGATTTCACAGACAAGGCTTAAGCTAGTCCTAGACTAAAATGCATGTTTGAACTGTTTTATCTGAAAGCAACTTGTACTGACATATCTTAAAATATGTCAGTGCCATTGTTTTGTCTCAAGATGCACACCAGTAGGAGTCCAGCGCCCCCTATCCATTATCCAGGTCCCTTATGCCAGTGTGTGGACGTCAATTTGATGGGGTTTTTTTTCGACTACAATTGGACATCAGTGTGTGGATGTCAAATTGATGTCAATTTGATGTTTTTTTCGACATTAATTGGACATCAGTGTGTGGACGTCAAATTGACGTCAATTTGATGGGTTTTTTTCGACATCAATTGGACATCAGTGTGTGGACGTCAAATTGACATCAAAAAATTGACGTCAATTTGATGTTTTTTTTCGACATCAATTGGACATCAGTGTGTGGACATCAAATTGACGTCAATTTGATGTTTTTTTTTACATCAATTGGATATCAGTGTGGGGACGTCAAATTGACATCAATTTGATGGGGTTTTTTTCGACAACAATTGGACATCAGTGTGTGGATGTCAAATTGACGTCAATTTGATGTTTTTTTCCGACATTAATTGGACATCAGTGTGTGGACGTCAAATTGACATAAAAAAATTGACGTCAATTTGATGTTTTTTTTTTGGACATCAATTGGACATCAGTGTGTGGACGTCAAATTGACGTAAATTTGATTTTTTTTTCGACATCAATTGGACATGAGTGTGTGGACGTCAAATTGACGTAAATTTGATTTTTTTTTCGACATCAATTGGACATGAGTGTGTGGACGTCAAATTGATGTCAATTTGATGCTTTTTTTCGACATCAATTGGACATCAGTGTGTGGACGTCAAATTGACGTCAATTTGATGTTTTTTTTTACATCAGTGTGTGGACGTCAAATTGACGTCAAAAAATTGACATCAATTTGATTGTTTTTTTTTTTACATTAACTGGACATCAGTGTGTGGACGTCAAATTGATGTAAAAAAATTGACTTCAATTTGATGTTTTTTTCAACATCAATTGGACATCAGTGTGTGGACATCAAATTGACGTCAAAAAATTGACGTCAATTTGATGTTTTTTTTTTCAACATCAATTGGACAATAGTGTGTGGACGTGAAATTGACGTCAAAAAATTGAGGTCAATTTGATGTTTTTTTTTACATCAATTGGACATCAGTGTGTGGACGACAAAAAATTGACATCAATTTGATTGTTTTTTCCATCAACTGGACATCAGTGTGTGGACGTCAAATTGATGTAAAAAAATTGACGTCAATTTGATGTTTTTTTCAACATCAATTGGACATCAGTGTGTGGACGTGAAATTGACGTCAAAAAATTGACGTCAATTTGATGTTTTTTTTTCGACATCAATTGGACATCAGTGTGTGGACGTCAAATTGACGTCAATTTGATGTTTTTTTACATCAGTGTGTGGGCGTCAAATTGGCGTCAAAAAATTGACATCAATTTGATGTTTTTTTCAACATCAATTGAACATCAGTGTGTGGACATCAAATTGACGTCAATTTGATGGTTTTTTCGACATCAATTGGACATCAGTGTGTGGACGTCAAATTGACGTCAATTTGATGTTTTTTTTTCGACATCAATTGGACATCAGTGTGTGGACGTCAAATTGACGTCAATTTGATGTTTTTTTTACATCAATTGAACATCAGTGTGTGGATGTCAAATTGACGTCAATTTGATGTTTTTTTTCGACATCAATTGGACATCAGTGTGTGGACGTCAAATTGACGTCAATTTGATGTTTTTTTTATATCAGTGTGTGGACGTCAAATTGAAAAAATTTGATAATTTTGACATTATTTAGTTTAAATCATTCGTCACCTGAGTGAATGGAAACATGATTTATTGAAAATATTTGAAAATATAAGTGGTTCTTAAGTCAGTACTTTTTTAATGGCTTGTCAACTTTCCATTCCTCCGTTATGATTCTAGTCAGCGCTGGATTCTAGCCACCACCGGATTGTTGTCAGTGCGAAACACATTTTTGTGCATGTGAATGCTGATTCTTGTCAGCGCTGGATTCTAGTCAGAGCTTGAGCGCTGGTCTATGACTGAAATAATAAGTCGATGCAAAAGAAATGATACATAGCTAACATGTCGCATTAAACTGGCAGATTTTAGAATGTTGTAGGCAATTCTTTTGCAAGTAATTACAAGTTTAATCTTGTCTTGCCTGGATCTTTGTGTAAACTTGTGAACGCCCCCAAGAACACCTGAACGCCCCCCTTTCAAAAATCTTGCTTCCAACGCCCCCCGTTGTTCTCTAAACGCCCCCTGGGGGGCGGTACCAGGGGCCACACCCTCAGCACCGGATTCCTACACACTCTCCCAATCACCTGACTACTGATCAGCACTATCTGCATTAAATCAATATCACAGTCACTATATTAACCAGCACACCTCAATTCACTCTTGTCATTTTACCTATCTGTGTAAACGTACCAGTACGATCCTGTCTCGAACTATCCAGCCTTCCTTCTTCTTCAGTCTTCAGTATCATTGCATTCTCCAGTCATCCGGTTCTCCACTGACCTCTCCTCACCGTCTGCAACAGATAAGAACTGTCACCTCTCTGCCAGTATCACCACATTGATCTGCCACACAGTTACTACAACACATTCCAAAACACACACATTATTCTATAGTATATATATATATATATAGTGTATATGTATGCAGATCCTCTACAGCAAATTAGACACAGTTTGTTAATCCAGACATCCAGAAATATCTGAGTGATTTTCACCTCCAATAATTCTGTACTGTTATTCCTCTGACAAATTGCCTACATGCTGGTGTAAATGCCAGTGCCTTGAGTCAAACACAAATGAATGCTGCAGCTTCCTCTCCCAATGAGAACAGCTATATGAAGAAAGTTTTTACTGCAGAATAATCAGATAAACTAGACATCTCCTCCAACACTAAAGGCATCTCATATTTGTTATATTTTTTCAATGTTTTCATTCAAAACTAAAAATATCACATGGACACTAGTGGTACTGCTATTTGATTTGCAGAAATGCATTTCTCCATCCGCTGGTGTTTGTCTGTGTCTTCAAGTGTGTAGGTAGTAGCTTTATCCTTTATAACAGGTGTATTAATCGGTTGAAGTCTTGCATGAACAGCTTATCTCCTTCCAATGAATGATCTTTCTGCACAAATTTTATAATTAGAAGCTAGCTTAATTTTTCCTTGTTATAGTGCTGCTCCACTTCAGTGAGGTTCAAACTCACAGCCCTCAAGAATTTAGTTATATACTCTAGGCAAGTGCTAATAGCTTGGTCCCACACTAAATGCAATTGCATTTTTAGTAGAGCCCAATCTACCATGACGACCCACATGGTGTTACTGACAAAATGGCTTTCCTTCATTAAACTGTACTATAAACTGTACAGTTTAATGCAATACAACATTATATTGCACTTCCAAACACACACACACACACACAGTAAAAAACATACAAATCCTCCAAAAGTGCAGGTTACCAAACTTGAGGGTCCTAAAGAATATCAAAGCAAGATATTAGGCCACATAGTGTTATAGCACTCACTGAATGTGGGAAAAGACTTTGTAATGTGTAACTTTTATATATATATATATATTAAATTTTATATTGCATTATACCTAACATAGTACAATAAATAAAAGAGAATTCATTTTTCATTAAATGCATATTTATGATTAGTCATGTCAGTCATAATGGGGCTGTTTATATTGTAAGATATATATATAAAAACATTGTTTAAAAATAATTGTTCTTTTTGTGGCTTTCTTTCTTTGTTCAGATTTTTTTTTTTTTTTACAAATTAATATAGATCTTCATAAATATCTCTTAGTGGAAGAGCAGTAAGGTATATGCATTGAAAGCTTTTTAATCAAAAGTAAATACGTCTTTTGAAAGCATAACATTTGCAGAGCTTAAGATGTTTGCCATTTTCAGCTCATTGAATCCCTAAAGATCGAACGGAAAGTTACAACAATAAAAGAGAGAAAGATGTGAAGATCCAGCTCTGTCTGCACTGACCTGCAGCACACGACTCAAGATCAGAGACAAACATTTGTGGTGTGTTACCAAGTTCTTTCAGAGGCTTCTTTTGGTATCTGCATGAGATTCAGTCCACTTTTTTACTCAGTCTGCCTCAGGCTCATCAGCTGCAATGTATCCATACTGCCTGAACACACATTATATGGATACGCATGAATGAGCATATACACAAATACATGTTGTTATCTCTGCAAATACATACGCAGAGATAACAAAACATTACTGTGTGAGAAACTTTTGTATAAAAAAAATTAAACTAAAAAAAGACAATGTAGGTCAGTGTACACTAACTTTGAGCAATACAATTACATTTTTAAAAAATGTTTTATGTTCCTACAATCTAAAAATATGTTTCAAAATTAACCTCCATGATGTGTGTGTATATATATATATGTATATATATATATATATATATATATGTGTGTGTATGTATATTTGCATGTGTATATGTATGTGTGTATATATATATATATATATATATATATATACATATACATATACAGTATGTAGGTGTGTGTGTGTGTGTGTAAATGTGTGTAAATGTGTGCTGATAAAGAAAAGAACAAAAACCCAAAAGAATCGTTTGAACAACTGCAGCCAGACCACCAGGTGCCTTAAGCAATGGGAAAAGTTCACCGGTAGCTGATTGGCTGACAACATTCAAGAG
Organism: Hypophthalmichthys nobilis; assembly: GCA_037950665.1. Classification (NCBI taxonomy): domain Eukaryota; kingdom Metazoa; phylum Chordata; class Actinopteri; order Cypriniformes; family Xenocyprididae; genus Hypophthalmichthys; species Hypophthalmichthys nobilis. The sequence goes on along the minus strand of CM075483.1, from coordinate 6,648,529 downwards.
GTTTCCCTGTCACTGACTGAAGCCTCTCAATATGTTAATGTTATTACAAACACCATCAGACCATAATGGGTTTAATCTACTCATGAGCTCCTGTGGTTTATCCTATTTTGAGCATCTGTCCACTTGTGTTTTTCAGACAGGTTGAGCACCTCTAAGCATCACCATCAACTGCAGTGTATTAGCAAAACTGCAATGCTAGCTCTGAATTGAGACCAGATGTGCCTCTATGGCCTGACGTTGATGTATGCGTAGAAGCAGAGCGATTGATCTAAATGTATTTATGATGTTACAAATCAGACTATTTTCTTCAGGTTCAAATGGAAGTCAGTCTATCAGTATGTCAGCTGGAATATTTATATTTTGCGTTCCCGCAATGTCACCGAACACTATAAATCATAATGATGTTTACCTCATCTGAGGAGAATGACAAGCAAAGTCATTGCCAGTGTGCTGTTTATCTGTGATTCCCAATGCCATTGGATAAATCTGTCTTGGGATATTTGCAATGCAAATAGGGGTAAGTGGTTTAGGAAGCTACCTATGCAGAGAATACCAAATCTGGAGCAGATCTCACTGGTATGTGGGGTACGGAGAGCTTCGGTCTCACCCCAACATGCCGTTAAGAATACCAATGAACTCTCTGCGTTTGCTGTCAAAGGTCACACATATCAAATAATATCCCTGTCTATGAGTGAGCACGTGTGTGTGTGTGGAAATCCATCCATGTCTCTGTGGACTTAGGGAAAACCCAGTTACGTACTGAATTTATGTGCATAACTGATACCAGCTACCCTCTGTGTGATCTGTAATTCAGTTACATTACTGATGGAATGTGACCTATGCCAGTGAAGAGAAGCCTGCTGTTTTGAGAACTTTTAAGTGAGACCTTGGAAAAACATTCTATCAAAAGTTTATCTCAGAGAATACAAGTGCAAAATTGAAGAGGTTTGATGAATAAATCAGGTTAATTGACTGATTTCTCTGGTTTAGAACTTTAAAAATTGCCAAAGGAGTTATTTTTTTGTTACCTTTGACCATAGCAAACAAAATAGCAAACAATCCTACAGTATATTCGCCAATCTTGATTCCTAAACACATGTTGAAAATCTTGACAGGCAGACAGACAGATAGATAGAATGATTTCTGAAGGACACTGAAGACTGTAGAGTAATGGCTGCTGAAAATTCAGCTTTGCCATCACAGGAATAAATTACATGTTGAAATATATTCAAATAGAAAAGAGTCGTTTTAAATGGTAATAATATTTCACAATATTAATGTTTTTACTGTATTTTTTTGATCAAATAATTGATGTTTTATTAACAAAGTTCGGGAGGAGCACGGTCAAATAATCTATCCAATCATCACGACATCTCAACCACCTGTCATCAATCAGTAATCAACATATCTACCCAATCACTGAGTGTAGGCCTGTATATAAACACAATCAACTCACCCATGATTCCTTGACAGTTTTCAGCATCCCTCCACCACCCCGCCTCCTCAAACTCAAGTGGTTACTAAAAATTCTCTGGGTTCGGGCCAAATACTGAGCTCGGAGCCCTCTCCCCGGACAGAACGCCAAATACACATACCATTTGTTCAGTCTGACTAATTTGTAAGTGTGAACTCATGAAATGTATCTTTGGTGAGCATGAGAGACTTTCAAAAACATTTTAAAAAATCTAAGTGGCCTACATTCAGCTTTTGAATGGTGTAGTATCACTACTCAAAAGGTGTTTGAAACAGTTGAACTGGATGGCCACTGGGTTGAACCGGATGTGCCTGCATCAGGACTGCTGCCATTACCATCCATAGTAGAACAACCAGCGCAGATGTGCCATTCTTTGAGGACACTGGCATGTCCCCTGTTCCCTGGGGCTTTCTGGGTACACGCCATTTTCCCAAAAGACCAGATTGTCACAGCTCGCTCCTGCCACCTCTGGGGCGCGATGCCATAAATCAGTCCCCTCACAACCCCCAGGCACACACCCACACCTTCCTACACTGCACCACAGCAAGATAAACGAGGCCCTGTCAGGGCACCAGAAAGGGTATAGATGTACTCACTATGAGCCATCACCTTGCCCTGCGACACTAATGTCAAAAGTTTCCCTGTATTTTGTGCCCTTTCTCTTCCCTTGTTCTCCCGCCAAGCCCAACAGTTCACTTGATTCTGGAAGTGCCACTGCTTCACTGTCGTCTTCTTTTTAGAAGATACTTTATAGAAGATGCTACACACACACACACACACACACACATTATGTGTGGCATAATATCTTCAGATAGGCTATTCAAACATAAGTAAAATAACAATTACAGAGAGTTTAGTACAACTCCAGTGAGCGAGTAGAAGCACAAGACATTACTGACAAGACATTCTTACATTACTGTGTGTTTGGGACAGTGTGTTTTTATTGCATACCTTATTGTTTTTCATGGGTCCAATACTCTGATCTTCGACTACTTCAACTACTTAAACATGCTGTATCTGTGAAAGTGAAAATGCCCTCTAGTGGCAGCAAAGTTTACCACAAGCCAACACAAAGAGGCACAACAAAGAAGAGCTTCTTAGGATCAATTTAAAATGTGAGCAACTCATAGCTCTTACTTTGCTGTTGACTTCAAAGAGAGATCATGAGGCCATAGTGGACATTATAATCATATACACTACCAGTCAAAAGTTTGGAATCGGTAAGATTTTTAATGTTTTTAAAATAATTTTCGTCTGCTCACCAAGGCTGCATTTATTTAATTAAAAATACAGTAAAAACAGTAATATTGTGAAATATTATTACAATTTAAAATAACTGTTTTCTGTTTTGAATCTTACCGATTCCAAACTTTTGACTGGTAGTGTGTATTCCATTCTATGCTTCCCCATCCACTCTGACTTCAGGACTAGAAGAGGAACAGAATGTTCTGGAGACTCGCCCAAACTCTATGGGGTTGTAGGAGGTGGAAGTCGGGGGACATATGTTGCTGTGGCGTATCACAGGGCTGTTAGTTTTAATTAGGACCCAGGCTAGGGAACACAGAATGACTGCATCAAAGGTCAGATATACATCAATGGTGGCTGTGAAAATGTCGGCCTGCTCTGGTGGGCCCGGCCCGCAGGCCTAGGGGCCAGAGGGAAGTGAGAGTGAACTTCAAATCCAGGAGACTTTCCACTGCTTAATAAGGACAAGCTGATGCCTATACTGGTTTATCACTCTAATGGGGAATACACAGCCTTCCAGTCCAAATACAACAGATATAGTTTGGAAGAGACCAACTATGTGAGAGAAATGATGAGGTAGAAGAGAAAAGAGAGAAAGCAAAAGATGTGATGAAGTTAAAGAGAGAGAGAGAGTTGAAGGTGCTGAAGTTGCTGTGTGTTAGATGGTTCTCTTTCTTTTTGTTTTCTCATCTCCAACCACTTACTTTGCGAACACATAGTTCTCTTTTACAATAAACCATGCTTCTCTCAGCTTAAGATAATGTCTTTGCTTTTCTCTGCAGTCATTAACTAGTTTTATTGATTTTACCACTACTACCTTTTACCACTTTGTACCTTTTTGTGGCCATTTCCACACTATTGATCAATACATAAAGCCACACTGATCTTTTTTGTGGGATTCTTTGTGGGAACTTAAAAATAGACTCCATTACCTACTAAGTTAGTCTTTGGTTTATATAAGAGATCAGTATCAAGAATGCTTTTAGACTCAAAACATTGCAAAAACAGCAGTTTACATGTGACACGGCATACTTAGCAAAATATATTGCATTTGTGAAGGAATTATAATCACAGGAAACTTTTACTTTTTTAAACCCTTTTCCACACCATTTGAATGTAAATGATTTAAATATATGTAATATAAACTCGAAAATATGAACATCATGTGAATAACTGACAGTATAAAAACATTAAAATTGATAAAATTACAAAAATCATGAACTGATTTTCTGTGCACAATTCTTTGCTTTTTGTGTTTGAATGTTTGTGGCTATATGAGTTATATGAACATATATAAACAACTTTGTATTTTTTGTATTTAACAAACAATATTATTAGTTGTAGGGTGACCAGACTTCCCGTTTTTCCAGGGACAGTCCCGTATTTCAGCTCCATTTTTAGCGTCCGGACTTATTAAGAAAAAATCATGTTTTGTCCCGTATTTCATCTTTACTAAAATTTCTTTATTACTGGGTAATCATAGAACAAGTAGAAGTGTTCTGTCATGCGAGAACAGCCCAATCAATTCGTCGAAGAACAAAAGTACCATCCAATCACAAGTAAGTGAAAGCGTGATAGCCGTAATCGCGCTGAATGACGCACACCAGAAGCGCTCTCTCTCTCGCGCGCGCGCGCTCTCTCTCTTTCCTTCCTTTCCAAGTTCTCTCAGACAGCTCGCGATCAGTTCTCCTTGCGCCTGAATAGTCAAATGCACACATATATTTTCAAAATGTCCATCGTGTGGAATATATCATGTAAATACACTCGGTTATGGCTTAAGTGGACGTAAACAGGTGGATGAAAATCGGATATGTGTCAGTACATCCATGAATTCGGTCTTAAAGGGACAGTAGCCTAATTAAATATTTGTCTGTCATTAATGTTAATCAAACAACAAAAGATGTTAAATAAATGTATACATGGTAACTAAACCTACTGTATCTGAAAAACAAGTTTATTTCATCTCTATCGTATTTGACGTATTGTTTGTAAATTTCTGCTCACCCGTCCCATATTCCACCATGAGAAATCTGGTCACCCTAATTAGCTGGTGAGTTTTTGTCTAAATCCACAATGCAAAGTCAAAGTCTCTCAGTAATAGTAGCATATATATTGCTGTCCCTTACAGTTCCAGCAGTTCATTTCTATCTCTGACCATCTTAAAACGAGGCACAGTACTTCTTTGTCGGACCAGTCTACCTACCGGTAGACATTTTCTTAGCCTAAAACAAAGTTCAGAACAGAACTGAATCTTAACTTCAGAACAGAAGTGAATCTTAACTTCAGAACAGAACCGAATTTTAACTTCAGAACAGAACCAAATCTCATCTTCAGAACAGAACAGAACAGAACAAACAATTGTGACAGAAATTTTCTTAATTGACATAGTTGTAGGTAGCATGTTACTTACATATAATTAAAGCAATATCTGGGCTGACTTTGATACCAGGGGCTGAGGTGAATCTTTTCCTATATGTGATTCACTTCTCACAGTAAGAGTACAAGAAAAAGGAGCACTTTAGAGTTATACAAAAGCGATTACATGAGACTTACGTGAGGACACCTTCACACCTCTGCAGTTTCTTTTTTTAGCACTAAATGGCATGTCTTGTCTCTCAGAAATCACCACCTGGTTCCCACTCACTGTATGTCACTCTAACCGTTTATTCAGCTTACTTGCCTGACATTGCAGTTGTATTTTCCTTCGGGGTCATACTGATGGTAAACACTAGTTTGCTTCCTGGAGCACCTCTCAAGTGTGAAGCTGGCAGTGTGGTGATGAGCTTCATGGATAAGATGACAACACGTAACCTTGCTATGGGAAACACAGTCCCACGCTGCCAGTTCAACTTGTCCTCCCACCAGCCTCGAAGGCCTGAAAGGTTAATTGATTTGTGCCCCTCCTTTTGCGCCACTGTGCGTGTGAGATGCTTCTATGGATATACCATGAAAACCAATGAGAGGGGAGTGGAAAAAAGAGTGGAGGAGAGTAATTGAGAGAGAGAAAAAAGAGATAGCCTGAACAACAGTTCAAGGGGCAGAGGATAAACTGCCTCTGATAAAGGAAAAGACAAATAAAGACTCCTTGGCTCTAAATGAGAGCAGATCCTAGAGCTCTATTGACCAGTTGAGGTGAGCTGGTAAGTTTAAATATATATACAAATTAGGACTGTCAAGTGATTCAAATTTTTAATCTTATTAATTACACGATGTAGCGATTAATTCATTTAATTAATTGAAAATTAATCACACATCAAATTTGGCTGAGAAATTATCACCCAAAGATAATTTAAAGTCATTATTGTGTTAAATGATAAAAGCATAGACATTACAAAAAGTAGCTTCAGAAAGAAATGAAAAAACAAAAAACCTTATTTGAAAACCTTATTCAACATATAATTTATTATAAATGTTTAGGCTACAGCTACCATGAGGCCATGAGGGTGAGTAAGTGATGACATAATTTTTATTTTTGGGTGAACTATACCTTTAATGTTTTTTTTTTTTTTTAAATTAAAATGGAAATATGAAATTATTTTTTAAAATGAAATTATATTTCATTATCTATTTATTCTGTTTATTATTAATAGATATTTTATTATCTACTGTATTTATTTTTTCTACATAAGAAACTAAAATGGCCAGTAGGTGGCGGTAAATGTCATAATGAGTAAATCTATGAGTCATTCATTCATTCAATTCGTTCAAACAGCTGATTCATTCAGGAATGAAGTTAATGGCTCTCTTTATGAATGGGCCATTGAATCATTGTTTCACCCGAATGATTTGTTCAAAAAGTGGATTCATTTCGAAACACCTCTGTGTGTTGAGACCCACAACAGTCTCTGGCTTATAGGTAATATTTTCGTTGGCAAAATTGAGCAAAACAATACTGTGTCTAAAATAACACAATATTAACTTTATTGAACTGTTGTATAAAATCAGTATCACATTTGCACTTGTGCTATTCGGAACAAAATCATCACTCTTGTGATATTGCGCTCATTTCTCGTGTGATATTGCTTATGATATGATATAAATATGAGACAATAACTCATACAGGGGCATTTTAGGGGCATTCTAACTGCATTATATAGGCTGACTCCATCACGCAGTGAGTTGTTGCCCTGCTTCATGTTCCTAACATAGCATAACATAGAGTAATAGGACTGCCAATTTAATACATTCCTTTAAAATGTAATTTTTTTATTTTTATTTAAGAATCATAAAAATTATAAAATTATAAACTATTACATTAAATTACAATTATAAACATTCACACATTTAATCATGACCCTTTTATTAATACTGCTTTATGTATGTATGTATGTATGTATGCATGTGCATGTGCATGTGCATGTATGCATGTATGCATGTATGAATGAATGAATGAATGACTGCAAGCAGCCCAGCTGTCAGGAGGTTTACAGTATTGAGGATGCTGGTCAAGAGACATTTGGGGCAGCAGAGAGAGACAGAATCAGACAGAAAAAGACATGCACTCTACGGCCACAACAAGATATCTTTGTGAAGATGACCTCTGGGTTGCTGACTGTTAAATGTGATACCAGTCCATGTGTGTTCAGTAATCAGAGGCCTGGGGCTCTGTGTCTCCTGTACGTGTCATACTCCATCAGTGCACCGGCCCAGGGACCCACACTACTCTACCGTCACAATGATTTTTCCCCAGCCAGTTAGGCATGCCTTGGCCTTCATCACCTGCACACATGGAACGCTTCGGCAAGCATCACCAGGAGGAGCAATGTGACAGCCATAGTGCTTCCTACTGTAACACTGCCACCAATGTTGTGTTGTACAACAAGTCCTGTGAAATGTTTGTTGGTTGAATTTAAGAACTTGTGTCTTAGCATTCTGTATCTTTCGACATGTCCCGAGGCACAGCTGATGATATATTCTGATAATGCCGAGCGCATGAAATAAACATCCCCGTATCTACAGCCAAAATCTGGCTCTCCAAGGTGGTGTTGACAGTTAAGTTAGAAACCCATGAGTATATCTGCTAACTGTTTTAGGAAAGTTTAAAAAATTTTAGGGGGCAGAGATAAGCAATAACAACTGAAAAGGACACTACGACAATAGCAATAAAGATTTCTCTTTATAATACAGACATCGCTGACAATTTCATTGTGTGATGATGGTATTAATGATTAATGATTAATGGGTAACACTTTGTAATAACCGCATGCTATGAATCATTAGTTAAGCATTAGTAAATAGTCAATTCATCATTTATAAAGCATTAATAAACATGAGTAAGCAGTTTATAAATACAGCTATAAATGCTTTGTTCTTGATCTATCTATCTATCTATCTATCTATCTATCTATCTATCTTTAAAACTTTTAGACAAGTCACCATAAAAAAAATCTTCTCTTGAGGAAATGCTTTTCTAGTTAAACATTATTTCTTTGAATTTCAGTTTGCTATCTCAATTCATATTCAGGAATTTAATTAAGATTTAAAAGGCATTCTCAACTGAATTCTGAATGGCACACAACCTTGATATGTACATACAGTTTTTCTCAGTTGATTTGGTACATTTCTCGAATCATCCTTAAAATTTGCAAACCAGTAAGTGCATTTCTCTAAACAATTCGTACAAACAGCACCACACATTGGATTACCTGCAAAAGCCTGCAACTTGCTCAAAATCCTTAGTTCATCTCTCAAAAGCAAGCATTTATATCAATGAACATATCAGTGCCATCAGAATGACAAGTCCTTGTGTCATTTTTCACAAACAAGATGTTTAGCCACATTGTCAATAGTGTACTATATCAGTATTTTCAAATGTAAACTATGGCTACGATTTTGATGACAATGACTGTAAACGCACAAGACTGCACTTTTTTCTGTATATATGGCATTTATCAATTTTAACAGTATAAATCGACACAGTATATGGGATATTGATTACAAGAGACTATATATATATAGTATAGATATAGTATGTATCTGTATAAAGTTTATTTAGCCTACTATATACTGTAAAATGCAAAAGTAATATGCTACTGTAAGTGTGAAAATGGTACTGTAATACTAAGCATTGCAGTACTATCAGAGTACAGTGCACTTTGTTGAAATACAGATGTTTGAATGATTGAGGAAATGGTCATTATCTCAACATTCAGCTGCACCTTTGTACCCGCCTCAGCAATATAAGGTCATGGTTGAGGACACAGTCCACAATAGTGGCCTTTATTTAATCAGAAACGTGCCTACGTCCTTTGCCTTACCTCTTCCTCTGTTTTGCCTCCCTACCCTTCCACCACACATCCTTACTCCTCTTCTTCTTCTAGGCTGTTGACCCTGTTTGTTTCCATGTTGTTCTTCCATTGTCAGAGTGTGTAACACTGTGTTGTGGTCTGTCTACATATGCTTCCCAAATGAAGCTTCATGAGATGCACCTCTGAGTTATTTTAGAGAACTTGTTGATCATTGGTTGAACTAATGCTTTACATTTCCCTTCATAGGTGAAATTCAAAATTCACCTCCGCAATTCATCAAATCAGGACAAATTTACAAAAAAAAAAAAAAAAAAAGTCTAATAGAAATGTATAGAAAATATACTTGATGCATTATGACAACTAGTTCAACCATTCTACATTTAATGACTTATGCGATGAACTAATGCCTTGATGTTTTGAAGGGTAAGACTATTCAACAGGAAACCATTTAATATATTTTGATCAACATGACATAAGCAATTGATAATGGAAACAGCAGACATTGTACATAATTGAATGAATGAGAAACAGCTTTTATGATCTGCACACAAGTGACTAGATGATGTCAAGGTTGAACAAGTAGTTCTGAGAAATTGTGATCTGAGAAATGCACCAAAGCGACTGAGAAAAACTGTAAAACATACACAGTTAAAATCTATTGTATTTCAGATGGCTACATCCATCCATCCATTCTCCAAATCGTAGGGTTTTATCCCAGTTTCTCGGGCTGAACTCAGGGAAACACCCTGATTGGATGGCCAGAAGCTTACAGCACGTTGTATTGCAGGCGGTCTGCCACCCATGCTTAGCTTCTGGGATCAGATGAGATTGCACATTTACATGGATGTATGGCCATGAGCTGTATGGCTACATGACCAGCTAAAATCTTTTTTCTTTCCTATTTTTCCCTCATTGCTAAAATTCAGTGAGATCCAACAAAATTTGATCTGGTACCAACCAAGCTATATATTCTATATATTCTAAGTACAAAATATGTTCTAAGTACGTTTTGCTAACATTAGCATTAAGTTATTTAAAAAAAAAAAAATTCTAGATGCAAACATTATGGGATTGTTACATTTGGGGGCGGCACGGTGGCTCAGTGGGTAGCACTGTCGCCTCGCTGCAAGAAGGTCCCTGGTTCGAACCACGGCTGAGCCAGGAGTCCTTTCTGTGTGGGGTTTGCATGTTCTCCCTGTATCAGCATGAGTTCCAGCTCTCTCAGTACTGTCAGGAAGGGAATCTGGTGTAAACCTTCTCCAAATCAAAAAGTGTGTGTGTGAAGCGGACCCTGCAAATGAATGGAAATAATACTAGGAAGATGAATGGATGGATTGTTATATTTGAATGTTCTCTGAACATTCTGAAACAAGTAGTAACATTTACAGTAGTTAGACAAGCATCACGCTAAAACATTTCAGAAAAAACTTTCCATGTACTATGTCAATTCACCTTTATTTATATAGCGTTTTTTACAATGCAGATTGTGTCAAAGCAGCTTTACAGTGATAACTGGCAAATAATTTTGGCTGCACATTGTCCAGCTTAAGTAAGTTCAGTACTGATTCATTCCATTGTAAAAATCAATAGTTATTAATTTAGGTAATTTATCTGTATATCAGCACTGGAGAAAACAGTGATGTCATCGTCCAGCTCAGTTCTGTTCGCATACTATGGTGTCAATGCAGGCAGATCAAAAACACTGTTAAAATATCAAGTGTCCCCAACTAAGCAAGCCAAAGGCGCTAGTGGCAAGGAACCCAAACTCCAACAGGTGACATCAGGTGACCAACAGGCGACAAAACTGGAGAAAAATGAAACCTTTCTATGCATAAATAATGTTTTTGTGTTAATGTTTTGAGTACATTATTAAATACCAGTTTACTTTGAACAAACTTTCTATTTACAAAACTGGAAGAACATTCAGAACTTTGAGAGAACCTTGCCAGACTGCTAGTCAAAGTTCTGAGAATGTTTCCTTCAATGGGAAAGACTACTGCTAGAAGTTAGACACCGATCACTTACATGAATCTCCAAGGAAAATTGTATACACATCTTCGAGATAAGGTAGCATTACCAAATGAAATTGTTTTATTCATCCAGCAATTTACTAATTTTTTCCTACTGACTCTCTCAGTACAGTATAATTAAAAGCTGAGGGTTATCCACTGTATCTGCAGAGTAATTACAGATGAACATGCAGAGTAAAACACTGATATAGAGAGAGCTGAAGGTTAAGTGCAGTGAAAGAGGCATTGTTGGCTGATTGAAGAGACTGGCACATGAAGGAGAGTCATGTCTTTTACGAAATCAAATCTTTCTGTAATCCCTAATCCCGAGAGTGCAATATCTAGAGAATGAATTTTTTCATTTTATCAAGGTTGGGAAGATGGGAATATTGCAGTGTCTGGGATTTCAGCACTGAGGATGTGTGTGGTATGTGTGTGTGGTGGTTTGGGACGGTGGTGGGGTTAAATGAAAAGAACTGATCCGCCGCTGTGTGCCAGAGCCATGGCTGATTACAGGCAGGGAAGTGGAGGCAAGGCTCTGCAGTGTAAGAATGAGGTGGAGACGCTGGAGCCGTGTGTTGCAGTATAGCGCTGACCCCTGCTGCAAAGGTGCATGGAGCTATGGGGTGAATTACAGTCAGTGGCAGAGGGAGCGGATACGGTTCACAGAAGCTGCCGGGATTGCAGGAGAACATACAAAAGGCTGTGAATATGAACACAGGAGCTTCAGTAAATGAACACTATGCTGCAGAGATGCGCTTTCCCTTTCATACTCTGTTGCACACGCTATTAAAGTCTCTACAGGAGATTGCACATGGGATCACATTTATGCACAGATTGCATTTACATGTGTTAGTGGATAAAGCACATCATTTAAAGAGATAGAACATCGAAAAATATATACAGTATTCTGCAGAACACACTGCACAAACTTTTTTGTTCAGATAATAAAAGTAATTGTGGTCCAAAGCTCCGCTGACTTCCATATATATTTTTGTGTTCCATAAAAGAAAGAAAGACATTTCAGGTTTGTAACAACATGAGGGTATGCAAATGATGACAGAATTTTTATTTTTGAGTAAACTGTTATACACATTCCCTTTTAACACTGCTTGTTGAATGTAATACATTATACTGCAAGTATAGCAAGTGTTATGTAATCTCTTTTTTCAAGAACCTGTTAAATTTACGCCTTAATGTCTTTTTTTCAAATTAGTAATACACATTTATTTTATGCGTATTTATTTACCGACAAATACAATTGACAAACTCTCCCTCTCCTGTGTTGGGAGAAATAGGAGTATAAGGTGTGCGAACAATGTTGGAGTTGTAATATGTGTGAGCATGTTGGATGTAATTGTTATAGAGAGTGTTTCATGCCACAAAGTTTTCTTTCAGCCCACCTGATTTATGCTTTATAACCTTCTTACACTTACTTCTGGTAAGCAAAAGTAAATCCAAGTACTCAATTTCTTAGATTTCTCAGAATCTCTGTTAGACAGTGTGAAAAAGTTACACAAAAGAACAGAAATTTACAATAAGGTTCAATTAGTTTACATTAGTTCATACACAAGGCATATATATATATATATATATATATATAGAACATATTTGGTCAAAATAAATTGAATGTTAATTTATACAGCTTGAAATGTAAAAAATGTATTAGAATGTGTAGAAGTGAACATTAACCTATAGATTAATTACCACTATGAGTGACACAATATCATGACACTTAACTTTAAAAAGTAACCTTCTCCAACACTGACTGCCATTGTGTCCTTGAGAAAGGCACTTGACCCTCTGTATACTCTGGAGTCTCACATAATTGCCCTGTTCTTTAAACCTATCTTTCGGTCTGTGTGAGATGATAAGAAAGTGACGGCAAGATAAAAATACCTAGGTCTGTGCGGGATAGACTAGAAATAAAAATTCTCCAAAAAAAGTAATTTTCCAACACATTTTCAAACTCAGATTCAGAAACTGAGCACAAAACAAAAGCTACCAACAGTCCTAATTAGTTTCTGACAGCAAGGAAGTTTGTATTTACGAATTGGGAAGTCGCGTTTACTACATCAGGTGCATTGAAGTCACATTCTTCGGAGCAAGATGGCAGTGTACCTTCTCTTCACGAGTTTGTTTGGCCATATAATCTTTAAGCTATTAAGGTTAAATATATTTGGCTTGCTGTCCGCAGTCGATGGGCTTGAGGAAGCGGCATCAACTCGAGCTTACATATACCCACCCAGTGGGATGCTTAAATTATGTTGGTGGTGTTGGGCAGGTGGAAGAATGCCAAAACAGCTGATGCCGGAGCAAGTTGAGCAAGTTATGTTTATAATTAATTTATGAAGCCACTGTAAAATTGGTCTCATTCTAATACAATGCTATTGTATTTTGTGCAGGCAGTTAGCTTATTTCATTGTAAATAAAATGCCTGACAATTTCTCTGCTAAATACATAAAAGTTCTCTCATGAAACTCTAGATGGTGCAGGCTGATAGGTCCTTAACTCAATCTGCTTGCAATCACATCATTCTCTATAGGGCACAGCTGATTGGTTCTTGCTGTATCAGTAGCCAATGAGCTCACATGCTCAACCTTCAAATACTTGGGTAGCATTGCCAAATACTTAGTGCAATGCATTTTCAGAAACCCTTCACCCTCCCCAGCTCCACCTGTATACATCTGCTACGGGTAATTCATGTTCGCTATATTGTACAGCAGCAGCAGCAGCATGTCTTACTTGCTCACAGCACCTTGTCATGTATGTATTGGCAGTAGCAAGTCCCATACTTGCTTTGCAGCAGCAATAACCAACAGCAGCAGCAGCAGCAGCAGCGTAGGAGATCTATTCCGCCAAGACCAAATATATCAACTATCATACCCATTACCATGCCAAACACTCAGAGAGTTGTCATGACAGAACTATAAGTACTGTAACACCATGTTTCTCACTGACATGCCCCCAACTCATAAACTCTGGGCTTAAAGAAAATCCCAAGCTTCAAATCAAAGCCTTCACTTTGTCGTGGCGTTCATGTGCATTTAACTCACAAATACGATCTTTCAGACAATGCACCAAGACTGTCTGCATTCCTCCGAGCACATGCAGCCAACAGGCAACTAAGCACCGACGGGATCTCCAGAAGAGGCCGAGGGGTAAGCGAGGGGCTTGAGCCGAGGTGAATGAAAAGCTAGTGCTTGGTTTTAAGCAGAACAGCGCACAGAGCAGCAGTCTTATTGTCCAACAAGCACATTGGCCTGGGTCTCTCTCTGAGATTGCATTGTGTCTCCGCCTGTATGGTGGGACATACATTATTCAACACTCCCAGGATGCCTCGCTGATGAGTCACAGTGCAAGCGCTGAGAAAGGGATGAGAGACTGAGAGAAAGAGAGAGGGAGGCAGATGGAGAGGAATGCCCATTTAATTTTTGGTGAATAAAACAAGAGCTTCAACAATGCTGTGAGGGCACCATGCAATAGAGTTTTGTTTCTTATTGTGCAGTTGTCTTTGAATCCTTGGCAAAGCGTTTTTTTTTCTTTCTTTTTCTTGGCTCAGAAGCAGAGATTGCGCTGTCAAGTTCTCATGTCTTTTTCATCCGGAACCACTGGTAACAAAGGAAAATACATATCAATAAATACCAGTTAGAGAAAGAGAGTAAGTTATTTCAGAATATGAGATGACAGGCTGATGTATTCCACACAGTGCTGGGTTGGAACAATAGCTGCACGAATCCTGAAATTTTCAAAACCAAAGCTTTATTTCATGAGTGAAACAGGCAAGTGCACTGTTCCACTTTAGTTTGCAGGAATGTTGTAGTACAGGACGTGCAAACTGCAAAGTCACTCTGAATGCTATCGGACTATCATTGAACTGCCTTTTAAATATCTTATGCACATAATGAGAGTCAAGCTAATATCCATCATTTCCCTTTTCCTTTTAACCTCAATGTCCCTTTTATATAGCTCACTGTGCTTGTGTGAATGTGTGTGGGGCAGGTTTTGCCTACATTACAGAGACCAAATGTCCCCACAAGGATAGTAAAAGCTGAAATGACCTACATTGTAAGGAGCAGCCAATGGTCCCCATGAGGGGAACTGTGTAATAAACAGGGGTGTTTGACATTCTATACTTTTGGGACAATGAAATGTCCTGTGCGGTGACATGCTGTACTCCATTCAATACTATTGTAAACAGCATATATACAGTGTCTAAAACATAATCATACATGAACAACTTTACAGATGTAAAATAATTAGCTTAAATATATATATTAGTGATGCACCGATACTAAATTTCTCTGCTGATACCAATAGCCGATTATTCAGAATGATATTGGTCGATGCCGATACCTATGGTTTGGTTTTTCTTAGGGAAAAAAAATCTCTCCCAAATAATGTTGCAAACTATACAAGGAACCCTCATTTGGTACACTACAATATTAGAGGTTACAATTAACAACATAGGTATTATATTCAGCTGCTGTTTATTTTCAGATATAATAATTACACTCAAATAAGAACTGTATGAATTAGTATCACATAAGGTAGATTCATAAGCACTTGTTGTCTTCATGGAAAATTTACACAAACATATAATTAACAGTAAATAAGCTCCTTTCTAGTTTTTTTTTATTTTACTTTTTTTTTTTTTATAGATAGCTAAGGATCTGTGAACATTGGAAAACATTTCTGAGGTAAATGTGACATGATGTGGCATTGTTCACAAACTGTTTTATTGACGTCTTTCCATGGTTGGAACAAAAATAAAATGATTATATGAGACATGATACATTCCGGTAAGTTGCACTATATCTTTCAACATACCTTTGATGTTCATGCATGTTTTTTGTGATATAACTTGTATTGAAGAGGAAGAAAGGACTCGCGCTCTGTGCTGCCGCCTGAACTGAGGCGTTACAGTGATCTGACAAGTCAAGAGCGTCAAAATGCCATTTCTTGTTTGAATTTCATGATAAAATGGACAGAATTTGAAAACTGAAACTTTTATTCTTAGAAGTAACAAAGCACAAAGCTTTTTGCGATTATTTAAAAAAAAAAAAAAAAAAAAAAAAAGAAAGAAAATGCAGACCTGGCAACCCTGGCTTGAACTACGGGTGATTCATAGGGTCAAAAAGAGCCTGCTTTAACGTCACCATAGCTGTGTCTCATTTCGAAGGCTGCGTCCTCCGGAGGTCGCATTCAAAGGATGCATATACGTCATTGAGGCTGTATCATTTCAGAAAAGTAAGTAGGACACTCCAAATGTGACCTTCGAATGCGTCCTTCTTTCACAGGAATTCGGAGGATGCATGAGGTGTATCCTTCGCTGCTGCAGATAGCCCACAATTCTTTGCGTCGCTGTTAACAACCGTCATTTATATGAAAAAAAAAAAAAAAAACGGCAGAGTCGGCAAATGTACATGTACAGTACAGCGAAGATGCGGTGTTTAAATGTAAGTAGTTTCAAGCTGGTTTTTGTTTTAAACTTTGTTCTTCTTAATATCCTCCTCCTTTGTCTCTGTAACAGATATCTGTTGTACATACACCGCAGCTCCTCAAGCATTAACCAAAATAAAACAAGTAAATACATTTTCTTTTCAAATTACTTTCAAATTTTACTTAAATTTATAAATAATTTTCATATAATTTCATGATACTTCCTGTTTCCTTTCCTGCCCATGTGTTCTACGAAGAACGTCTCATTTAATTCTGGTTAAGGACACTCCGTATACCGCATCCTTCACAGGATGCGTCCTCTGGAGGATGCAGCCTTCGAAAATAAATTAAATGAGACACAGCTTATTTTTAAACTGTTGATGCGTTAAAATTCAACAAAAAGTGATTTTCTTCACACACAGTAAGTATGAGTTGCAGTCGGAACACGTTTTTCCGCACCCTTTTGATTGACAGGATATAATTGGCCCTGATCATCGGCAGTTTTTAAACAAGTCTATATATATATATATATATATATATATATATATATATAAAACAGTATATTGTGGAAAAATTATTAAAATTTAAAATACCAGTTTTCTATTTTAATATATTTTAAAATGTAATTTATTCCTGTGATGGCTGAATTTTCAGCATCATTACTCCAGTCTTCAGTGTCACATGAATGACATGATCCTCCAGAAATCATTCTTAAATGCTGATTTGGAGCTTATGAAACATTTCTTATTATTATCAATCTTGAAATACCTATGAATGCTAATAAGAACATATATGAGGTGTAACTTGTGTAACACGCTCTAATAAAACATGTTGCTTGTCAATTTACCACCATCATGATTCTACATTGATGCTGAAATGAAAATCAAACAGAGAATAAAGAATGGAAATATGCTCACTTTCAATCCCGGTGGTCTTACAGAAGCTCCTGCTTTGACGTTAACTGACTTACGTAACTAGGGCGCTTTCAGTAATTTAATTCCTCTAATGAGAGTAATGTTTTCTCCATGCATCCTCCCTACTTCTTTCTTTATAATTTTTTTTGTCCGACCTCTTTCTCTTTCACACCATCACCCTAGAAATTGTGAATCAGTTCCACTTTATCCAGGCTGGGGCAGATTCTTATCATTAACAGTCTGGTTAACACATTGATTTTTTTAAAAGAAGAATCCTAGAGAGACTAAGACTATTCAAATGAAGGCCAGGATTAACAAACAATTATCGCAATGTCCCCCAGATGCTAATTAAGCACGTCTATAGGTAGTCAGCCTTAAAGCAATTCCAGGGGCTATTTAAACAAAGCGAGCCATCCAGACATTTAAAGAACGAGGCATACAAAGTTTAAGATGAGGTTATGTGAGAATTGCTATGCGTCTTGATTAGGATTTTGCCCCAGGGTGACAGGAGCTGTTAAGAAACATAACCATGCACGACTATTGAACGGCAAGTTACTCTTTCCAATCCTCCTTCAGCGTCTTTCCTTGTTATATAATGGTGATTATGGAGGGCCGCTGTCTTGATACAGCATCGGAGCAGCCTCAGTATTATACTAATGTTCAGAAGTGACAGCTAGTTTTGTGATCCACACTAAGTAGTTCTGTGCGGCAGGAACCTAGGCACAAAATGGCATTTTTCATGCACAATTGCTTCTGTGACCTCATCTTTTGGTGTCCATCCAATAAAAAAAAACAAGACAAAAAACAATTACATTCTAAGAGGCGAGTGAGAGAGATCTTAAGTCTGCATAAAATGCATATAATAACCTTGGTGAAATTAAAGAGTTAGTTTACCCAAAATAGAAAATTCTGTCATAATTTACTTACCCTCATATCGTTCAGAATGAAGATATTTTTAATGAAACCTGAGAGATTTACGTTCCTCAATTTAAAGTCTATTAAGAAATCGTAAAAGCAATCCATATAAATCAAGAGGTTTATTTCCAATTCTTCTGAAAAAGCACAATCGCTTTATATGATGAACAAATTTATTTTAGGCTTTTATTCACATACTGTATAAACATTGATAAACGCACATGCACAGAACACATCAAATCAATAAATCTGTATATTAATTTGTGTTTCAAAGATGAAAGAAAGTCTTATGGGTTTGAAATGATACATCCATTTAATTGTTTAATGTCACGTTAGTTTCAGTTTTCATGGACTTTCAGTTTTGTTTTCATTTGTCACATGTTCCTTTGTTTGTGTTCCCGCCTGTCTTCCGTCTCCATGGTCACCGTCATTATGAGTTCACGTTTGTCAGCTGTGTATCATTTAGCTCCTTGTTATCTGCACTACTTCAGTTCCTGCCTTTATGTTATTCTTTGTCCGGTCTCGTAGCTAGTTATGTGTGTGTACCCTGATGCCTGTTCTGATTCTTGTTTGGATTATTATATTAAACTGTTTGAACTTTATTCGTCTTCGTCCTTATCTGCCTAAGCACACAGCGTTACATTTAAAGAGTTTAAACATAGGTTTTTTTTTTTTTTTTTTTTTTTGCATGGGTATACGTTATTTGATTAGGGAGAATGGGGCAAGTTGTCACAAGTAACGATAAGATTTTGTGTTTATATTAGCAAATGCTTGTTTTCTCTATCAGAAGATTTGTATGTTGGTTTCAAACATCTAGTTTAAAATAAATTTTAACATAAAAAAATTATAATTTCATCATAAATTTGCTATAGCTTTTGGGCAAAAAGAAATAAATAAATAAAAAATAATAATATTTATTAAAAACATAAAATATAAATACACAAAAGGATATAATAAAAAATGAACACTATTTTTAGTGGAACATGGCATCATATAAATGTATGTGTATTGCAATATTTTTTGATAAAAACAAATATTTGATTTTTATAATTACATTTTTTTTTTTAAATTTAGAAGAAAAACCTATTTAAAAGCCATTTAGTGTGACAACATGCTCCACTATTGGTCAATATGTGTTCAAATAACGTTTATCTTTTTACTTGGGCAATAACGGTGGAAATGTTCAATAATAATCTAGCCAATACTTTAATGCTTATACAGAAATTGAGTTTTAAAAATAAACATATTAGGTGCCCTTAACTACTATGTACTTACATTTAAATTAATCATTTGATTCAATGCACTTATTGTGTACATACCTGTTTTTATATTGTACTTATATTAAAAATACCTGCATGTAATTACATCTGTAATTAATTTCTGTTATTACATTTATAATTAAACTGTTGACCCTTCCTTACACCTTAACCGACCCTTAAATCTACACCACCAAACCTTTCCCTAACCTTACCTTACCCGTATTCCATCTCAATAGCAGCAAAAGTGTTTTGCAATACAATTTCAACACAATAAGTACATTGTAATTATTTTTTTCATGTAAGTACATAGTAGTCAAGCCCACCTAATATAAAGTGGGACCAACATATTCACTAGAGTAAAAAGTGTGGCAAAAAGCCTGAGTCTCTTCTTCTTTTGTTCTTGTTTATGCTTTCTTTTTTCTTTTTTTTTCTTTCTTTTTTTAGTAGGTGTGTTTGAAGTCACCAGTTAAAGACATTCTCACCACAGGCTCCTAAAAAGCTCTCTGCAGACCTCGCTCAATCTAACCTGGTTTTTCGTTCCATGTGTAGGGCTGACAACAGCAGAAAAGACAGTTTCAGACATGTTCTTAATCTGAAGCTATTTGGCTCAATACAATTTCCTTATTGTACCTCTCTGGTCTGCTGCTTTCTCCATCACCTGCTTCACTAATCTGAAATAATAAAAGAGAGCTGGCAACCCTAGGCATCCCTTATCCATTAATACACATCTATATGAGTCCCAAAGAAATAAAGGAGTGAGAGAGTGTGAAAGTATGCTAGTGTTCCTCATCCACCCGCCTCTCTGCCCCCAAACAAAAGAACGAAGAGCGGTATAAGAGTTTTCTAAACGGATGAAAGAAGGGTGGAAATTCTTGATGGGTGTGGGAAAAATGACTTGGCTGGAGGGAGCCAAAAAGCTGCAGGATTGTGTCGCATTTATGAAAACCACCATTAAGTATATGAAAGGTTGTGAAATTCTTCACGGGGATTGTAGGCGTCTATTCAGAGAGGAACACGTTGGCTATTGTGTTTAGTGCCAGAGTAACCTCTGCTGAGCTTAAACATCTTAATACTGCTTGCAATTCAAATTGCCAACACTTACTTAAATTGTTCTTTGTATGATCAATAAACGCCCCCACCTGAACGCCATTATTAGCACATGAATCAGTTTAACTGGCTTTATAAAACTGTTGACAGTTTCATGGTACATTGACAATTAATCTGAAATGTTAAACGAGTTCTGCTGCATCACCTTTTGCAATCCACATTTGGTTCTTCATGACACATGTAATGCTGCACCATGTGATAAAAGTCTGATGTAATCCTTGGAAGAAGAAATTCAGGGTACAGCAGCAGATCCCAGAGCTATCAGGCAAAGAATCAAAGCTTTATGAGTAAACAATGTCAAACCTCAATATTATGATCCACTGGTGGTTTCTAAGACAATGCAGCTGGCACAATAGTGCCTCAGACAAACAACTCCACTCCCCCAAGAATTCACTTCCTCGTAGATAAACGGAAGGGTTTCTCTACACTGGCTCTTTTCTGAGTTAAAGAAAAAAGCAGGGTTGTGATATTATTTCATGACTGTACATGCTGTACATTCATGATGTATATCATTCAGTCACTGTTACAGCATATTGAAGTGCAAAAAGTAATATATATATATATATATTACTTTTTTGCACTTCAATATGCTGTAACAGTGATGCAGCAGAACTCGTTTAACATATATATATATATATATATATATATACACACACACACAATACATCCACATTTTGTTATGTTTCAGCCTTATTCCAAAATGGATTAAATCCATTGATGGGGTTGATGGGGAGTGTCGGTGCACAGCCATTTTCAGATCTCTCCAGAGATGTTCAATCGGGTTCAAGTCTGGGCTCTGGCTGGGCCACTCAAGGATATTCACAGAGTTGTCCCGTAGCCACTCCTTTGTTATCTTGGCTGTGTGCT
The DNA here is from genome assembly GCA_037950665.1 of Hypophthalmichthys nobilis. Classification (NCBI taxonomy): domain Eukaryota; kingdom Metazoa; phylum Chordata; class Actinopteri; order Cypriniformes; family Xenocyprididae; genus Hypophthalmichthys; species Hypophthalmichthys nobilis. The sequence goes on along the minus strand of CM075483.1, from coordinate 6,627,049 downwards.
TAGGGTCCTTGTCCTGTTGGAAGATGAACCTTCACCCCAGTCTGAGGTCCAGAGCACTCTGGAGCAGGTTTTCATCAAGGATGTCTCAGTACATTGCTGCATTCATCTTTCCCTTGATCCTGACTAGTTTTGCAGTTCCTGCCGCTGAAAAACATCCCCACAGCATGATACTGCCACCACCATGCTTCACTGTAGGGATGGTATTGGCCAGGTGATGAGCGGTGCCTGGTTTCCTCCAGACATGACGCTTGCTATTCAGGCCAAAGAGTTCAATCTTTGTTTGTTTAGTGTCCTCCAGGCGGGCTGTCATCTGCCTTTTACTGAGGAATGGCTTCCGTCTGGCCACTCTACCATACAGGCCTGATTGGTGAAGTGCTGCAGAGATGGTTGTTCTTCTGGAAGGTTCTCCTCTCTCCACAGAGAAACACTGGAGCTCTGTCAGAGTGACCGTCGGGTTCTTGGTCACCTCCATGACCAAGGCCCTTTTCTCCCCGATCACTCAGTCTGGCCGGGAGGCCCGCTCTAGAAAGAGCCCTGGTGGTTCCAAACTTCTTCCATTTATGGATGATGGAGGCCACTGAGCTCATTGGGACCTTCAATGCTGCAGAAATTTTTCTGTACCCTTCCCTAGATCTGTGCCTTAACACAATCCTGTCTTGGAGGTCTACATACAATTCCTTGGACTTTATGGCTTGGTTTGTGCTCTGACATGCACTGTTAACTGTGGGACCTTATATAGACAGGTGTGTGCCTTTACAAATCACGTCCAATCAACTGAATTTACCACAGGTAGACTCCAATCAAGTTGTAGAAACATCTCAAGGATGATCATTGGAAACAGGATGCATTTGAATTAAATTTTGAGTGTCATGGCAAAGGCTGTGAATACTTTGTGATTTTTTTTGTTTTTTATTTTTAATAAATTTGCAAAGATTTCAAACAAACTTCTTTCACATTGTCATTACAGGGTATTGTTTGTTGAATTTTGAGGAAAATAATGAATTGAATCCCTTTTGGAATAAGGCTGTAACATAACAAAATGTGGAAAAAGTGAAGAGCTGTGAATACTTTCCGGGTGCACTGTATATATATATATATATATATATACACTCACACACATACTTGTATATGTGGTTTACGGGGACTCTCCAGATGTAATGGTTTTTATACTGTACAAACTGTATATTCTATCCCCCTACACTACCCCTACTCCTAAACCTACCCATCACAGAAAACATTCTGCATTTTTTAAAAAAACTCTGTTTAGTATGTTTTTTAAACCATACGTTGTAATACCCATGTCATTATACACATTTGTGTCCTCGTAAACCATATATACAAGAACACACACACACACACTGGCTTGTGGTATAAATTTTCCCACCTTTTTTGCATGGAAACAAACACAGCAAAGCTGCTGAAATTGGCCCCTTAAAAATCAGAATAGCACAGGACACGGCTAAATCCACAAGCTCAACAGTCTGCCTTCAAGCCTCTCAAGCAGAGAGCATAACAAGTGGGTTTCTAGGGTTTATTATCACTACATCTACTCTGTGTGGAGTTGCAGCCTACATTCAATGCAGAGAAAGAACATACTTTTAAATAGTTACCTTACAATTTTGTCTCACCTTATATTAAGGCAGTAATAACTTGCACTTATAACTTGCACATATATACATGGTGTGAGTACAGCTGTTTCTGTAGCTGCAGTGATTTTGAAGGGGAGGAGGCTGCGGACAGCCATCTGTATTCTCTTCCTCCCCTTCACCTGCTGGTGAGTCCTTAATCCTGCCCTGCTGTGCATTTAATTTCCTCTTAACTAGAATGCAAATATGTATAATAAGGTTAACAATCTGAGATGTTTGTGTGCAAGAGAAATTTGAAAAGTATAAAAAAAGGTCTGTTGTGAATTCAGTAGAAGAAATCATGCCGAGTGACACTGGTTAAGATCTTTTATTTTTATAACACTTTACTGGCTTTTTTGTGCCGCTCTAATCATCCATCATGATTCTATGGCACTGTGCCCACTATACGTAAAACAATGGCAGTACGTGGCCAGTGTGTTAACATGCAGCTGGGATAAAGAGTGGGAATCTATAAGGGATCATGCTTGGGCGCAGTGCAGTGAACTCGTCATTTTCCCTGTAAGCTTGTCAGAAGAAGTGTGACCTCCAAACTCTGTGTTATGCATCATGCATGCATTTTAGTAAGCTTAATTGCTTCACACCACAGGGGAGCAGTCTTCATGTTTATGGTCATTACAGGCAGATATTTGCTCAACACTCCAGACAGGAGTGACGGCTTGACTTAGTATCCCAGTTCAACAAGGTTAAGCTCACCTTAATAAAACTTTAAGGAGCCATCAATGTTTAAATATCAGGTTTACAGCACGCGTTTGCTGTAAACCAAACAAGCGTCATGTCAACCAAATAACAATGAGTAATCACAATTAAAGTCCCCCTGTGGTGAAAATCAAGTTTTTAATGTTGTTCATATGTCTATCTGGTGTTTTTAACATGCTTTATGACAAACCATGTGCAAATTCATAAGTCAACACCATTGCTGAGTATTTTCTCTTTAAAACTGCAGTAAACCACAGACAGTCTCAAACCCGCAGTTTGAAATCGCTGATGTTTCTGACGTCACAAACCACCTTGTAACCAATCATGTCAACGTGGCAGCGGGCTTTAGCATATCATTAACAAGTAAGTCTCAAAAGAAGGTAATCCCGGTATATTTTTCTGTTGATGTGTAAAATCAGGTAGATTTAGCATGGCACATGTATGATGCATATTACGATGTTATGGTGAACTATATGCCTTTCTCCACTTACGTTCTGAGTTGTTCAAAACGTTTCTAAGGTTACTGATTGTTAGAAGGCAGCTGACTGACTCGTGAATGTGAACATGGTTTGTGTTAGCAACATTAGCAACACATTATTAGCTGTTTGATAACATAGTCAAGCTAATCATATTAATTACCGTTATGTGTCCGATGTTGTAAAAAGTGATACCATTGTGCAGTGTTTACCTCAGTAAGTTGACCGAGTGGATCTCGTCAGAGCTTGTGCGAGTGAGTGGAGGCGGGGCTTATTATCATATTCATAGATCTGTGTATATTAAATGAGGCAAAGGTGTAGAGTTACATTCAAGCTATTTTAAGGCATTAAGATTTTTTTTTTTTTATAGGAAAAACGTTTAAATATGTAATTTTGGTAATCAAAGATGAGTTTTAAGGGATAAAATTATTGACTACAGGGGGACTTTAAGAATTATAAAACACAGTTAAGAGACTAATTTCTGATTGGAAGAGCCAAATTTTGTAAAAAGCTGATAAAACGCATTGCTGTAAACAGCCAACAGTTAGGTTACTGAACAGTATTACTTTGTGGAGTAAAAGATGCTTATTTTGATTATTATGATTCATCAATGTAACTATTAAATGAAAATAGATTTTTTTATCATATTGCTGTTGCCTGTTAAACAAAGGGTAAACAAAGTGTAAAAAACGTGTTACCCTTTATAAAATCACTGTACACAGTAAAAAAAGAATTTCCTTAATATGTATTTTTCTGTTACAGTAAAAATAGCTCAATATTACGGAACCTCTAAAGGGACATGATGATGAAAATAAAAATGAAATGGGAGAAAAAATTATGTCAATGTTTTTACGTTCACTCCCAAAAGTGGTGAACGCAATTTTTTTCTTCCTCCAATTATTTCAATCATATGGAGCCCCACACATGCACTGTACAACCCAACAAGTTAAGATAACTCATTTAATTTGATGAAACCGATTACCTCAATTGAGTTAAGTTAAAAAAAAAAAAAAAACAATAGTTATGAGTACTCTGAACTTATTTTAATTGATTCCACTAAAACAAGGATATTTCTTAATATGCAATTAAACTTTACACTGCATTTAAAGACTTTATATAGCTGAAACTTCACTATATTGAGTAAAACCAGTGAAATTACAAACTTTTAAATGAGTGCTTGCAGTTAGTGCCAGCTCACAATAGCACACACAAAGTAAAATTCAATAAGTTAAGGTAACTCATTACATTTGATGAAACCGATTACATTAATTAATTAAAGTTAAGAAACAAGTAGTTATGAGTACTCTGAACTTAATTCAGTTGAGTTCACTAAAAAAAGCTATACATTGCTGTTAGGTAATTAAGTGAATAATTAAGTAATTAATTAAGTGATGATTGAGAATTAGTCATGAACACCTGCTGTTAACAAGCAGATTCACTGAAGAAAAGAAAAACAAGAAGACAACTGACTTCAGCACAGCCTTAGATTAAATCAACTGAAGATAAAAGAAGACATAAAATCCCCCAAGATCTCAGCAGAGGATTAAACAACTCCACAAACATCATTACCAGCTTCACTTATTACTTATGTTATTGAGAATTAAAAGAGGTTTAGAAGTTGATGATTGAGTTTTGTTTAAGGTCACCATGACGGAGATCAGCAGTTGCTTTATTGGGCTCTTGACCCTTGACTTAAAAACATAAGTTTTTTTTTTTTTTTTGACTGCTGTAACCATGTGTTTATAAAACATGTTTGTTATGGCACAAAAGCCAAAAGAAAATAAGATCAGGTGTAGATGGTTATGTATTGATGATGAAAATCATTGTTTAGTGGTTTTAGTACATAAATACTAAATCGTGTGCACATTTTAGTAAATTGAGAGAACAAATTAATAAGTCATGCGCACGATTTAGCCTACTTTTTTTTCCTGCATGTCATGTCCGGGGCTCCGTACAATCATCATGTCCCTTTAGGGGCTCCGTACAATATTCTTAAAAAAAAAAAAAAATCGCATAACATTAACGTAATTTTATACAGAATTCATGTTTTATCATCTCATACTCATGATTGTGAATTAAATGTATTTACTTTTCCTAATTACCTTTCCTTGTTTGAAGCATAAACCTCACTTTGATGAAAAACCTGCTTTTTTTTTTTAGCAAGTAAAAAGCCTTTTAGCACTTTTTTTTTTTAAGATTTTGTCTAAAGGTTCCATAAACTGTTCAATTAAAAAATAGTTTTTTTCTGACTATTATTATTTTATATGTCAGGCTTTACAGGGTTAATTCATAACACAAGATACATTCTATCCTAATATTGTGCGCAGTTTTACAAATTAAACTTGATTGAAGTACCTTGAGATATTTTTCTACTGGAAAACAAGAGAAAAAAAAATCATTAATAAAATGATTTTTGACATGTCCTCTTGTGGCTTAATGCTTTAATAGGCCAGCACTCTAAAATCTACAGTGTGATGAGGACAACGAATGACATTCTGCAGATTGATGTATGTCGTAAGGTGATATCTTTTAATCGCAGCTTGGAAATATTGCCCAGACTTTTTCCCCCTCTGCCATGATTGATAGGTTTTGTAAAAATTAAAGGCTAAACTCGGAGATCAGGAAGAATGATTCCCTGTCAACGGTTCTTTAATACTAAGAGAGAGCGCCGAGGAGTCATTTCTCTTGGGGCCAGGTGGGCAGAGGAAGAGCGAGTTGGACAGACGGAGGGTTAGAAAGACAGAGAGGGCCATAGAATCTGAATCAATACTGTTTGCCGTGAAAGGATGATTGGAAAAACAAAAGTAATCCGCTGCTATGTCTTTCTTTCTCATCCTGTTTTTCTTGCGTTTGCAGCACAGACCTGCTCTTTTCATCACTGACTCACAATGCATTTTGTCCCCCCTTGATCACAAATGACATCTACTTGTGTTTAAAAATGGATGGCATGGCTGGAGGAACCTTGCGCTCATATCTGTTTAAAATGAATTGAGGTATAATGCTGCATGCTGAATGCAAACTTTTCTATTTTCCAATAAATAGTTCACAAAGCAATAAGACAAAATGATGGTTATATATCCATATTATTAGTGCAAGGGAAAGGCATTTGAACAGTGGACTAAATCACTTTGGTAGTCAGTTTAAGCACTATTACTGTAATCAGAAAATATGCATATTTATATTGTTAATAATACATGTCATGGTCAAATGGAGTCATCAAAAGCGTTAAACAATTTCCCATTCATCTGTTGTAATGAAATATTAAAATGTACCTTTGTTGTTTGTCTGAGTGTGCCCACTTCAACCAATTACATTTGCAAAGTGCTTACTATTATGTCTGAATCTACATCAGCAGACACTTTCATGCATTTCGCTCTCCAAAGCTAACAGTTGTAAATCTGCAGATTTGGACACATTGTGCCCTGAAGCATATTTTTATACTATTCTATCCTTTTCAAAGAGTGTAACAAACAAACAATGTCACCATCTAACAGATTTGGACACCTGAAATGTGTTCTGAGAAGAGTCTGACAGCATGCAGACACAGTGAATGCTTCACTCGCATTTGCTGAAATAGACCCAAATCATTTGGGCAATTGTCTAGTAAGAGCTTCTGACCACAGATCATAGAGCACATACTTGGTCCTAGAAGCCTGCTTAGCCCTTTCAGAGTTTGACTGTGTTGTTGTGCATGTCTGTAAAGCATTTGTGTTCCTCATAGATCCAGCATAAGTAGGTTGGTGCACCTGAGTAAACAGTCCAAATGAAGTATTTACACTAACACTGAAGAAGTCAATAAATATTGCATGTAATCTTAATGCATACTACAAAATATGCAAATCATGCCATTTTGGTCTGCCCAACTGGAATAAAGATTGCATACGAAATATGAAATATTTAGCATGTAAAAACAAACAAACAAACAAAATATCATATCAAAATCATGTAAAATTCTATATATACACCGATCAGGCATAACATTATGACCACTGACAGGTGAAGTGAATAACACTGATTATCTCGTCATCATAGAGCCTAGTGGGTAGCAGCAAGTGAACATTTTGTCCTCAAAGTTGATGTGTTTTAAAAGCAGGAAAAATGGGCAAGCATAAGGATTTGAGCGAGTTTGACAAGGACCAAATTGTGATGGCTAGACGACTGGGTCAGAGCATTTCCAAAACTGCAGCTCTTGTGGGGTGTTTCTGGTCTGCAGTGGTCAGTATCTATCAAAAGTGGTCCAAGGAAGAAACAGTGGTGAACCGGCAACAGGGTCATGGGCGGCCAAGGCTCATTGATGCATGTGGGGAGCGAAGGCTGGCCCGTGTGGTCCGATCCAACAGACGAGCTACTGTAGCTCAAATTGCTCAAGAAGTTAATGCTGGATCTGATAGAAAGGTGTCAGAATACACAGTGCATCACAGTTTGTTGCATATGGGGCTGCATAGCCGCAGACCAGTCAGGGTGCCCATGCTTTCCCCTGTCCACTGCCGAAAGCGCCAACAGTGGGCACGTGAGCATCAGAACTGGACCATGGTGCAATGGAAGAAGGTGGCCTGGTCTGATGAATCATGTTTTCTTTTACATCTCGTGGATGTCCTGGTGTGTGTGTGTTGCTACACCTGGGGAACACATGGCACCAGAATGTACTATGGGAAGAAGGCAAGCCAGTGGAGGCAATGTGATGCTTTGGGTGCGATGCGTTTCTGTTGGGAAACCTTGGGTCCTGCCATCCATGTAGATGTTACTTTGGCACGTACCACCTACCTGGTGGTATTGTTGCAGACCATGTACACCCTTTCATGGAAACGGTATTCCCTGGTGTCTGTGGCCTCTTTCAGCAGGATCATGCACCGTGCCACAAAGCAAAAATGGTTCAGGAGTGGTTTGAGGAGCACAACAGTGAGTTGGAGGTGTTGACTTGGCCTCCAATTTCCCCAGACCTCAATCCAATTCAGCATCTGTGGGATGTGCTGAACAAACAAGTCCGATTAATGGAGGTCTAGTGGGGTCTAGTGGAGTCCATGCCTTGACGGGTCAGGCCTTTTGGCAGAAGAAGGGGGACCAACACAATATTAGGAAGGTGGTCATAATGTAATGCTTGATCGGTGTGTCACACACAGACACACACACATATAACAAATGCAGGCATGTTGCTATGTTTCTACAAGTAAAATGTACATTTTGGCCTTTCATAATAGTCTCTTTCATATACATTTTAATAAAAAGAAATATAATTCAGAAACATAATAGTGCTAAACAACTACGCAGGACTCATGAGAGGATTGCGAGCGTTTGTGCCTTTAAATATTTGAACTGTAATTATCTATTTAATTTGCAAAGATTAATTAACGATTTACATCAATGCATGCAGAAGCCACCCACTAGAATAAAAATAGTAAAATGAAAAGAAAAGAGAAATGTTTAAATGTTTCTGCATCTATATGTATTCATTACAGAAACTTTGTTTCACGTTAATGTATGTCAGATGTTGATGGACAAGAAAATTTGTTTGTAATTCCACTACCCATTCAGGTCAGACTAGTTTCTGTTCTAAAGCTATGTTAAATGTGAGCAACTCAGCCCATAGCTGCTAAAAATGATGACCTGCATCTGTGGAATAACAATAGCTAAACAACTGGTGTGATAAAAATTCCAGCCTGGCATAAGGTGGATAATGGGTAATAGAGAAAGTGAAGTTATAAAAAAAAGCTGCAGGACCAGCATTTCTGTCATCACCTCTGGAACAGAGCGGCCACGGATAGACACGAGGTGAGCTGTCATATCGCTGGGAGGCCTAGCGTAAGTGTCAAGTTTTTTTATGAGTCACGGGCCAAAATGATGACCCACATCCTCATTACAATGGGTTACGAGGAGTTCGCTTTGCTGGAGTGGAAAATAAAGGCAAATATCCAACACTACCACTCATCTCTGCCCGCTCTCGTTTTCTGCTCTGAAATAGTCTGCTGGCCTGCCAGACTGGGATGTCAGGTGCATGAGGTGTCCCTGGGACAGTAAATCGAGTCATTGCTTGACTCAGACTGTGCATTTCAATTTAAGATATTCAGGCATAAATCTGTCAAAAGCTGTACAAAAATAATGAAATAAAAAAACCCAGCAGTCTGTGATTGAAACAGGCATCAGCAAGCATGCCCATTCAATCGAGGAGACAAGATTCTTGCAACTAGTTTGAGAAAGACCTACTACAACATGTCTTCTCATTTTACATACTTGTAAGTAGGCATCTCAAAAAGACAGACCATTCTGGATCAGTATGAGTGTGTGTGTAAAATTGGCTTTAGTCCAAACTCATAAATACAGCATAACCTTGAAGTGTAAAAAGTCATATGATATCATAAAATTCTGAGATTGTTTTCCCTTTATTTATAAATTAGTACTTGCTGTCAGAGTTGTGTGCCTTTCATAACTGAATTAAGAATGATTTTTAAATTCCAAATTTGAGTTGAGGGAGCAAACAGGATGCAGAATTGCAATTTAAATTTGAAGGTAGAATTAAAATGAATTTAAATTGCAATATATATTTTTTTTCATAAATTCATAAGCATTGAAGTTTGAAGGTTTAAGATGATAAGATGATGGACGGACGGATAGATGGATGGATTGACGTTTGCTGTTATTGTTAAATTGAGTTAAAATAGGAAGAAAAAGAGTCATTCAAAAGTTAAACTGTATTTTAACCTAATGTTCTTAGATTTTCTAAGAGCCGTTATTGCATAAGCATACACTGAAACATAATAAAGATCTGAACACATTAAAATGAAACGCTTCAGTGGCAATGCAATACCCCGCATGCATATTAATAGAATGGCTGAAAATTGTATCCTGGCTATGACTGTAACTGTACAAATTTGAACTCTTCAGTGCTTATCATTTGGCAAAGGAAAAAGTGATTCTGCAGATTCACTGTCTTTACTGCATAAATGGTTCCCCATTATACACCACAACTTTCTGAAAAAAACTCTTCTTATTCTGTATCCAAGATTATGGAGGGGAAATAGCATTTTTGATGGGAGAACAAGTGAGAGAGGACATTAGCCATTCAAGCTGGCGATAAAGAGTTATCTAGTATTGGACTGTGCCCATGCATCAAAAGGCTGTGTTTCAAGAGCTATTCAAAGATGCTTTTAAAGCAAAACAACCACTCTACCACACACACTCACACACACACACACACACACACACACACACAGACAAATGACAACAGCACTGGCAGTTTTCACCAGCACTGCTCATAAGGAAGTTGAATGAGACCTCTGTACATTCAGACTCTTTGCTCTCACAGAACAATGATGAGGTACTCTTAGAGAGCTAAATAAAGAGGCTTTGAGTCTGACTGTGAAGACTTTACAGCACCACCTCTCATTTTCTGATTTCATAGCATGCACATCATTATCCATGAAGGATCATCACACCTACGATGGCTATTGGCCCATAATTCAAGCCCTTGATGCAATTTCACTCTATTTGTTTCTCAGGAGCTGGATGCAGCATTTAAGATGAGGCTGATAATTCCTGTGTAACAGTCTTTAATCGGCCTGCCAGTGCAACACTTGACCTTGGGGTGAGGTCGGTGTAGCGTGGATAAGAAGGCAATTTAACCATGTAGATGGCAGCTGAAGATAATGAACCCATATTGGAGGAGACAAATGTCCCAGGGGCTGAGTGGTGAGCGATTACTCAATGTAATGTGAGACAACTGATCAAATCACTGAGGGATGATACGGAGTTTATGAGTCCTCATATGCAACATCAGCGTGAAACATGCCGACAGATTCTGTTACTCCAGTGCTAGTGGATTTAGCCATGTACAAGGTCAGAATCACCCACTTGTTTACAATTCCCTATAGTGAGGTTTTTAATGTTTAGAGCCTAGCTATAATTATAATTATAATTATATTTAGCTATAATTAAGCAATATCACATGATTAAGAGTGCGGTTGTTCTGAATTCAACCAACAACAACACTATTGCATGTGATATTACTTTTATACATTTTAGACGCAGAATTGCCAGTTACATTGTCTATTATGCTTCTGTAATAAACATGGTTTCCAAAAAAGCATAAACGGTTGCCTCCAAGCACCACACAGCAGAGGTTGTTGAGTAAATAATTCAATGACTCATTCATATAGGCACTTGCTGAATTCAGAACCGCATGCTAACATACTCGCACTATTCCTGCCATAGAAAAATATGGTGAAAGTAGTAAGAGTAATATGCTAGTATGCGGTTCAAAATTCAGCAAATCACTTGTTTTGTTCCTGAGTGAATCACTATTTTAACTCTTTCCCAGCCAGGCAGCATCTTTGGATATTTTCACAAAAATATCTGAACATACAATATATATATATATACATCTAGATTCATGCATTCTTTTTTTAATCAACATTTGAATGTGGGTACATTTTATTAAAAAAGCTACATTTTAAACTAAAAATCAGAGCGTTTTTGTCAAAGACTATGTCTGGTTGACATTTCATTCAGTAATGTTGGGCAGTTTTGATATATATGCTGTTGAATGTTTGATGATTGTGTTAGTTTACATGTATGATTCTATCACTTGTTTCTGCTTCTTCTTTTGGACCTGGAGATTCTGTACTCTTTGATGTATAATAGCGCCCCCTACCATATAACAGTGAAAACAAGGATTGTCTGTAAATTCCGTCATTGGCGGTGCAGCTTTGTGGCATAAATAGAAAATTCGATCAATGGCAAGGAAATGTTTAAATGAATCTGTTAAGTGAACGAATCAGAGATTCACTCATGGGGACAGTCACTTGTTGCCTCATTCTGGCCTAATGATGTAACAACTTCGTATTTGTAATAATACACTTTGCAAACTGTATATTCACAACAAAAAAATAGCTAGTTTGCAGTTGTGTTTTATTTCAAGACCATTAAGGCAGTTGGGATTGGGTGGACCAGTCATCACTATAAATGCGACAACCATTTAAAGAGTCAAATTCAATGAATTTTTTAATAGATAGAAATGTTGGTTAATAACAAGAAATATTAGCAAATGTACACTGCCACATAATGAACAACCCATACTTAATATACAGGTGCTGGTCATATAATTAGAATATCATCAAAAAGTTGATTTATTTCACTAATTCCGTTCAAAAAGTGAAACTTGTATATTATATTCATTCATTACACACAGACTGACATATTTCAAATGTTTATTTCTTTTAATTTTGATGATTATAACTGACAACTAAGGAAAATCCCAAATTCAGTATCTCAGAAAATTAGAATATTGTAAAAGGTTCAATATTGAAGACACCTGGTGCCACACTCTAATCAGCTAATTAACTCAAAACACCTGCAAAGGCCTTTAAATGGTCTCTCAGTCTAGTTCTGTAGGCTACACAATCATGGGGAAGACTGCTGACTTGACAGTTGTCCAAAAGACGACCATTGACACCTTGCACAAGGAGGGCAAGACACAAAGGTCATTGCAAAGAGGATGGCTGTTCACAGAGCTCTGTGTCCAAGCACATTAATAGAGAGGCGAAGGGAAGGAAAAGATGTGGTAGAAAAAAGTGTACAAGCAATAGGGATAACCGCACCCTGGAGAGGATTGTGAAATAAAACCCATTCAAAAATGTGGGGGAGATTCACAAAGAGTGGACTGCAGCTGGAGTCAGTGCTTCAAGAACCACTACGCACAGACGTATGCAAGACATGGGTTTCAGCTGTCGTATTCCTTGTGTCAAGCCACTCTTGAACAACAGACAGCGTCAGAAGCGTCTCGCCTGGGCTAAAGACAAAAAGGACTGGACTGCTGCTGAGTGGTCCAAAGTTATGTTCTCTGATGAAAGTAAATTTTGCATTTCCTTTGGAAATCAGGGTCCCAGAGTCTGGAGGAAGAGAGGAGAGGCACACAATCCACGTTGCTTGAGGTCCAGTGTAAAGTTTCCACAGTCAGTGATGGTTTGGGGTGCCATGTCATCTGCTGGTGTTGGTCCACTGTGTTTTCTGAGGTCCAAGGTCAACGCAGCCGTATACCAGGAAGTTTTAGAGCACTTCATGCTTCCTGCTGCTGACCAACTTTATGGAGATGCAGATTTCATTTTCCAACAGGACTTGGCACCTGCACACAGTGCCAAAGCTACCAGTACCTGGTTTAAGGACCATGGTATCCCTGTTCTTAATTGGCCAGCAAACACCCCTGACCTTAACCCCATAGAAAATCTATGGGGTATTGTGAAGAGGAAAATGCGATATGCCAGACCCAACAATGCAGAAGAGCTGAAGGCCACTATCAGAGCAACCTGGGCACTTATAACACCTGAGCAGTGCCACAGACTGATCGACTCCATGCCACGCCGCATTGCTGCAGTAATTCAGGCAAAAGGAGCCCCAACTAAGTATTGAGTGCTGTACATGCTCATACTTTTCATGTTCATACTTTTCAGTTGGCCAAGATTTCTAAAAATCCTTTCTTTGTATTGGTCTTAAATAATATTCTAATTTTCTGAGATACTGAATTTGGGATTTTCCTTAGTTGTCAGTATAATCATCAAAATTAAAAGAAATAAACATTTGAAATATATCAGTCTGTGTGTAATGAATGAATATAATATACAAGTTTCACTTTTGAATGGAATTAGTGAAATAAATCAACTTTTTGATGATATTCTAATTATATGACCAGCACCTGTATAACCTTATAAAAAGATTTCCACATAATAAGGATACACCAAGGCTTCCTAAGAATATCTCTGGAAGCTAGAGAAAAAATGAAAGTGATTTGCAGCATTAAAATTACATAGGGAACAGGAACATTACATTCTGCTCTGGCTAATGCCTTCAACATGACACCTGTCTCCCAGTGGACATCACAAGCATGAGTGAATATTAAACATAGTGAGATATTACATATGGGTGAAAATTAAAATATACATCACACCTTGAGGCTAAAATTAGTTTATATGCAAAAGATAAACCTGGTGACTTTTTGGGGGTAATATACAGGCAGCATAACTTACATTAAAATGATAGTTACCTAACAATGCTTACCTTCCAGTGCTTATTTAACTGAATATTTTTTAAGGTTAAAAAAAGATGAAAGCTAATGTAGTCAGGTTGATTCAGTAAATACAGAATATTTTCAAATACTCATTTATATGCCAATTTTTTGTTGTTGCATTATTTTTATTTCATTTTTAGTTGGTAAGTTTGAAAATTCACTTTAATTTTTAGCAATTATTTTTGTTGTTGTTGTCTTTGTCTCTTTACATTTGTTTACAGTGTACAACCTGAAAAAGCACAGAAAATACAAGTTCTGTGTTTTTCTCTACTCGCTCTCTCACTCCAAGCAATGCTGTGTGACAAGATTTCCCATAATGCCCTGTGCATCATCAGCTCAACAGCCTGTGAAGTAGAGAACTTGAAAGCAGCAACCTTGACAGTGAGTGTTACCTGTGTCTGTTGTGTGTGTGTGTGTTGGAGAGAAAGGCACAAATAACACTATCGATAACTCAGGCTAAGAACTAATACTAGAAAAGCTTTGAGTTTGCTGGTGGCAGAGAGTGTCACTGTAATGGTAGGCTGTTCCCATGAACCGATGTCTAGGAGCAGTAAAGAAATAATGGAGAGAGAGAGAGAGAGAGAGAGGGGGGAAGAATGCCCTACCACTCCATCCTCTTTCACCCCTGAGAGACAGAGCCTGAGGGCATTAGGAGAGAGTTTGAGAACTGGAACAAAAAGGAAAGAAAGGAGTCCTTCTCTCTGCCCTTTTATTTTGGCTTGTTACCCAATAATATAAGTCAGAACTATATACACTACTCACTGATGCCCCCCAACGAATCTCAACCTCTATTTGCATCTGAACCAGACACCATAACCGCATCAGATGTCTCTTTTTCTGAAGTGCTCTATCGATTCTGTTAACTCAATTTGCCTCAGAGTTGTACCGAATGGCCGGAAAGACAAGTAAGGCCGGATCTCCTTAAGATTAACAAACCTATCTGTGAGTGAGACAGTCCATCAAACAGAAGGGGAAACTACTTCCTGTCTGTTTCCTCACACCTCCAGTTCTATTATCATCCTCATCTGCTAACAGGATCAGGGATTAACAGAATACATGCAATGTTAATCATTTAAAATACAAAATACCACTAACTGTATTATGGTGGTTAGAGTATTGTCTTCTAAAGATAATCTTTATCAGAGTTTTTTTTTTTTTTTTTAATATTAAGATTTTATTTAAGAGTGAAAAAGAAAAGTTTTACATTATATTCCTTATAAAAATTCTCAAAACAAGATACACCATATGGACAAAAGAATAGGGATGCCTGACCATTACACCAACACGGACTGCAATGACATTGCATTCTAATTACATTGATATTATGGTGTTGGTCCCCCCTTTGCTGCTATAACAGTTTTCATTCTTCTGGAAAGGTTTTCCACAAGATTTTGATGTGTTTCTGTAAGAATGTTTGCCCATTCATCCTGTAGAGCAGTGGTTCCCAACCACATTCCTGGAGGTCCCCCCAAAACTGCACATTTTGCACGTCTCCTTAATCAAGCACACCTGAATCAGGTCATCAGCCCATTAGCAGAGACTCCAAGACCAGAAACGGGTGTGTCAGACAAAGTAGACATGGAAAATGTGCAGTGTTGGGAGGCCTCAAGGATCATAGTTGGGAACCACTGCTGTAGAACATTTGTGAGGTCAGGCACTGATGTTGGACGGGAAGACTCGTAATGGCTTGCAATCTCCATTCCAGTTCATCCAAAAGGTGATCGATGGGGTTGAGTTCAGGGCTCTGTGCAGGCTAGTCAAGTCCTTCCACGCCAAACTCATCCAACCATGTCTTTATGGACCTTGCTTTGTGCTCTGGAGCACAGTCATGCTGGAATAGAAATGGGCCTTCTCTAAACTGTTCCCAGAAAGGTGGAAGCATAGCATTGTCCAGAATGTCTTGGTATGCTGAAGCATTCCCTTCACTGGAAGTAAGGGGTCTAGCCCAACCCCTGAAAAGCAGCCGTATACCATTATCCCTCCTCCACCAAACTTTACAGTTGGCACAGTGCAGTCAGGCAGGTAATGTTCTCCTGGATTCCGCCAAACCCACTCGCCCAACACACTACCAAACAGAGATGCACGATTTGTCACTCCACAGAACACTTTTCCACTTCTCCAGAGTCCAGTGATGGCGTGATTTACAGCACTTCACCACTCCACTTGGTGCAGCTGCCCAGCCATGGAAACCAATTCCATGAAGCTCCCGCCGCCTGTTTTTGTGCTGATATTCATGCTGCACATCCTGATTTTGCAGTTAGACAAGTTCCTGGGTCAACATATTTTGTTGATCCTGGAACAACTTTCCTGTTTGAAAATTTAGTCCTGACCCTGTCCCTACCCCTAAACCTAACCCTACTCATAACTTATCCCTAAAATAAGAGAGAAGTAATAACACTGAATAACACTGATGTAGAAGCACCTAACCCTGGTTGTAAGCCTAAACTTGACATAAACTGTAAACTTGTCATTCAAATCTGTTTGGTTGATTGGAATGTTGTTCCAGGATCAACAAAGATGCTGATCCAGGAACATGTTGCACTTGGTGAAATCAGGTTCTGCATTAAGGCACGTGGAAGTTTGGAATTCTTCAGCTATGGAATCAGCAGAGTACTGGTGACTTTTACGCACCATGCTCCTCAGCATTCTATGACTTTACGTGGTCTTCTGCTTCATGGCTAAGTTGCTGCTGTTCCTAAACGCTTCCACTTTCCAGTAATACTACTTACCGTTGACCATGGAATATCTAGCAGGGATGAAATTTCACAAACTGACTTATTGCAAAGGTGGCATCCCATCACAGTACCCCGCTTGAATTCACTGAGCTCTTCAGAATGACCAATTTTTTCACAAATGTTTGTAAATGCAGACTGCATGGTTAGGTGCTTGATTTTATACACCTGTGGCAATGGGTCTGATTGAAAGGCCTGAATTCAATAATTAAGAGTCCCAATTCTTTTGTCCATAGAGTGTAAATTCACTTGTACTTTTTTCCGCTTTATATTTAAAGGGTTAGTTCACCCAAAAATGAAAATAATGTAATTTATTACTCACCCTCATGCCATTCCACACCCATAAGACCTTTGTTAATCTTCAGAACACAAATTAAGATGGCGCACCGAAAATATTCTCGTCACTTTATAATATTAATATTGAACCACTGTACTTACATGAACTGATTTAAATATATTTTTAGTACATTAATGGATCTTGAGAGAGGAAGTGTTATTGCTGGCTATGCAGGCCTCACTGAGCCATCAGATTTCAACAAAAATACCTTAATTTACGTTCTGAAGATTAATGAAGGTCTTACAGGTGTGGAAGGGCATGAGGGTGAGTAATAAATGACATTATTTTCATTTTTGGGTGAACTAACCCTTTAAAGCTGCGTTTCCACCAAAATTACCTGGAACAATTTGTCCCAGGAACTTTTTTGCACCCTAGACCTATTGCTAGCTGCATTTCCATAGCAGTCCGTGAAGATAGTCCAATGACATAGGACTGCACACGACTTTCCAGTTCCCGCTGAATTTCGTCCTCTGCATAAAAGCTTAATAAAGCCTGAACCTCATCGTCAGTCCATCGGTCGTATTTTTTAAACTCCACTGTTGATTCGAATAGCAAACAACTCTTACTGCATGAACTTAACCAATCAGCATGATCAGCGCCCAAGTCCCACCCCCAAAATTTCCGGAACTTTGAAAAAGTACTACCTAGCGAGCAGGTACTTTCAGAGGGGGAATTTTTTACCTGGAACTTCATTTAGACCCTGGTTCCTGCGGTCAAAACACACCGAGTACCACCCCAAAGTTCCTAGTTCCTGGGGAATGTTCCTGCGGTGGAAACACGGTATAAGTCTATCTTGAAAAATAAGTGTTTAGATTATGTCCCTTACATTTTGTAATCTAATAGAATTTGTTACAAATTACATTGTACAGCATGCAATCTGTGGTGTCTGTAACTCTCAGATGTACCTAATTTCATGCAAACAGATACACTGTCATTGCCATGAAATGTCCCTCTAAACAGTATTGATCTGAACCGATGGATAAGAACAAGCAACTCTTTAATAGGCTGAAAACAGGCATATGCAGTGAAATATAACCATCACTTGACAAGAAAAAAAGAAAATATTGGATAAGCAGAAACACTGCCAGTCATGTGATAACATTTTAATAGCCTTTAATCTCCACTGGTTTTGGCACATAATGGAAAACTTTACAAGAAGTTTAACAGCCATAACGAAGTGCGACGCCTCGGCTTCCCCCTCATCCGAACGGCTTGTTAAATATTGGTTCCATCCTCTGTGAAAGCACCACACTTATGTATAGAAATGAATTAATCCATACACTCATAATTCAGGCATCACCCCTGGACTGAAAAGGGTGAGACGGGTCATTGATTACGCAGGAGTGAGTGGATTGATGTAGAATGGAGGGAGGGGCTCAGGCGTGATTGCCTGCTTAGAGCACAGAGATAATTTGGACAGTTATTGATTTTACCCTGAAACTCAGCAAGGATCGTCATAGTTTTTTGTCTCTGTTTCTCAGATGAAGGCGACTCTCTGAACAGTATGCATAGGCGGGGGGAAGGGTTTTATATCGACAATAAAGGCAGCATTATCAGCCTGACCACACAGCCCGGTAAATAACATGCCGTCATATTAGTAAGGCTGATGATTTAGTGCTATTTGTTTTCAGCTTCTATTTGTTTTGCATGATAGCGGTATTTATGAGCCTGCGGCCGAGAGTGCCTCGGCGAGAACGCTGTCAGACATGACAGCAAGACACACAGCACACCTGAAAGCCAATTTCCAGGTATTAGACTACTTTAAGTTTTATGACCCCGCACCGCTGAACCTGATGTAATTACCCGGCAAGGACATTATGTCATTCAGGACCAGTGGTGTGAGGGGTGCTGATGCTAGAAAGGGCGGGGCAGGGCGGGTCAGAAATTAGATACAAATTATTGCTTGTAGTCATTTTATGTTGACTTCCCACTCATTCAGTGGCCATCTCATGACGAGAGGTGGTGACCTTACTAGTGTTGTTATTAATTACCTTATTATTCTAATTAAGAAATAAGGCTCTGCGCAAAGTGAAGCTGATGAACATCACTAAGCGAGTGTGTAATTAATAGATTGCATGTTGAAGGTCAGACTGCAGGTTATTTGTAATGATGCTGGCCAGGGAGAGGAGAGTAATTCAGAGGAGAGTTTCAAACTCTTCCTTAGTCTTTGGCTGAGATTCCCTTGAGCTTTGATTCCTCTTCTTTCTTCTGTGAAACACAATAAAAGATTTTTTTTTTTTTTTTCTTTTTTTCATTCAGTGAAAG
Organism: Hypophthalmichthys nobilis; assembly: GCA_037950665.1. Lineage (NCBI taxonomy): Eukaryota > Metazoa > Chordata > Actinopteri > Cypriniformes > Xenocyprididae > Hypophthalmichthys > Hypophthalmichthys nobilis. The sequence goes on along the minus strand of CM075483.1, from coordinate 6,607,844 downwards.
TCCAGTGAACTGCAGTGTTGTTTGGACCCTCTTTAAAATATCTTTAGTTTTACACTCAAGAATGAAACTCATACAGGTTTGGAACAACCTGAGGGTGAGGGTCAAAAATGTCAAAAACGGCAATAATTAAACAATTTTAATTAAATCTGTTGATGAAATATGTAGGAAGAAAAAGTTACAATTACATAATTTTAGTCAGAGGACAATTTTCTAAAATGAATAATTATGACTTGACTCAAGTCGAATCGACTATTTTATATAATATATAACAGCTCAATTACAGTGACTCTGTATTACAGAGTTACAGAGCTTTACTTTTTTTCCGAAATATTGGTTCGGAGCACGTATCAAACTGCCAAAGTCACGTGAACTACTGAAATTTCAAAAGACTTATGACATAACGAAGACTCGTCTACTAAAATCATGTGATTTTGGCGCTCCGAACCACTGATTCGAAACAAAAGATTTGTAAAGCTTCGAAGCTTCATGAAGCAGTGTTTTGAAATCACCTATCACTAGATATTGTTGAATAAAGTCGTTATTTGCTTATTGTTGCGCACAAAAAGTATTCTTGTTGCTTTATAACATTAAGGTTGAACCATTGTCGTCACAGGAGCTGTTTTAAATGTGTCTTTAGTAGCTTTCTGGGCATTGAAAAAGGAAATGATCTTGCTAGGCCACACTGAGCCATCGGACTTTATCAAAAATATCTTAATTTGTCTTCTGAAGATGAACGAAGGTCTTACGGGTGTGGAAGGACATGAGGGTGAGTAATAAATGACAGAATATTCATTTTGGGGTTAACTAACCATTTAAGAAGCCGTATACAGAGTTTAGAGGACATCAAGGGTCATCTTAATTCAGTGTTTCCCTATTACGATATCTGGTCAGTTATAAAGGAGTCAGCATAGATGTTGTCTATTCATGGTCCATTTACTGCTGCTTTCCCTCTGTACATTTCTCCTTATCTATTCTTTCTCTAAATAACCCCCTCCTCCTGTATTATTCCTGTGTTGTCAGGGCCTCTCTTTGGGCTATGAATGAAACATGATGGAGGCTCTCAGACACACAGAAGACCAGATGTGCTTGGAAGTACAGTACCTGCATTGACTCTTCTTGCATGATGCACCAAAGTGTGTTCTGCTTATTTCCATTCTGATGTTCTCTTATCATGGTCTGTGTTAGCATGAGGGCAGGATGTGATTAGTTCTGCTGAAAAAAATCATAACTCACCCAAGCAGCATGTTTGGATGCCTGGTGTCTATAAAGGCAATGCAGGTGTAAATGTGTTGGACAGTGATCTACATGTCCATTACAAATGTCATAAAAGTGATAATAACATGCTTCTCTGCAGGTGTGAAGGGCAAATAAGATTTGCCTTGGTGTGCCGAAAGGTCATCTTTCGGATGTTGGGGACCAAATGGGGGAGCAGGAAGCAATCCATCAAAACACTTCCCCTGGGTTGATGCAGGTTTATATTAATTTATGAAGTGTTTATCACAGTAACTGAGAGTTATGTATCAGTGTATGAAACCTCCTATCTAGTGAACAATTGGCTCATGTATGTTTATAGCTTAAAGTAGCAGGCTAGTTAATTTCAGTTAAATAATAACGAAATAATAGTGGAAAAAACTGTATTGGCATTTAAAGATATATGGCACTTTTACTCTAGATAAAATTATGGGTAATGGTTTTAAGGTACTTGGTAGTTTCTTCCAGATTTGGAGTGCTAGATGCTCTGTATTTTACTCTTGCAATAATCCTTCACTTCAAAAAGTGAGTAGAGGAACAGAGGAAAAGTGCTTAGAAGCAGGAAGCAGAGAGGACAAAAAGAAATGACTAAGAGAGAGATACAGCTTGTAAGACCCACAAGCCTGTAAATAGTTAATGTTGGGCCAGCAGCTGACTTTAAAGGTTAATTACTTTCTAATCTGTGTACAAAGGCCATGACAGAAAAGGGGATATTAATAAGACATGACACGGCAGGGTCCTGCTAGGCCGAACGTCTGGACATTCAGGGGGACATTAACATTGAGCTTGTCCATCACTTCAGATACAAGATAAAAAGAGAGTTATCAATCATCTGGGGCTTAGAGCCAAAAAAAAAAAAAGAAAAAAAAAGGAGAATAGAAAAGGGGATACGAAAGAGAGAACAAGAGACAGGAATGCCAGCATTATGTTTTATATGGGACTCCAGCCTTGTTTTGAATTTAAACCATTTCTGGATCTTTCAGCACAACCACATTGGACCTGAGCACCTTCAGAAAGGCAAAATATCAAAATCAGATGGATGGATGGATGGATGGATTGCTGTGTAATCGTTTATATTATTTGTTTCTGCAACATTGCCACCTACATTTTCTAAATTGTAGTGGGTTTACTTTACTAATTACTGTCTCTGAACAGTAATTGCATTACTGATTACTTCATAGTCCACTGAGCAGAAGTTGCTCAAACCGTAATATTAAAGGACAAATAGAATAGAATTTTAATAGTGAAATCAAAATATGCCCTTTTCAGATTACTGTAACAAAGGGGGAATCAAGGAAAGCAGGCAAAGATGAGGATCCAAACACAGGAGAGTTTAATTAAACAAACAATAATGAACATAAAGCTGAAACAAAATAACACTGGGAAACAAGGACCACAAAGAACAGCAAACATCTACATCTAACAACTGACGGAGAACATGTGAAACACAAGGGCTATTTATACACAGGGGCAAACAAGCTTAACAAGACACACCTGGGGAAGACTAATCAACAGGAAAAACTACAAAACTACAAACATGGCCACAGGAACAGGGCACAGGAATGAACATAGAAACAATAGGAACATAAAAAACACTTCAACATAAAAGTCCATACAAAACAGGCACAACACCAGGATCATGACAATTGCACGCATTTAAAACCCTTTATTCCAACATATAGACTCGCTGGAAAAACATGCCAACCTACATATTTGCAAAACTCTAAAAACATACCTATACAGTACATATAATTCACTGCATTTTCCAGCTGAAATCACGACTAGTGGCAGTAAAACACCAACAAGTGTTGGTTAGTTTTGGGGTAGATTGTTAGTGCCAATAGCCTTGTGGGCAAGTTTGAGTGACCCAAGTTTGAGTCCCGGCTTGTGGACCTTTCCCAATCCCGTCTCCCACTTCGCTTTCTGTCTACATACTTTCCTATCATAATTAAAAATGGCAAAAATGCCAAAAAATAAATCATAAAAAAAAAAAAAAAGGTTTAGGGTATGTTTAGTGTCGATGGTACGTTATTTTCAAACGCAATAGAGAATTAAAGGGTTAATTCACCCAAAATAAAATTTCTGTCATTAATTACTCACCCTCATGCCGTTCCACATCCATAAGACCTTTGTTCATCTTCAGAACATAAGTTAAGATGTTTTGGTAAAATCCGACGGGTCAGCGAGGCCTCCATTGCCAGCAAGATAATTAATAATTGATGCACAGAAAGCTACTAAAGACATCTTTAAAGCAGTTCATGTGACTACAGTGGTTCAACCTTAATGTTATGAAGTGACAAGAATACTGTTTGTGTGCCAAAAAAACAAAATAACAACTTTATTCAACAATAACGATTTCAAAACACTGCTTCATGAAGCTTTGAAGCTTTACCAATCTTTTGTTTCGAATCAGTGGTTCGGAGGGTGTATCAAAATGCCAAAGTCACTCCCCCAGTGGTGAAGCATTGAAATTTCAAAACACTTATGATGTAACGATGCCTTGTTTACTGAAATCACATGACTTTGGCAGTTTGATACATGTTTTGAAGCTTCATGAAGCAGTGTTTTGAAATCACCCATCATCATTATTCGTTATTCGTTACTCGTTAATGACAGAATTTTCATTTTTGGGTGAACTAACCCTTTAACCAGTTTAGCGGCACTCGCTGACAATTTAATTTCCAAAGTGCTGCAAGGCGTACAACAACCAATGTAAAAGCATTGTTAGATTCATGTTCATCTGTTTTTTTAGCGCCACTCACTAAACATTTTGTTGTGTTCATGCGTGAATTGTATTGTGACTACTATTTTGAAAAGTAAACTGAGCTGTTGTGTAATGACATAATGTGTGTAGAATGGAAGTGATGAGTAAACAAGATGGATGAAGTTTGCCAATCCTGTTTCGTGTGTTTCTCTGCTTAATAACTCCTAATAGATACCACACATTTTACTTTCAAAGTGTTGTGAAATGTGCAAGAAATGAGAAATGAGCCTGGGTTGCTTTAGTGTGTGTACTGGCACTAGAGGCTGCAGTCTTAGGATCCTTGATAGTGTACCTGCTGCCGTTCAAGACCAGGCCAAGCGGAAGCAGTTGCATGTGCAGAGTTGACAATCTGTTTCCTATTGACCACTAAAAAAGCTAAAGTTTGAGTAGGACAGTCATTTACTATGCTTGAAATTTCTGAAAATGGTGACAAGAGAGTGAAAACACAGATCTAAACACATGACAGAGGTGCCTGACATCCTTTTGATCTCATGACATGAATCTTAAAGTAAAGGCACAGGTGTTCAAAAGAAGAGAATCAGCGCTAAGAGTGCCACTCTGCAGATAAAAAACTGAATTATTTCCAAGGGCTTCAGATATGAGACAAATGTAAGATAAGGATTGCATTCAATTCATCCAATCGGCATGAGATGGAAAGGAGTGCTCATAATATCCATTCCTTCCTCTCTCACACTTTTCGATATGACACAGGAGAAGACAAATCAGAGGGCATAAAATTCAATGGCCCCTGCAGGAAAACTTTAGCAGATGTCTATAATCTGCCTTTCAAGAGGTTATTGCTTCTTATCATGGGCGAGGTTTCCGTCTAAATCTGTCACAGGCCTGTCCTCTGCAATCCAAACCAACACCTGTGTAACCTGATCAAATGATATGATATGACAGATATTCTACCAGAGCACAAAAACAGGCACATCTTGCAGCCACCTGTGGTCATGACAGATAGTCATGAGTGGATGGGGACCTTGGGGATCCTGAGCTCTTGTCTCTAAAACCAATCGATATAGGAGGAGGTGGATGTTCAGACTGAGAGTGGATAGCAAAACTCTATCTACAGTTCCTGCCTCTGCGTGAAGTGGCCCCTCAAGAGTTTCAGCAGATCCAGATCAATGGCCAGTATAGAACCTCTTCAAAATTATAGCGGAAAATATGAAATGATTTGTGTTTTAATTATTTTAAGCTTAATAACTGTCTCAAGTTCCAAATTCCCACATGGGCCTAAACTAGGCTACTTAACTCTTTTCCTGTCAGCATTTTATTTTGCCAGTCAGCGGCAGTATTTTTAAACATATTCACAACATTTTCATGGCCCCCAGAATATTTTGTTGTATAAATATGTAAACAGTAAATATATGAAAAGGAAGAACAGAGCTTCATTTTATTCTAGCTTAATTCATTCTTTTTTTTTTTTAATCAACACTTGAATGTGGGTGTTTCGTCAAAAACATTTCAAACAAAAAGCTGAGAAAATCGTTTTTTTTTTTGTCCGGATCGGATTTAGAATGATGATCAAAACATAGATTGAGTAGATCAAGTCCATCAACACCCCCAAAGCTTGCACAGTCCTATACCTCTTCATGGGTTCATCATTTTTCTCAGTAACAATAGGCAGTTTTTATTTAAATTCTGTTGAATGTTTGATCACATTAGCTCACTTGTGCAAAAACACATATTGCTAGATATCTTGTCAATGGCGGGAAAGCGATTTGTCATAAATGATGGAAAAACTTGTCAGTGCAGGGAAAGAGTTAAAGGGTTAGTTCACCCAATAATGTCATTTATTACTCACCCTCATGCCGTTCTATATCCGTAAGACCTTCGTTCATCTTCGGAACACAAATCAGGTTTTTTTTTGATGAAATCCGATGGCTCAGTGAAGCTAATATTGAGAGCAAAGCCACCAAACCTCTCAAAATCCAAGTTACTTAAAACAATCCATGTGAGTTCAGTGGTTCAACCTTAATATTATAAAGCAACGAGAATACTATTTTTGCGCCAAAAAAAACCCAAAATAATGACTTTTTAACAATATCTCGTGATGGGCGATTTCAAAACACTGCTTCTGAGCTTTACGAATCTTTTGTATCGAATTGCGATTCGGATCTCCTATCAAATGGCTAAACTGTTGAAATCACGTAACTTTGGCGCTCCAACTCACTGATTCGATTCGTAAAGATCCGAAGCAGTGTTTTGAAATCGCCCATCACAAGACATTGTTGAAAAGTTATTTTGTTTTTTTGGTGCAAAAAAAGTATTCTTGTTGCTTTATAATATTAAGCTAGAAGCACTGAACTCACATGAACTGTTTTAAATATGTTTTTAGTACCTTTATAGACCTTGAGAGTTTGAATGGCTTTGCTTTCAATAGAGGCCTCACTGAGCCATCGGATTTCATCAAAAATATCTTAATTTGTGTTTCGAAGATGAACAAAGGTCTTACGGGTGTAGAACGACCGAGTAATTAATGACAGAATTTTAATTTTTGGGTGAACTAACCCTTTAACTATTGTAGTTTAAACAGCAAGACGCCATTGACAACCCTGACAACTTATAATAATACAGCAGACATTGAAATAACAATGTGTTGTAGACTACAACCTGCCTTGTCCAAAAAGATAAGTTTTCGCAGTCATGATTGGGCTTAGGTTAGGGTTTCTGTTGTATGGCCCATCTTGTAATATTATACACCATGTGCAGAATTATTAGGCAAGTTGATTTTCTGATCATATATATTTTTTTTTTTCCAAGCACATTTTACCAATTCCAAACCACATAAATCTCAATAATTACTATTAATTAGTTAACTGCAAAATAATTAAGAATTAAAGTGAAGAATTAAGTGTGAAACCATCAGAAACACTTTAGTCTCCACACACAGAACTGCAACCTACCTGGAGTCTCTAGAAGTGCAAGGTGTCAGGATCTCAGAGACTTAGGTTAGGTAAAGAATCTGAAAAAATTACCCCCACTTAATAAGAATCACAAGCTGGAGTGTTGTAAAATACATGAATACTGTGTTGTTGTTTTTTTTTTCTTGTATAGGCTTTATTGACAGACAGATTGAGAGTGACTCTTGAAGGACAAGTACCACACTGTTTGTACCACCGTTTGAAGAATTTATCTTCCAGAATCTAGCAGTAAGTTTGGATCATTTTTATTCCATATCTGCAAGACAGACTTTTCAGAATAGGAGATGGACTAAAACTGAACTCCCACACCTTACTGATTCTGGAGAATAAATTCTTCAAACAGTGGTACAAGAGGATGTGGTGTGTCTATAAAGCCTATATATATATATATATATATATATATATATAATTAATTAATTATTAATCATTTTTGCAGTCAACGTGTCTTTTCTTCTCCACCTGTTTTGATGTGGTGTGTCTATAAAGTAATATATATATATATATATATATATATATATAATTAATTAATTATTAATCATTTTTGCAGTCAACGTGTCTTTTCTTCTCCACCTGTTTTTGTCTGGCCTTGCTGACCCAATGAGCGTTTTGCTGTCCATTGGTCATGCCTTATCTTTGCAATTTCTAGTATTGCATTAGTATTGCATCCTTCTCTGAGCATTTAATAATTTTTGACTTTTCGGTCTGAGTTAAATGTCTTTTTGGCTCATTTTGCCTGTAAAAGAAAACCTGCCTAATAATTATGCACACCTGAATATAAGGTGTTTTTCATTTCCAGCCTTCATGAACAATTATATATCACTTATAAATGATTAAATACTAAATGAATAGTTTTTATTAAGATTGATGTGGTTTGGAAAAATGTGCCTGGGAAAAAAAAAATATGATCAGAAAATCAACTTGCCAAATAATTCTGCACACAGTGTATATCTTATGATTTCACCATCTCATATAAATTATTATTACTTTAGCACAGTAGTGTTCAATCCTGCTCTTGGAGGGCCAATGTCCTACAGATTTTAGCTCCAACTTGCTCCAACACACCTGCCTGGAAGTTTCTAGTAATCCAAGACCTTGATTATCTGGTTCAGGCATGTTTAATTAGGATTGGAGCTAAAATCTGCAAGACATCAGACCTCCAGGAGCAGGACTAGACACCCCTGCTTTGTACTGCAGGTTTCTGCAGGTCTTAGCATCTATAGCCTCCCTACCAGGCTGATAACGTACAAGCATGAACAGCAAGACCTCGCTGATCTATGGCTATAAAAAAATTAGCATTAATGTTAGCTCTTTCCTTTTTGATACTGATCTGGAGTTTAAAACTTGTATTTAATGCACATTGAACACATTACTGCATTCTCAGTTAGGGAACAACTAATGTCACAAGAAAAATCCTTTTTTCTCTTAATGCACTTGTCACTTACATTAATTTGATAAATTTAGTTTCTGCTTGGCATATTCTCGTACTGACCTTCACAAGTGAAGATCATCAGTTCTCACAGGCTTTCTATCTGTGTGAAGTGTAATTTAGAAGCTGTGCCTTGGACCTTCAACCTCACAAATGAAGCATACACACAGACACAGAAGACATCACAGATTGAGAGGTTCTGTTTCACATGGCCATGCACTGAAGGTTAGATTCAGAGTCAGTCAGAGGTTTTGAACCCTTCCAAGAGACTGCCTCATTAGTGAGTTTGCTCTGTGAAAGTAACTCCCATTTCTCTGTAGGAACCCTCAGCCAAAAAGGACTAGCAGATTAATGACTTAGACATAAGACTTAGATATGAGACGTGAGAGACGTCTTTCCCTGACAGAGTTGTTGTACATTTGCAATTTCTTTCTTTTCTTTTTTGTTTTAACAATATTATTTATTTAACTGACAAATTTAGTTTGGGAAAAGAGAAGAAAAATGGAAAAATACAATGTGTGTGCATGTCCTTGTTCTTTGACTTCCATTTGCAAATTAGTAAGAGACTTTTTGGTATTAACATGGATTTGAAATAAGAGAGGGACATAATTGGATGTAAATAATGGGAAAAACCCAAAAGAAATCATTCTCAAGTAATGGAAGAGACAAAAGTGCACAGAAAATTAATTGTCCAGGATTGGAAGTAATTAAATTGGACATGGCCAAAGTCACACAAGGATTAATGTTGGATGGATTCTAGTAGGTGCTAAAGGTTTTATGTACCCTTAGCTTTATGCCATTCAAAAGGCTGTCAGATAATGTTCATTGTACTTGGCCAAGAGACTAAACCCAAGAAGCCTGTTTATCCTCCATGACTTAAAGAAGTGCTTTCACCCTGTCGGTGCATTGAGTCATCATGGATTTTACAAGTAGCCTATTTTTTGATGACAGTCATGAATTTTTCATTTATGCAGCAGTGAAATTGTGCATTGCAATTAAAAGAGAGAGAGAGAGGAAAAAAAAACACATAGGATTTTAATTTAAATTCTAGTGAACACAAACACACATCTGAATTCTTGAATATCAGCACAACTTTTTTTTAAGCATTGATCATAATAAGACCTATTTCTTGAGCAGCAAATCAGCATATTAAAATGATTTCTGAAGGATCATGTGACACTGAAGTCTGGAGTATTGGTAATGGCTTCTGAAAATTCAGCATTGCCATCATAAGATTAAATTACATTTTAAAATATAGTGAAATAGGTATTTTACATATTACTGTTTTACTGTACTTTTGGTCAAATAAATGACTATGGTGAGCAAAGAGATTTTTTTTTTCTTTTTTTTTCAAAAACATTTAAAATTTTTACTGACCCCAAACTTTTGAAAAGTAGTGTACATACCCCGCTAGAAATTTTACGTTCCCAGAACATTCTCAGAGCGTCCCCACTGGTGTTAAGGACATTGCCTAGTAACATTCCCAGTATGTTCAGAGACGGTCACGATGTGGAGCTCTTTTAAGGGTTGGGGGATGTTATTTGGCAGACCTTCAGGGAACATACAGGAAATTCTCTGAATGTTTAGGGAACCATATTTTGCTTGAAAAATTAGAGCTAAATTGACTAACAAAAGTGGCTGGTTAAATAAAAACTAACTTTTCTTAAATGTCTTACAAAAAGGCACAGGCTCTACTCTCCAGCACAGTGGTAACCTCACAAAACTCAGATAACAGAAACAGACCATTAAACACTAACAGATCTCTCTAGATCTCAGCATCTTCACTTATTATAAACCACTTGACTTTATTTCTTTCATTCAAAACATCTTAATGAGGTGTTGATGTTTTATTAAAAATAATAAAGTTTGAAGTCACCGTTATGGAGGTAAGCGCTTGCTTTAGTTGGGCTCCTGACTCTTGACATTTTAACTTTAATTTTTCTCCAATTGTTTTAACTGGATGTTTCTAAAGCACATTTGTTACCAAAAAAAAAAATTGTAAGAAAAAAATGTGATCAAATGGATTTGGTTGCTCATTTCATAATCATATAGCAGCCATACACACTGCTCTCTAAATACTGTATTTCTCTCATGTTGTTGTAGTCCTATGATAATGCATAAAACCCTGTCCTGCTTTGATTCTTTGGCAGTTTTTATAATTGTGCAGAAATTATTTAGACAGGTCCATGTAGACTCACACAGACATCAAGATTCTGCGTATGAACCTCAACAATGGTGACAAAATTTTCAGATAAACAGATTAACTCTGAGCATCACAAAACAAGCTACTAAAGTCACAAAAAAGATTTTTGTTCATTGTCACCATTGTTGAGGTTCATACGCTGATTCATGATATCTGTATGAGTCTAAAAGAGAGTGCTCAAAATTCTGTCTGTATCATGAATAAAAAAAAAAAAAGAAAACTCATGAAAAACCTAACTGTTAATTAATTCAAAACTAACAGTTAATGCACTCAGAGTTTAGACTCTGGAGCAGACCAGTGAAGCAGGACACTCCATGATGATTGAATCACCATCATTAAACAACCAAATTCATCTGATCAGAATTTTTCTTCCAATTTCTGCTGTAACAAACACGTTTTGGAAACACAGTTAAAGCAGCCAGAGTAAATCTAACATGAAAATATCAAGAATTAAGAGCCCATCTAAAGCAAACGCTCACCTCCATTATGGTGTCTTCAAACTTTATCATTTTCTATAAAACACCCACGTAGAAGGCGACGTTCTTGTGACCTTGTGCAACGTTGCCTAAAAGTTCTCTAAAGGTGATGAAAATTCTGAACCTTTACAGAACATTAGGGACATTGTGCTGCAGTTTAAGGTTCCTTATATGAGTTTAGGGTGACGTTCTATTTTGGTTACTTTATGATCGCGCGAGAACGTTACAAAGAGGACATTTGGGAATTAACAGAACGTCCTATAGTAATAGTCCCCTAAACATTCCCAGAACGTCCTGAATGTTCTCTGAAGGTCCACCAAATAACGTCCCCCAACCCTTAAAAGAACTTCACATCGGGACCGTCTCTGAACGTACTGGGAACGTTACTAGACAACATCCTTAACACCAGTGGGGACGTTCTGAGAATGTTCTGGGAACGTAAAATTTCTAGCAGGGTAACTTGTCACCTGGTAACATTCCCAGAACGTCCTGAATGTTCCCTGAAGGTCCACCAAATAACGTCCCCCAACCCTTAAAAGAAATTCACATCGGGACCGTCTCTGAATGTACTGGGAACGTTACTAGACAACGTCCTTACCACCAGTGGGGACGTTCTGAGAATGTTCTGGGAACGTAAAATTTCTAGCGGGGTAACCTGTCACCTGGTAACATTCCCAGAACGTTCAGAGACGGTCACGATGTGGAGTTCTTTTAAGGGTTGGGGGACGTTATTTGGTGTACCCTCACGGAACATTTAGGACGTTCTGGGAATGTTTAGGGGACTATTACTATAGGACGTTCTGTTAACTTCCCAAATCGAGTAGATCGAGTCCATCAACACCCCCAAAGCTTCATAGTCCTCATAGTCCACATAACGTTTGGCAGTTTTTATTTATATGCTGTTTAATGTTTGATGATCGCTTTATTTTACATTTGCATGAGTAATCGTTCTATCGCTTGTTTCAGCTTCTTCTTCTCCTGCATTTTGATCCGGAGATGCTGTACTCTTTCAGAAGATGCGTAACAGCGCCCCCTACCGTATAGCCTGAAAATTGAGTCAATGGCGAGGAAAGAGTAAAGTAGTTTTGAAGTAAATTCCTATGTACTCTACCAGTGGACTAGCCTACACAAAAATTCAGATATTCAGAAATAGGAATATATCTGTTTTGTTTATAAATCAATATTTTCACTCAATGTACTTTTATACTATACTTTTAATTATACTAATTATACTTAAGTATATTTCGATCAAAAGACTGAGTCCAAGTATAGGCCAAATATACTTAGGCTTTTCTGTCAGTATAAGTCAAGTATACTTAAGTGCAATTTTAAGTATATTTCTCAGAAGTACATAAAGTATATTTCTGAGAAGTATATAAAAAGTAGGCTGAAAGTATACTTTCTTATTTTTAGTTTAAAAGAAGTATGCTAATAGCACACTTGAATAAACTTCGTAAGGGAATTCTAACCCTGTGAGAAACTGTGTACATGCACATTTACCTAATCTTTTAAAGATCCTTTTACATATTTGGATTATGAATGTAGGCTCATTACCCCAGTTAGAAGACCGTCAACAAGCTAATAGTGCTTCTAGACTATAATACACATACATAATACAACAGTTGTTTGTTGTTTGAGAGAGAGATGCAGTCTGTCTCAGGGCTGTGAAACTAGTGAAACTAATGTCTCTGTGTGATGTCTCGGTTCAGTCAAGGACAACTACAGCAAAATAGGCTTGTGGAACCCTGCAGTGTCATGACATGATCTAATGCGTTTGAAGGAACTCTATCTGAAATGAATTCAAACACTTTTGCGGCTGTAAATGTATTTGTTCACTAATAAGATATACTTTCAAATCTCCAATTTGCTTACTTTCTTTAGCAAAACTTTTGTGATCCCTGAAGGAAACTTTCATCAGATTCGACTAATGGTTCTCCTGACAACCTAACAAAGTAAGATCAGTGCCCACAAAATTTAGATAAAGGGGGCGTCTTATCGATGTATAATGATTTCTTTTGCACATGGCTAGTTTACATAATAGCATCTAATTAACCTAGCCTGCATGATGTATTGGCCGATTTGTTTCAAGCGATTTTCCCTTGATTTTCATTACTGATGTGCACCCAGGAGTTCTTAATCATACTCATAATGTTATGACTGGAGTCACTTATACGGCCAATGAAAGTCATTTCTCATCACAAGTACTTAATGAGACTGAAACGGGCATGGTAAGACATCTCTACTACAGGAATGGGGTCTAGGGTTCTGACAAATGTCAAATGAACTTTTCAGACCTTTCCTTCAGGCATGCGAAAGGCACCTTAATCTGCAGTTAGTCAATGCAAGACATTCTACAGTAGATTGACCTTTAGAAAGAGACTGAACATTGCTAGCAGGTTTTGTCTCAAATTCCTGAGCTTAGCAATGGTTAGTCTCACATAGCCAGACTTTCTGTCACCATCAGTTTTCTACCACTTTGTAGTTTCTTCTGCTTGAGAACCGCCTAGACACATGTGACAAATAAATAAAGCAACAAAGCACAGTTTGCTTGTTTTTTGACATGTAGTTTTGGGATTGATCATATCACAAGTTGCGTCCCAAATGATGCACTATACACTATGCACTTATACACTACTCATCCATGTAATGTGCAAACTGTATAAGGTTATTTTGTCATTTAACAACAGATACCCCCTCCCCCTCTGCTACGTAATTAAAGCTGCGACAGTTGAGTGCATGAAGTGTCCAACATGCCACACTTTGTTTTTTTTCTGTTAAGTGCACTTTTTCTTTTTGGAATTTTCTGTGTGAACGCACTACTCGCACTATTTGTACTTAAAAACGTCAAAGAATAGTGCATAAGTACACGAATTGGGACGCACCTACAGTCTATCTGAGGGATAGTTCACCCAAACATGAAACTTCAGTCATTATAAGAAGATATTTCTGTTTCAAACTATTTTCAGTAGTCCATACAACGAAAGTCAATGAGTTCCAAACCAACAAAACTTGACAACATGGACTTTCATTGCAAGGACAAACTCAACTCTCTGTTTTCAATCTTCTGGAGTGATGTGCAATGACTGGAGGGTAAATTTCCCTCTACACTTCATGTGAAGTGATGTACCAGTGTACCTTTATTCCCATTGCCATTAACAGTGTCCTCCCTTTGGATTGGAATCTCACTTGAGATGACGGAATACTGTGTGAAATACACTTTGCAGGGCACTTACGGTCTGGAACACACCTATAGAGTTGAACATTTTTGTGTAGGGTACTATATGGGCTAAAGCTAGCAAGCTAAGCAGCTAACAATAGGCCTGTGCTGAGCAAAACATACAATAACTAAGAAACAACAAAGAACAAGAAATGTTAAAATAAAGTCGTTGTTTGGTTTTCGACAATGACAGCATTTCCTCCCTATAAAAGCATAAATGTCTTTCAGTCTGGGAAATATGTCAGACAGCCAATCTGCTAGCTAAGATTTTTTTTCTCGTCTTCTTCTATGAGATAGCAGTATGTTACACTGATGTCACATCCTCCAAAGTATATAAAAATTCTATATAAAATTCCCTTAGAATGACACAGATGTTTGAAAAATGCTTTTGAGAGGAGACAGAGGTGACAGGGCTTAAATCTTCTCTAGTCCCAGATGAAGGCAGTTGTCAAGCAGTTTTTTCAAGAGCCTTGTCAGCAGCCAAAGAATGTTTTAATGGAACTGTGTTTTGGGACTTGCTCATCTTCAGTTGCTGTAGAAAGTTGTGCAGGCTCTTTGAGTGTTAAGGAGGGTCTACTGAGATATTTCCTAATATATTCCTCTTGTATTCGTCAACTCAGAAGACAACAACTCACAAAAAACTTTTACACATCCATCTTAATGGTGCTGTTCAACACTTATTAAATCAAAGCTATTTTGTTAACTTATCTAAATGATGCACTTTTAAATTTGATTAGATAATATCTGCTATAAATACAGTCCACACATGTTCCTACTTGTACATGGCTATTTTCATTCTCTATTTGTTTTATCCTGTATATAAATATTCACCCAAAAAAAAAAAAAAAGAAATCTGTCATCATTACTCACCATCATGTTGCTCCAAACCTGTACTGCATAAATTTCTTTCTTCAACAAAACACAAAATTAGATATTTTGAAAAATGTTTCAGCTGTTTTTGCCCAAAACAAACAAACAAACACAAACACACGCACACACACACACACACACACACACACACACACACACACACACACACACACATACACACATAGGATTCTAGGATGTTTTTCCAAGAGCATTTCTGGAACAGGATGTGACACAGTCTAAGCTCCATCCTAAGCCTTCACTTGTATAATTTGTAAAACTAACAGGATAGATAGCATCACTTGATTTAGACTAATGGAAAATCTGGACAATAACTAATGGAAAATCTGTTTCTCAGAAAGCTATTTACCTAATGCAATCTCTGGTTTAGCCATAGAAAGAAAGAAAATTAAAATAAAATAAACACTGACTCTATAAAAGCAAATGTGGCTCATGAAAATAGTCTGAATCATGTGATCTGCCCAACATCATTACTGAACACAGTGTTATGGTGAAGTGGCCATAAACAGAGTGACTAGACTTGCTTAGCTATCACAGTGATACAGGTACTCAAATTGTGCAGTTTCTAAGTAATTTCTTCTCTTAATTCTGAGAAGTCTCTAGTGCTAGAGTAGCTTATAACTATACACATTTGCAGAGTAATTAAACTCACTCTTAGGGGCCATTCACACAACACTGTTTTCAAATGGCCGTTCATTTACATGACAATGCCATTTTAGATGCCTGAAAACAAATGAAGTTTTTCAAGTTTTTGAAAATGATAAAGTTAAACTACAAGAACGTGAATTTGTGTAAATGGTGACATCATGCACATACGTATTACGTGTTCAGCCTATAGGTGCGTAATGTTTCTTTACAAAGTGACATCACCAACTACTGGTCTGGCATGCATAATACGCAATTATGCAATCATTTAAGACATTTCTCTTTATATGCAGTAGAACCTTTTTAGCATAAAGGGTTCTTTAAAATTGACTCAAGAACACAATAGGGTTCTATATAGAATATATATTTTTCCCCCTAAGACTGCATAGTAAAGCTAATTTTTCAAAAAAAAAAAGTATCTAGCTACACTGAAGCTATTCTAGGAAGCAAGATCTTTTAAAATATAAAACAGATTATCAAACTACATCACAACATAATTTAGCAGTATTTCTGGAAAAAAAAAAAGTACTGTAAAAATAATTCTAAATTTAAATAAACAATTTGACAAAAGAACCAGATGAAATGTTTCTCAAAAAAATGAGAAACATGAAAATAAGTTATTAGCATCACTACATCAAGTTGGTTACTCTCCATCTGGTGCCCCAATGGTTAAAGTTCATAGGTTGTGAAACGTGACATGTCTGAGACATATTGAAGCAGCCCGAGCAAGAGTACATTTATCTGTATAGCTATTGTGTCTGCTCCACTTGAGTCCATCCTGTCTGGGTTTATTTATTTATTTATTTTTCTGTTGAGGCTAAGACCTGAATTTAGAGATAACAAATGTTTCCAGTGAATGAGTTTTCTTTCATGTGAGCCAACAGTGGCATGCATTGCTGCATTGGATAACAATTTTTAATCCTCCAAAGTTATACTATCTAATTGAATTTACTGTCAGAAGTATTTCTTTTTTTTTTCCTGTATAATTTTACTTCAACTAAGGTGCTAAGGTGTTGGTGCCATTTGCTAGATCTCCCTCTAGTGATTATTTATTCTGTTCTAATATAATTGGATACTTTGTCTTTGTCTATGCATGTAAAATATCCCATAGAAAGCCATACATTAG
The DNA here is from genome assembly GCA_037950665.1 of Hypophthalmichthys nobilis. Taxonomy (NCBI): domain Eukaryota; kingdom Metazoa; phylum Chordata; class Actinopteri; order Cypriniformes; family Xenocyprididae; genus Hypophthalmichthys; species Hypophthalmichthys nobilis. The sequence goes on along the minus strand of CM075483.1, from coordinate 6,590,921 downwards.
AAATAAAAGATCTCACGACCTTAATTCATGATGTTGTGTGAAATTGTACTGCTTATAATATCACCCCGAAAGGAAAAGAATGATACACAAATATGTACAATTCCAGAATATATTTTAAAATATACATTAAAAATTCATTGACAATCTCCTCCTTCAAATGAGGCCTCTTTTTATCCCTGATTTTCTCCAACACTCACTCTCAAGGAAGTCCTCATTCCTCATTTGATGAGAAATCGTTCTGCAGGGAGAAAGCATCCTAAGATATATACAGTCTGTAATCACTCACCAACTAACATTTCTTGTCTTTCAAAGCACAGATAGCTTCAGTGTCAGCCAGATCGATTATGCTTCCAAATGATGAGACTGTTCTACCTAAATAGCAGACCTCCTGCTTGAAAAGGCCATGGTTATTTCAACCTGATCTCAACCTAGGTCATTTGTAAGGATTCATACGAATTTAGCAAGTTGTAAAATACATACAATTTTGCAAAAAAAGTTCAAATTTCTTATGACCTCACTCGTATGAATTTGTAAGTTTTTTGCGAAATTAGCGAAATTCGAATTTTTGGACAGGAATGTTTTTCCAGGATCAAGAAAATATGTTGACCCAGGATCGCATCTAATCCGGGAAAATCAGGATGTGCAAGAACACACAAGTATCAGGGTAAATAAACTTATTAAAAAACAGAATTTTACTGTGCATAAATTCCAAGTTGTAATTTTATCAAATTATTCAAAAATTGTAAAGGGATAATATAATATATATAAAAAATGCTAGTTATTAAATACGCCTTAGACAAATTAGATAATTTCAAAATCAGACAATTTATTATAAACACATTTCAAATATCAATACCACCAAATAATGCTATTTAACACAATGCATTATTTAAAATGTGGTGGAAATGACAGAAAAAAGGGAAAAATTACAGAATTTCCTTGCACTGTTGGACTTTGTTAGTGCACAATTTAAATTAACCAGTTATAGTGTGAAAAGTGTTTGTGTGTTTATTTCTAAAGCTCCACAAGGCCAAAAGTGTGAGTACTTAATTAAAGGGCACCTGTTCATGTAGCCATCAGAAGATTACACATTGCCAGGTCATTAGTTTCTTTTAAAAGTTATATCTGTTTATCTATCTTAATTCATGTTACAATGTAAAACTTTTTTCAGCAGACTAGCACTGGAAATTAATCTACTTTGATTCCACCCCCAACAACATGTAAAAACCAGCTTTAAATATTCTCATCCTGTAAAACATAGACCACTCTACTATTGTCATTTCTTATACCCAAAGACACAAACTAGCATGGTGGATTTATGAAAGGAAGAGCGAGAGAGCAGGAAACAATTGTTCACAGGGTTTTCAGTGAGTAACAAGTCCTCAATCACCTTGTAGCACCTCCTGAGAAATGTTTTCCTGCAGGAACATTAATGTCTCTTGGGGATTTTCACTAAAAAAGAATTGCATCAGCTGACAGTAGCTATGTTTCCACCCACAGTTGCCAATATAACTATATATTGCATAAAATTGGAATATTGCATAAACATTGGCGAATAAAGCAGCATTTCCATTCCATGTGTTCAAGAGAACAAAATCGTCACTTCCTGGGAAATTGCTGCAAAATATCTGCAATAAAAATGGAAGTTGCAGCAATCGGGGAAGCCAATGTGGCTTTTCCCCAACATTATAGACATCATTTGTTTAAATTCACAGTATGCTAAGTGGTTTGCAGCTCCTATGAGGAGTAAAATCACAGCACAAGGTAATAACTTTTTGTTCCACCAGTCTAATACTAGAAATATCAGTGCTCAAAAAAGAGTTAGACCAGGAAAATCTCTTCTGAAACTGAAAACAGCATCTACTAATCTGTTGAAGAAGCTGTTCTCATAAAAATCAAATCAAACCAAATGAAATATGATCCCTTGAATAAAATATTTTCTGTGATTTATTTTTAATGTTGAGTGAGAAGGATTGGATTTTATTGAGAAATGTAAAATGTCTGATGAGAAACGATCTGACAGAATTGTCAGAAGATATCAGGATTCAATTACCTAACCGTACGACATAGATTTTAAACTGACCACTTCTCTAATAGTGAAGAGTAAAATTAGGGCATATATGTGGATTTGGTGATAACTGGTTTACTGTAACAACATATTGATGGAGCATTAAATGGGTGTTATAAAAGTAATTAAAGTGCCCCTATTATGCTTTTTTGAATGCAGTTTGTAATATAGTTGTTTGTGAATGTAAAAGGTCTGCAAAGTTTTAAAGATCAAAGTGCACTATAAATAAATGTATCATCTCCTAAAAGAAAGAATCGATTCTTTCGAACTGCCAAAATGAGTCGTCAGCAATTCCAGCTGGAATTGATACGGTAAAACTGGTGCCATTGTTACTGTTCGTATCTCTCGCTGTGTCCAAAATCGTGTACTGTCTAGTAGGTACTAAATATGAACTTATTTTGCGACCGTTAAAAAAAGTATGTTCTATATAGTATGAATGTGTGTAGTATGAATGTAATCCGGACGTACTACATCTGCCATGTTGTCATTATCATGTGACTTACCAGATTCACTGCTTCACCTCCATTCATAAATCCTCTCCCGTGGCCTCATGGGATAGTACAGTGTCCACTGAATGCGTACTTCTGAATTTAACCAGAAGTAGTAGGTCATCATGGGACTTTTTGCCTACTGTTTTTCGAATACTATGTATTCGGACATACTACTCTGTTGGCGTACTTTTTTTCACATACTATATAATAGGTAAGTATTCGATTTCGGATGCAGTGACTGTGTATACAAGTGCTGAGGAACCTCTGGAGCTGAAGTAGACCAATCTCAACAGACTGGGCCATCTGACCAATCAGAGCAGAGTAGGCTCTCGGAAAGGAGGGGTTTAGAGATTGAAGCCATTTCAGACACTGTGAGAAAAAAGGTGATACTGCAATGTATATTATGAAAAAATTAAAGTGTTTTTTTGACCTTGGATGCATGTAAAGCAGGAGACCATCAAAGCTAAATTAGGAACATTTAAAATAGCATAAAGTTGGCACTTTAACACAAAGCAGTTAAGTAGGCTTACCCAAGTCATGATTAACACATACCTTCTAAGAAAATACAAAGTGAGCTGATTAGTCAAACAGCGATGGACTTAAAACATGGAGTGTATTGCTTCAAGAAAAAAAAAAAAAAAATGCTGGTACAAACAATTAAATGTCAAATTACTATATTAACCATGTGGAGAATAGTTGTATCTGAATGAAGGTCAGTGCTTTAAATACTGCCTGAGGTTGTTTTGTGTTGTGAGAGAACTGGGGATGCATCCAGTGCTTTATTAAATAGTATTTGAATAACTGAATAAAGTTTTGTGTCTTTAGTCCATGTTGGTAATAACCTGACAAACTGACAAAATTAACTTTTAACACATACTGTATATATTTAACATTGATGGTTCATTTTGCACTTGCATATCTATGTTTTTTTGCTGGGAAAATTAAAAGGTAACTGTGAGATAGTTTAAAATAGGAAATAAAGTCACAATGTGATATATGCAATTGCAATTATATATGCAGTATATCATGTTATATGCAATTGCATCTATAATTTATATAATTGCAGTAGTATAATTATGTATGCAATTTCAATTGTATATGCAATATGTACTGTAGTTGCAATTATGAGAAATAAAGGTTCAGAGATATAAAGTGATAAAGTGCCTGCTAAATGAATGAATTAATACTTTATATCTTAGTGTATGTTTAGATTTACATTTCATTTAAAAGTTGTAAAAGAATAAAAAGTTGCAGAAATTAAGTCGCATGGTGAGATATAAAGACACATTTTGAGATATAAATTTGCATTTACAAGAAATAAAGTTACAATTGTGAAATATATTGTGAAAGTCACATTTTCAATAAATTGTCACAATTACATCTATTTTTTACTCTGAGGCAGAAACAGACTTCCTTAGATATCAGAAAGTATTGTAACATTATAAAGATCAGTCATTTAGTTTAGTAGTATAGCTGCGCTCAGCTTTTATCATCACAGAGTGGCGTACCAGATGGGAACAGTTTAAAAACACTCTGGGGGCATTTAAAAGTGACTGTAGGTTTGTTTAAGACTACTTGCTGTAATAGTTGCTGCCTACAGCTGTACAACTTTGCTCTGTGGCCATCAATAACTGCCTTGTCAGAAAGAGCTTAGTATGAATGTACACACACACACACACACACACACAAACCAAAAGTAAAATGGGCAAGAGCGGTTATGATTGGAGTACACAAGAACTAATGGATCAAATAAACTACAAAAGCATAAAACAGAATGTAATTCTGAGGGCAACAGCTTCAGTGAGAGTGCCTGATCAAAAGAGATGATGCAGGCCCTCCACATTTTACTGCCAGAGTGCTTTCAATTGCCATTCCAAGTGTCTTTATGGGGAAAGCGAGATATTTAGTGATTTCAGCAAAACTGCCATCAAGACAATTAGGAGAGTACACATGGTACAAAAAGCACTTCATATGTACTGTGAAATATACTTTTAAACTTTTCAAATATATTGTTTGAAAAGTTCAAAAGCTTGAGGTCATTAAAATTTATGTTACAAAACTTTTGAACTTTTTTTTTCATCAAAAAATCTTGAAAAAAAAAATATATATATATATAGGGTTAGGTGTTAGGGTTCGGGTTAGTAGAATAAGTCGACATGTAGTTGCAAAGTTACTTATAGTTATAGTAGTCATTATAATTTCTGTTGGCGGATCATCAAAATAAAGTGTTAGCAGATATTAAGCAGACAGTTTACTAATATTCTAATTATTGGTAGTTGACATGTAGTTGCAAAGTTACTTATAGTTAGTAGAATGTCTAAAGTGGACCATCGAAATAAATTGTCACCATAAATTAAAATAAAAACAAATAATTGTAATAATCTTTCACAATATTACTCTTTTTATTGTAATCAAATAAATGCAGTCTTGGTGAGCATAAGAGACTACACTCCGTAAAAATATTCGTAAAAATACACTCTTAAGAAAAATGGTTCTAAATTACACCGTGTCCTAACCAGACGCGACACGGCGACAAGCGATAAAAGGTATCTTTTCCATGTTAATCTGAATTTCTGTCCTAACCAGCCGCGACGGCGACACGCGAATATTCTATTTTAGAAACAGTCCCTATTTCTCTGCGACGTCGCGGATGGAACAGCAACACAAAGTATGGCAATGATAATATCAGGTACTGTTTATGTGCTTTATTTAATGTTATAAAGCGTCTAACATGAGTTTGAATATCATTCTGTGTTCCCAGCTTTTCAGCTGTAATGAAAACAACACTGGCTAATTCACCTCAGATCTTGAAAATAAATAAATGGGCACAAGAATGTTCAAACTGTCAACTCAGTGCAAACAAACAAGTGTATTCTATGACAGAGATTGGTTCAGTCACTCCGTATGTACCTTAAATAATGTTTAAATGGTGTAATATTTATGAATTTTACTAAGTACTTGCCCATTTCTTTGTGTCTGCTGTGCTTTTGCCGAGAGAGCCCGCCCACACTCTCTTCTGATTGGCTGTGGTTTTTGATTGATTTTATCGCTTCTCATTTTCACATCGCGTCTAGTGTGGACAGTCAAATTGCTCATTGCTGGAATCTTAGTTAGGACACGTTGTTAGGGTTGTTCGGCTTGTAGCAATAGCATAACCCACTTTGGTGCTAAATAGAACCCTAAAAAAATACATGATTGGTAGGAAACCAGTTACAAATTGAAAGTCAGTCTGTATAATTGAATGGCTTGAGCTCCAGAAAATCAATAGAGGTGGCTTTGACAGTTACAGATTTGAAAAACAAAAAGGCGGGAATAAAGAACCCTAAACTCTAACACAAAGAACCATTTCAGCATATAATGGGTTCTTCAGGATGATACAGTTCTAAATAGAACTGTTACTACATGTAAAGAACCATCTTTTTTTAGAGTGTAGGGCACAATGCACTCTATTAATTTAATGGAGTTTTCTGTATTTATATTTTACGGGTGTTTTACCTGTATTTAGAATTTTGCACATTTCTTTGTGTTTTAGGATTAAAGGAAATGTCCGTAAAATTACTAGATAATGTCTGGGTAATGAGCTGCAATACTTTTTTCTGTTATTTTATAGATTTATTTTTTACAGTTACCAACCCCAAACTTTTGAACTGTACTGTATCATGATCCCAGGTGGGTGGCTTTATGTGTTTGTATTTGATGTCATCAGTATTTACAGGTGCAGTAAGCGGTTTCTGAGAAACGCTGTTGAAAGTGGATCAAACCGATCACCAAATCACACTCCAATCAGCAGTAAGGGGTGTATACACTCATTGGGGGACGTGCCTGTGTTACATAGCATGTTTGTGAATTTGGGGGTGGAGCTATCAAGATAGGGGTGTGATCCTCTTGGGTAGGGGCGTGTTTGTTTTGGCGATTTCAAATATCAACAGTGTTTCTCAGAAATCACTTACTGCACCATTAACATAAACCTACAGCTGAACAGGCATCGGTCACCCTTCCAAACCTGTGGTGTAATATTACCCAAGTGTGTGCATTCTTGGAGTTCAAGGGACAGGTTGGACACCATAATCAATAAAACATGTGCTTTCAGGTGGAACAAACCATTACTGCAACATCACTCTAAAATGTCATTGCCGAACCGGAGGTGCTGTAAACCGGGCTGGATGAAGTCCCTCGCAGTCCCTCTGCTGCTCTCCTACACTCAATCATCCCATTGTGTTGAGCTTATTAGAAAAGCTGCAATCACAGTGGAACAAAGGCAGATTTTGCTCTAGCTGCAGTGTGATATTTAGAAGAACTACAGAGTTTGACGGGAACCTCTGTTGCTTCATTAATAAGTACTGAATCGGACGCTTTTCAAATCGCTCAATAAGCTATTTGTTCGTACACATCGATGCAAGAATTTCTTCCATTGGGCTTACACTGACCTTTTGAATGTCAATGCCACTGACAAATACTAAGAAAGTTTAGAATAGTGTGAAGGAGTAGGTGAAATAGTGGAGATGAATAGATGTTAGAACCCGGCATACAAGCCTATGTAACCCGAGGACATACAGCTCAAAATGCATTTCTGTATTCAAAGTTTAATAACAGATAATTTCTCAGTGTCATGTATCTATCTAAGTCAGGGGTGGGGAACGTTGATCCTGGAGGGCCATTGTCCTGCAGATTTTAGCTCCAACCCTAATTAAACACACCTGAAGCTAATCAAGGTTTTCAGGATTACTAAATTTACAGGCAGGTAATTGTTTTTTTTTTTTTTTTTCAGGGTTGAAGCTAAAGTCTGCAGGATAATGGCCCTCCAGGATCAACGTTCCCCACCCGTGATCTAAGTGATAAGATAAATGAACAGAAACATCTTCAACATCTGAAAGCAGACAGAATTAGACACTTACTTGTAACCTAGAAAATCCCTTCAACAGCCACACAGCTTCTATGGTTTTCCAGGTAAATCATTTCAAGTTTAAATGATTATTCTTTATTCTTAAAGAGGTCATATAATGCCACTTTTACAAGATGTATAATAAGTCTCTGATGTCCCCAGAGTGTGTATGTGAGGTTTTAGCTCAAAATACCCCACAGATAATTTGTGAGCAAAAACACGCTGTTTTAGTGTGTGTCCCTTTAAATGGAAATGAACTGCTGCTCCCAAGAAGAGGGCGGAGTTTCAAGAGCTCGTGTTAGCAGCTCCGATTAGACAGACTCACTGAAAATGTCAGAAACTGTTCAGCCTTTTATGTTCAAACCAGAGTCGGACAATGATGGAGACCCTCAAGAAGAAGTGACAACATGTAGAATGCAACAGGATGTTTCTGAATGGTTAGTTGATGAATTTATGTAGCTGATGTGGAGTTAGCTATCTTAAAGTCATTGATTAGCATATTCTGTCATGTGGGAACTGTTGTAAGATGCCTACAGAGCCAGAGAATATGCTGCATGAAGATAGAACAGGTATAGTTTAGTTTAATTACGGTTATAACTTGTAAAGATGTCATCTTGCTTTTATGACATGCTATTGCATTTGTGTTACGTACTGGATTGCAATAACATGGCCTGTTGCGTGTTCTCGGGGGCAGGGTTTATGTAAATTTTAGGGTTAGTGTCATGATGTCACTAACCCCGGAAGAAGCTTGTTGTAGTCCCTACCAGCCATTTGTTGTAGTCCTTAAAATGTGATTCTTTAAAAGAAAATATCTCCCTTTGCTTTGAACTTTGAGCATCCTCTTAATTTTCCAGATGTTGTTTATGCTCTAACAGCAACATTACACACTAAGTAAAGTTAAAAAAGTGAAATCATAATCAACCAACCCTTTAAAAATAGATTATTATTATTATTATTATGAGATAATAAAGAGGGTAACTTTGGAAGCCTATTTCTGCCTTAGAGTAAATAAAATTAAAAAGTAATTGCAATTTTGTAACTCACAGTACTGACTTTATTTCTTGTAACTATGACTTTATTTCTCTCAATTATGATTATATATCTGTTTATATCTCATAATCTTGCAACTGTGGTTTTAATTATTTAATTCTGTGGCTTTATTTCTCCCAATTATGAGTTTACTATATATCTCACAAAGTGCCTTTTTATCTCTCAATTGCAACTTTATTTCTTATAATTGTGACACTTTATCTTGCAAATTGCCATTACCTTTTTCATTACGCTAAGGGTGGAAATGGGCTTCCGTAAGGCACAAAAGTGCATATTACAGTTTAACAGTGGAATTCCACAGACAGTTTCCTGAGAGGTGTTAACCTTCACATGTGCATTACAAGGGAACGAGTGGACAGCAGTGATGACTGGGATAAATAATGGCTGCCCTCCACTCCACTGATTGTGCTCATTCATTTCCCACAGTTTATTCTTTCATGCTCTCATTCTTCTACCTCTGAATCTTCCCAACATCTGCACCCCGGCTGAAGACAGAAGCATCTCTTTAGAGCACATTAGCCCTGCTCTTAGGGCATTAGGAACGCAGCAGGAAAGCAATGCTGCACTGCGTTTACCTACTCATCCATCCTGACAGCAATGTGCTCTGATGTCTTATTTTCTCTCTTCGTCTCTCTCTGTTAGCTCCACTTTTGTGTTGTATTAGTTTGAGAGTTATTCAAACACTCCCTGGGAGATCTGAACTTCTTGGGAGCTTTGGTTACCCACTCATCCATCAAAACAGGAATAGATCCTAATCACTTATTTTTGGTCTCTCTCTCTTATTTTCTGGCTACCTGTCTTTCTCCTTATTTTTATTCATCTGCTTTATGTTCTGGGCCAGGAACATTACACCAGAAATACCTTGAGAGATGCATGTGTATCTGATTTAAGCCCAGCTAAATGCTTTCTTGCAAATTGGATGAGCTGAGAAACTCTAGGGGTCTGTGGCAATCAGTAATTGTGAGCAGTGTGAATTGGACTTGCATAATTCTGTCTGTTGGATGAGTTGGATGAGCATAACACATATTAACTGCACATAACACAACTGCATGTCAGAAAGAATTCACTATGCATTAAACACAATGTTAATAACCGAAACATAATGCTATATGAAAGTCTAGAATATTATATCTGTATAATAATGTTTTAATATTTAGTATAATAAAATATATCAATCAGCATCATCATCATCATCATCAACAACAACAACAACAACAACAACAATGACAACAATGACAACAACAACATAGTATTATTATTAGTAGTAGTATTACAGCAGGGCTTATCATCATAATTATCATCATCCCAGGTAGCATATGCTGCACTGTAAGCCATACATATAAACATTAAAATAATGATAATAATTTAATATTTTTAATTTCTTCTTCTCCTTCTTTATTATTAGTATTATACTGAATATTAAAATATTAAAATAAAGTATTGTGTTTAAGAACAACAACAACAATAATAACAATTATTATTATTTGTATAATAATTTTATAATTTATTATTATAGCAATGACAATTATTATTAATAATAATTATTATTTCTATAATAATAAATTTGAAAATTATGCAAATAATAATAATTGTTATTATTGTTGTTGTTCTTAAACACATAACAAAACAAATATTTTAATATTCAGTATAATAATAATAATTGTAAAAATAATAATTTTGTATTTTTAATTTTTTTAACTTTTTCTTTTTCTTCTTCCTTGTCCTGCTATAATAATTATTATTAATAATATTTGTTATTGCTAAAATAATAATACATTATAAAATTATTATTAACATTATTATTATTATTATTATTATTAGACTGAATATTAAAATGTTATGAAAATAAAGTATTATGTTTAAGTACAACAACAACAACAACAATAATAACTCAGAATGTACATTTCCTGAAGAAAATGTGAATGGTGCTTGCAGTGGCAAAACTCGGCACTTTCGGTTGCTAGGTGCTGTAATTGGTTGCTAGGGCGTGGCTATGAAGTCACTACTTATTGGCTGCTTGATAGGCCGAGTCAAAAGAGCCCAGCCCCAAGTCTCTATGACCTTCTGATCCAAAGATATGATCTCACAGATTTTGTTCCAATGTTAAGTCTATGGGTCCCTTTTTAGCCGATATTTCGTCCGCTGTGCGAACATCATACATCCGATCGCTTAGAAAAGTCATAGCACACCTCTCCTCAATAAGCCGGTCGATTTGACACCTCATTCATGGGTCTACGACAAACGGTGCGGGACAAGTAGCGTGCCAAAGTTTTGTCCAGGTGAATAGTAATTACAATACTAGAATGTACATTTCCTGAAGAAAATGTGAATGGTGCTTGCGGTGGCAAAATCGGCACTCGGTTGCTAGGGTGTTTCTAGGCAATTGCTAAGGTGTTCTGGGTGGTTGCTAGGCGGTTGCTATGGTAACCTGGGTGGTTGCTAGGTGGTTGCTAAGGTCCTTGGGGTGGTTGCTAAGGTTTTGCTAGGCGGTTGCTAGGGTGTTCTGAGTGGTTGCTAGGTGGTTGCTATGGTAACCTGGGTGGTTGCTATGTGGTTGCTAGGCAGTTGCTAAGGTACTTGGGGTGGTTGCTAAGGTGTTGCTAGGTGGTTGCTAGGGTGTTCTGGGTGGTTGCTAGGCGGTTGCTATGGTAACCTGGGTGGTTGCTAGGCGGTTGCTAGGCAGTTGCTAAGGTACTTGGGGTGGTTGCTAAGGTGTTGCTAGGCGGTTGCTAAGGTACTTGGGGTGGTTGCTAGGCGGTTGCTAGGGTGTTCTGGGTGGTTGCTAGGCGGTTGCTATGGTAACCTGGGTGGTTGCTAGGCAGTTGCTAAGGTACTTGGGGTGGTTGCTAAGGTGTTGCTAGGCGGTTGCTAGGGTGTTCTGGGTGGTTGCTATGCGGTTGCTATGGTAACCTGGGTGGTTGCTAGGGTGTTGCTAGGCAGTTGGTAAGGTACTTGGGGCAGTTGCTAAGGTGTTGCTAGGGTGTTATGGGTGGTTGCTAGGCAGTTGCTATGGTAACCTGGGTGGTTGCTATGATGTGACTAGGTGGTTGGTAGTTGTCACAGATGGTTACTATGGTGTTTTTATAGAGTTCTTAGCATGTTCTTAGCCCACTTTAGCACTTAGCTAATCACTATTAGCATGTAGCTATTCACTGCTAGCATGTGTAGCATGTTGGAAGTCCAGTTTGCTAGCATGAGTCAAAAGAGCCAACTGCCATGTCTCTACGATGCTCTGATGCAGAGATATAGGTCTTGCTAAACGGTTGCTAGGGTACTCTGTTTGGTTGCTAGGGAGTGGCTTAGCAGCTGCCAATGATGATACACTAAAGGCTGCTTGCCAATATAAGCCAACTCCCATGTCTCTATGATGTTCTGATGCAGAGATATAGGTCTTGCAAAACGGTTGCTAGGGTACTCTGTTTGGTTGCTAGGGAGTGGCTTGGCAGCTGCCAATGATGATACTCCAAAGGCTGCTTGCCAGTATGAATGTTATAAACCAAACCCCATGCCTCTATGATATTCAGATTTGAAGATATCCTCTATGCTTTGGGTTGCTAGGGTGCTCTAAATGGTTGCTAGGGCGTGGCTATGAAGTGTTGAAGGTGATTTGTGATTGGCCGTTTGCTGGCCCGAGTCAAACGAGCCCACCCTCATGTTTCTATGACACTTCTATCCAAAGATATCCCTTTGACCTTTTTCAATGGAAGTCTATGGAACTTGTTGCTATGGTGCTCTAAATGGTTGCTAGAGCGTGGCTTGATAGCTTCACAATGATCCTGAGAGACTGATTGGTTGCCTGAGTGAAATGAGCCCACCCCTTGTCTCTATGACATTGTGATCCAGAGTTACGTTCAATACAAAATCCCTATGTAATTTACCATAGTAGGAAAAACACAGCCACTTCCTGGTTCATGGGCACGGCTTCACCATAGTATGTCTATGGGGCAACTTTGGGCAGCTCTTGCGCCCCAGGGTACAACTTACACCCCATTTTGAGATATGATATGACAGAGACTGTCAGCCTCTTCAAACGTGGTAACCCACATGTTTCTACGAAATTCTCGTTAGGAGCTATGACACGTCAAAGTTCGTCGCAATGTTAAGTCTATGGGATTTTTCGGCTACTTTTTCGCCCGCTGGGCGAACATCGTTCTCCCGATCGCTTATAAAAGTCATAGCACACCTTTCCTCAATGAGCCGGTCGATTTGACACCTCATTCATGGGTCTAGGACAAAAGCTGCGGGACAAGTTACGCGCCGAAGTTTTGTCCAGAAGAAGAAGAAGAAGAAGCAGAATAATAATAAGTATGCAGGAGAATAAGAATGATGCTTTGCCTTTGGCAAGCACCATTAACTAGAATGTACATTTCCTGAAGAAAATGTGAATGGTGCTTGCAGTGGCAAAACTCGGCACTCGGTTGCTAGGGTTTTACTAGGCAATTGCTAAGGTGTTCTGGGTGGTTGCTAGGCGGTTGCTAGGGTGTTCTGGGTGGTTGCTAGGGTGGTGCTAGGCAGTTGGTAAGGTACTTGGGGCAGTTGCTAAGGTGTTGCTAGGCGGTTGCTAGGGTGTTCTGGGTGGTTGCTAGGCGGTTGCTATGATAACCTGGGTGGTTGCTAGGCGGTTGCTAGGCAGTTGCTAAGGTACTTGGGGTGGTTGCTAGGGTGTTCTGGGTGGTTGCTAGGCGGTTGCTATGGTAACCTGGGTGGTTGCTAGGCGGTTGCTAGGCAGTTGCTAAGGTACTTGGGGCGGTTGCTAGGCGGTTGCTAGGGTGTTCTGGGTGGTTGCTAGGCGGTTGCTATGGTAACCTGGGTGGTTGCTAGGCGGTTGCTAGGCAGTTGCTAAGGTACTTGGGGTGGTTGCTAAGGTGTTGCTAGGCGGTTGCTAGGGTGTTCTGGGTGGTTGCTATGCGGTTGCTATGGTAACCTGGGTGGTTGCTAGGGTGTTGCTAGGCAGTTGGTAAGGTACTTGGGGCAGTTGCTAAGGTGTTGCTAGGCGGTTGCTAGGCAGTTGCTATGGTAATCTGGGTGGTTGCTATGATGTTACTAGGTGGTTGGTAGTTGACACAGATGGTTACTATGGTATTTTTATAGAGTTCTTAGCATGTTCTTAGCCCACTTTAGCACTTAGCTAATCACTATTAGCATATAGCTATTCACTGCTAGCATGTGTAGCATGTTGCAAGTCCAGTTTGATAGCATGAGTCAAAATAGCCAACCGCCATGTCTCTCGATGCTCTGATGCAGAGATATAGGTCTTGCTAAACGGTTGCTAGGGTACTCTGTTTGGTTGCTAGGGAGTGGCTTAGCAGCTGCCAATGATGATACACCAAAGGCTGCTTGCCAATATAAGCCAACCCCATGTTTCTACGATGTTCTGAGACAGAGATACAGGTCTTGCAAAACGGTTGCTAAGGTACTCTGTTTGGTTGCTAGGTAGAGGCTTGGCAGCTGCCAATGATGATACACCAAAGGCTGCTTGCCAATCTAAGCCAAGCGCCATGTCTCTCTGATGTTCTGATGCAGAGATAAAGGTCTTGCAAAACGGTTGCTAGGGTACTCTGTTTGGTTGCTAGGCAGCTGCCAATGATGATACTCAAAGGCTGCTTGCCAGTATGAATGATATAAACCAACCCCCATGCCTCTATGATATTCAGATTTGAAGATATCCCTCTATGCTTTGGGTTGCTAGGGTGCTCTAAATGGTTGCTAGGGTGTGGCTATGAAGTGTTGAAGGTGATTTGTGATTGGCCGTTTGCTGGCCCAAGTCAAATGAGCCCACCCTCATGTTTCTATGACACTTCTATCCAAAGATATCCCTTTGACCTTTTTCAATGGAAGTCTATGGAACTTGTTGCTATGGTGCTCTAAATGGTTGCTAGGGCGTGGCTTGATAGCTTCACATTGATTCTGAGAGACTGATTGGTTGCCTGAGTGAAATGAGCCCGCCCCCTTGTCTCTATGACATTGTGATCCAGAGTTATGTTCAATACAAAATCCCTATGTAATTTACCATAGTAGGAAAAACACTTCACTTCCTGGTTCATGGGCACGGCTTCACCATAGTATGTCTATGGGGCAACTTTGGGCAGCTCTTGCGCCCCAGGGTACAACTTACACCCCATTTTGAGATATGGTCTGACAGAGACTGTCAGCCTCTTCAAACGTGGTAACCCACATGTTTCTACGAAATTCTCGTTAGGAGCTATGACACGTCAAAGTTTGTCGCAATGTTAAGTCTATGGGAATTTTCGGCTACTTTTTCGCCGCTGGGCTTAACATCGTTCTCCGATCGCTTATAAAAGTCATAGCACACCTTTCCTCAATGAGCGGTCGATTTGACACCTCATTCATGGGTCTAGGACAAAAGCTGCGGGACAAGTTACGCGCCAAGTTTTGTCCAGAAGAAGAAGAAGAAGAAGCAGAACTAGAATGTACATTTCCTGAAGAAAATGTGAATGGTGCTTGCAGTGGCAAAACTCGGCACTCGGTTGCTAGGCTGTTTCTAGGCAATTGCTAAGGTGTTCTGGGTGGTTGCTAGGCGGTTGCTAGGGTGTTCTGGGTGGTTGCTAGGCGGTTGCTAGGCAGTTGGTAAGGTAGTTGGGGCAGTTGCTAAGGTGTTAGTAGGCGGTTGCTAGGGTGTTCTGGGTGGTTGCTAGGCGGTTGCTATGGTAACCTGGGTGGTTGCTAGGTGGTTGCTAGGCAGTTGCTAAGGTACTTGGGGTGGTTGCTAAGGTGTTGCTAGGCGGTTGCTAGGGTGTTCTGGGTGGTTGCTATGCGGTTGCTATGGTAACCTGGGTGGTTGCTAGGGTGTTGCTAGGCAGTTGGTAAGGTACTTGGGGCAGTTGCTAACGTGTTGCTAGGCGGTTGCTAGGGTGTTCTGGGTGGTTGCTAGGCAGTTGCGATGGTAACCTGGGTGGTTGCTATGACGTTACTAGGTGGTTGGTAGTTGTCACAGATGGTTACTATAGTGTTTTTATAGAGTTCTTAGCATGTTCTTAGCCCAATTTAACACTTAGCTAATCACTATTAGCATGTAGCTATTCACTGCTAGCATGTGTAGCATGTTGGAAGTCCAGTTTGCTAGCATGAGTCAAAAGAGCCAACCGCCATGTCTCTACGATGCTCTGATGCAGAGATATAGGTCTTGCTTAACGGTTGCTAGGGTACTCTGTTTGGTTGCTAAGGAGTGGCTTGGCATCTGCCATTGATGATACTCTAAAGACTGCTAGCCAATATAAACCAACCCCCATGCCTCTATGATGTTCTGATGCAGAGATATAGGTCTTGCAAAACGGTTGCTAGGGTACTCTGTTTGGTTGCTAGGGAGTGGCTTAGCAGCTGCCAATGATGATACACCAAAGGCTGCTTGCCAATATAAGCCAACCCCCATGTTTCTACGATGTTCTGAGACAGAGATACAGGTCTTGCAAAACGGTTGCTAAGGTACTCTGTTTGGTTGCTAGGTAGAGGCTTGGCAGCTGCCAATGATGATACACCAAAGACTGCTTGCCAATCTAAGCCAAGCGCCATGTCTCTACGATGTTCTGATGCAGAGATAAAGGTCTTGCAAAACGGTTGCTAGGGTACTCTGTTTGGTTGCTAGGCAGCTGCCAATGATGATACTCCAAAGGCTGCTTGCCAGTATGAATGATATAAACCAACCCCCATGCCTCTATGATATTCAGATTTGAAGATATCCCTCTATGCTTTGGGTTGCTAGGGTGCTCTAAATCGTTGCTAGGGCATGGCTATGAAGTGTTGAAGGAGATTCGTGATTGGCCGTTTGCTGCCCCGAGTCAAACAAACCCTCCCTCATGTTTCTATGACACTTCTATCCAAAGATATCCCTTTGACCTTTTTCAATGGAAGTCTATGGAACTTGTTGCTATGGTGCTCTAAATGGTTGCTAGGGCGTGGCTTGATAGCTTCACAATGATCCTGAGAGACTGATTGGTTGCCTGAGTGAAATGAGCCCACCCCCTTGTCTCTATGACATTGTGATCCAGAGTTACATTCAATACAAAATCCCTATGTAATTTACCATAGTAGGAAAAACACTTCACTTCCTGGTTCATGGGCACGGCTTCACCATAGTATGTCTATGGGGCAACTTTGGGCAGCTCTTGCGCCCCAGGGGTACAACTTACACCCCATTTTGAGATATGGTCTGACAGAGACTGTCAGCCTCTTCAAACGTGGTAACCCATGTTTCTACGAAATTCGTTAGGAGCTATGACACGTCAAAGTTTGTCGCAATGTTAAGTCTATGGGAATTTTCGGCTACTTTTTCGCCCGCTGTGCGAACATCGTTCTCCCGATCGCTTATAAAAGTCATAGCACACCTTTCCTCAATGAGCCGGTCGATTTGACACCTCATTCATGGGTCTAGGACAAAAGCTGCGGGACAAGTTACGCGCCGAAGTTTTGTCCAGAAGAAGAAGAAGAAGAAGCAGAATAATAATAAGTATGCAGGAGAATAAGAATGATGCTTTGCCTTTGGCAAGCACCATTAATAAGTATGCAGGAGAATAAGAATGATGCTTTGCCTTTGGCAAGCACCATTAACTAGAATGTACATTTCCTGAAGAAAATGTGAATGGTGCTTGCAGTGGTAAAACTCGGCACTCGGTTGCTAGGCTGTTTCTAGGCAATTGCTAAGGTGTTCTGGGTGGTTGCTAGGCGGTTGCTAGGGTGTTCTGGGTGGTTGCTAGGCGGTTGCTAGGCAGTTGGTAAGGTAGTTGGGGCAGTTGCTAAGGTGTTAGTAGGCGGTTGCTAGGGTGTTCTGGGTGGTTGCTAGGCGGTTGCTATGGTAACCTGGGTGGTTGCTAGGTGGTTGCTAGGCAGTTGCTAAGGTACTTGGGGTGGTTGCTAAGGTGTTGCTAGGCGGTTGCTAGGGTGTTCTGGGTGGTTGCTATGCGGTTGCTATGGTAACCTGGGTGGTTGCTAGGGTGTTGCTAGGCAGTTGGTAAGGTACTTGGGGCAGTTGCTAACGTGTTGCTAGGCGGTTGCTAGGGTGTTCTGGGTGGTTGCTAGGCAGTTGCGATGGTAACCTGGGTGGTTGCTATGATGTTACTAGGTGGTTGGTAGTTGTCACAGATGGTTACTATAGTGTTTTTATAGTGTTCTTAGCATGTTCTTAGCCCAATTTAACACTTAGCTAATCACTATTAGCATGTAGCTATTCACTGCTAGCATGTGTAGCATGTTGGAAGTCCAGTTTGCTAGCATGAGTCAAAAGAGCCAACCGCCATGTCTCTACGATGCTCTGATGCAGAGATATAGGTCTTGCTAAACGGTTGCTAGGGTACTCTGTTTGGTTGCTAGGAAGTGGCTTAGCAGCTGCCAATGATGATACACCAAAGGCTGCTTGGCAATATAAGCCAACCCCCATGTCTCTACGATGTTCTGATGCAGAGATATAGGTCTTGCAAAACGGTTGCTAGGGTACTCTGTTTGGTTGCTAGGGAGTGGCTTGGCAGCTGCCAATAATGATACTCCAAAGGCTGCTTGCCAGTATGTTTGATATAAACCAACCCCATGCCTCTATGATATTAAGATTTGAAGATATTCCTCTCAGCTTTGGGTTGCTAGGGTGCTCTAAATTGTTGCTAGGGCATGGCTATGAAGTCTTGAAGGTGATTCGTGATTGGCCCTTTGCTGTCCTGGAGTCAAACGAGCCCACACTCATGTTTCTATGACACTTCTATCCAAAGATATCCCTTTGACCTTTTCAATTGAAGTCTATGGAACCTGTTACTATGGTGCTCTATATGGTTGCTAGGGCGTGGCTTGATAGCTTCACATTGATCCTGAGAAACGGATTGGTTGCCTGAGTGAAATGAGCCCGCCCCTTGTCTCTATGACCTTGTGATCCAGAGTTATGTTCAATACAAAATCCCTATGTAATTTACCATAGTAGGAAAAACACAGTCACTTCCTGGTTCATGGGCACGGCTTCACCATAGTAGAGAAAGCAAAAGTGACAGTTGAGAGTGACGGAATGTTCATGAATTTGAATTTTTCAATGCAAGTCTATGGGACTTTTTGGCGCTTTTAGTCCGCTGTAACATCGTTGGTCCGATCGCTTATAAAAGTCATAGCACACCTCTCCTCAATGAGCCGGTCGATTTGACACCTCATTCATGGGTCTAGGACAAAGCTGCGGGACAAGTTACGCGCAAGTTTTGTCCAGAAGAAGAAGAAGAAGAAGCAGAATAATAATAAGTATGCAGGAGAATAAGAATGATGCTTTGCCTTTGGCAAGCACCATTAACTAGAATGTACATTTCCTGAAGAAAATGTGAATGGTGCTTGCAGTGGCAAAACTCGGCACTCGGTCGCTAGGGTGTTCTGCACGTTTGCAAGAGAGTCAACCACCATGTCTGTAGAATGTTCTGGTGCTGAGATATGGCTTCTTTATATTGCAATATGGTTGCTAAGGTGCTCTAAATGGTTGCTAGGGTGTGGCTACACAGTTACTATGGTGATATTTGCAGACTGGTTTCTCACCTGCAAGAAAAGAGCACACCTGAAAATCCATTTATCCTTTCCTGAAACTTAAGTGTCATCATGATCTTGAACTAAAGCATCAATCACTGATTTTACTGGGAAAAAAACTATCATCACTTTACAATAAGGATCATTAGTTCAACTTTTAATGTATTAACTAACATTTACTAACCATGAACAATACATTACTGTATTTAGTAATCTTTGTTAACGTTACTTCATGAAAATACAGTCGTTCACTGTTCATGTTAGTTCACAGTGCATTAACTAATGTTAACACGGTTCTAATAATGTATTAGTAAATGTTGAAATTAACATGAACAAATATTAATAAATTCTGTAGAAGTGCAGTTCATTATTAGTTCATGTTAACTAATGTAGTAACTAATGTCAACTAATGAAACTTATTGTAAAGTGTTAGAAAAAAATGTGCTATACAACGGTGGTTTCAACCCTGAACCTCTTACATGCCAAACAAAATTACTTACCCCTAGCCCACTTGGGAGCACGCAATATATTGGCGGATTTATGTATTAATTCACTCATGTCGCGAATCAACAATCGAACCTAACAGTACATAAACTTTATTATATTAAAGTCATACGATTTCTTATCATTGTTTGTGATATAAATGTGTCATATGTTTAAAAAAACATTGTGTAACGTGAGGAGACTTGAAGAAAATGCGCTTAATTTGAATTAATGGGTGGCTCTTAAAAGAGCCGTTGCTGCCCTTAAAAGGACATTTGATGGCTTCATCTTCGGAGTTCTACTTGCAGAGCTTCTCTTAGGTTACTCAGCAAAAGCTCATTCCCCTCTGGGCTCAGGTGGACTCCGTCCCCGATCAGATGCGGCAGGTCGAGGTTCGAGTGACGAACGCTGCGCATCTGTCTCTCTGCCAAGAAGCCTGCAATCGAACTGTTGAGCCACCGCCGGCTCCGTTCGACGCCGTATGCAGACCTAGCAGTCTGCCCTCGCCAGTTCAGTCGGGGCAGAATGAACGAAAAGAGAAGCCTGGTTCTGGGAAGCATCCTGAAGACTCTCGCCAGGTCCGTCTTCATTTCCCGAAGGAAATCCAGGCGGTTGCGGCCCTCCCGACATAAGCTGTTTCCACCGAGGTGAATAATCAAGATGTCGGGAGCTGGAGCTTTGGCCTTGAGAGACCGCAACACTGGAAGCAACTGCTCCCAGAGTCTGCCTCCTCTGCCCTCCCAAGTAATCCTGCAGCGAAGGCCAAGGCTCCTGTCGAGCCCCTGCTCACAGGTGTGAGCATACAGCCTTCGAATAATTGAACTCCCAACAATCCATACACGAGGTACTCTGTCATCCGCCATTTCGAAGAAGAGTGAGGGTGCTGTGATTTGGCGCCAGTATTTAGGATGAGCGCTGCGTTTCATTGTCAAAGGTGGTGCTGTTGCGCATTCTACAGGCAGCGACGGTTTAGAGCAGTTCAAAATCAATGAATATCCCACATTTATGCCAAGCGATTGCTGTTTATAATTTATGAAAATGTTTATGTTGCAGTGTATACATGGTAATATATTTTAGACTGTTGTATTTTATCTCCTAATCTGAAATCGAATGAGCAGCCTCTAATAGTAAGACATACATTTCAAAATAAGAGTCCCGGTGTATATCGGTCTAGTTTATAATTAAAGCTACGCATATGTATAATTTCTCCCTGGTCATTACTGATATTTTGTTACACAATAAACCCTGCAAAACAGATGCATTAGAGCAGTGGTTCCCAAACTTTTTAGAGTGGAGTACCCCCTGAGGCATTAACCATCCTTCTGCATACCTTTCCACTGCACCTTTTCCATTAAAGGATAATATTTGCCCCCTAAATAGACTTTGGCCATATTTTATCTTTATAAATACATTTACAAAAATAATATTTTAAATAAAAAAATTCAATAGAAAAAATACAATGATGATAAAAACGAAAAATTGTTTCGTTTTAAAAGAGAGCAATTACTGACAATACTGTGAAGAACATCACTTGATACTACCCCAGCCCATTTGAGAATGCTGGTTTATGTGGCAAATGTATGTATTTATTCACTCCCGTAAAGAATCACGAGCTTAATAGTACTACTATAGTAGATCTGATGCTAAGCATTAAACACCAGTTCTTTGTCAATAAATTAAACTCAATGATTTCTGGACACCAATAAGGTTATTTAATTTTTTGCAATCTTTAGTCCTGACATTAAATATTTTAATTAAAAATGAAAAATATGTAAAATATGCAAAGACATATTGTGGCCTTGATTAAAAGTATAAAAATCGTTTTTGGAACCAGCATACCTCGAGTAAGCAAGGTTTGGGTTAATCAACTGACCACAAGTTAACCTGCTTTCTGGAATACCCCCCTGGACCTTCTGTGAAGTTCACAAGAACACATTTTTAATGTGTCATTGAAGAAGATTCAATAAAGACAAAAACACTTGATGTGCCAATTCAACCAAAATGTTTATTAAAAGATTTAGAAAACGCCTGTTGTGCCAAATCCCACCCTATAATGTCGCACTAGCTCACATTTAAATATTATTTTAACTTCATATTAAAATGATCTAATATCTGCATTAACTCCAAGATTATAAAAATAAAAACATAAATACTTACTGTTGCAATAATAAAATTTTACTAGGAGAAAATTATACATTTGATTTGTTAACTTGTTTTACACAATACTAATTTTTGTTTTAAATTCTTCACTTTCACATACTTTACTGTTGCAATAATAAAATTTTACTAGGGGAATATATAATTTATTTATTTATAGTAACTAACTTATTTGTTAAATTGTTTTACACAATACTAATTTTTGTTTCAAATCCTTCACTTTCAAATTTTAAAACCTTTTCACTTCCATCATTTCTAACACATAAGTTTCTATTTTGGCAGAATACTGGTGAAAGTGTTTGAATTATTGTATAAATAAAGTGAACCTTGTGCATGTTATGCTCAAAGCCATTGTAAAATACTCAATTACTGTCCATGATTCTGTGAATTACTGTGCAAGTATTTATAGAAGGAATAAGCCCATAAGCCCTGTGATTTCAGAAAACCAGAGGGCTTTTAACAACGCCCTTAGCAGTTCTGAAAGCACTGTAAACCATGGCGTCACAGGGCTTACTGCTTTATCGTAAGTGACTAAGTCATAACATGATTGTTTTTATGTCAAATTGTGGAGCCTTGTTTATTTAAATTTGTATGATTTCATTAATAAAAATAATCATCGACTCAAACTGTGGTTTTGGAAACCCTGGTCGGCAGGGACCCGAGAGGGACACAGGATTTGACACAACACCCCAGTGAGCAAGCCAGTGGCGACAGTGGCAAGAAAAAACTCTTAAGGAGATAAAAAAAAACCTTGAGAGGAACCAGACTCATCAGGGGAACCCATCCTCCTCTGGCATGGCGCACATTATAATGACATTCTTATTTAAGCTAATATATGAAATATTAAATTGAAACCAAGTATTTAATATGATAATAAGATAATTTATAAATATTATAAATTAAAATGAATTAATTGATCATCCAAGATGCGATCAGTGGTGTAGTGAAGCATCTCCCGCCATCTAGCCGCTGGATCTGACATGGCATACAGGCTGGACACCCTGAGGTAGAGAAGGTAAAACAGATATGATCATGTTAGTGAATTTAATTGAATTGTTTTGATTCTGCAAGACTTATAGAGCCTAAAGTTTCAGGTCCGATGTATGTCTTGCAAGAGACATTTCTGCTCTCTCACTTCTGAGAACCATCATACACTTTAAAATCTAAGCTTTCACATCAAAGCACATGCCTCTGAACAAACACAATGTATGATAAAATGCACTGAAACACTAGACCTTACCAGTAGTATTGACAAACTTTACCTCAGTGCTTTAATGTGCTTCTTCCTTTGCTTCTTTAGTCTTCAGCATTGTCCTCAACTCCAAACACATCTGGTCCCGTCCTCTGGCAATGAAATTAATAAATGAATAACGGGATCCCTACATACACATTTACTAATAAACTAAAAAAAATAATAATAAAAAAGTAAACCCAGAACTAAAACTTACTGAAAGAAATTAGCACATAAGCTGGTATCCAGCTCATCATCATCATCAGTGTTGTAGCACACTTGATCTCAGATATTCTGACTTGCCGGTTCCTGAAAAACATCAAAATCAAAATTAGATTAAAATATTCCTTTAAATGTGGTTATCGTGTGCAGTAGTACAGTGAATGAAGTGAGATCTTTTAACACTTAGCTTTAGATGGTATATTGCACACTCATATCCAGTGTTGGAGAGAACTGTTATTGTCTCCAAATTCTTCCTGCAACTTTACAGAAGAGCACATATCAATATTAGAATAGCAGAGGACTGCCAATAATACATCCAGTACACATTGTACCGACTGAACACAAAATAATTTAAAACAAATGTTATGTTAAGGTCAAAATCAAATACATCACAACAGTGTCTTACTACTTCTCACTTTACCTTACTGTCTTTTATGACTTACTGCTGCTGTTGCTCTCACTGTCTGTGTCCTCCCTGGGGTTGCCACACTAATCCTCACTGCATCCTGTATGCTGCTGCTGCTGCCTTTACTTCCTAGTGTCCTCCCTAGAGCTGCCACACTACTCCTTCATCCTTCCTGCTGCTGTACTCTCTAGGTAGCTCAGTGGCATAACACCTTTATATGACCATAGACACCACAATCTAACCGCAACACGGCCATACGCGCCAACCCGTTGGCTAAGGCTCTCAGCGCCCCACTGTCGCTGCGTTAATGCAGGTTCAGTGGCCCCGGTTCCGTATGGCATAACGCAATGCAACACAACAACACAAAACACGACACAACACGGCCATACGCACCAACCCGCTGGCTAAGGCTCTCAGCGCCCCCACTGTCGCCGTTAATGCAGGTTCAGTGGCCCCGGTTCCGTATGGCATAACACAACACAACCATACGCGCCAACCCGTTGGCTAAGGCTGTCAGCGCCCCACTGTCGCCGCACGCAGGTTCAGTGGCCCCGGTTCCGTATGGCATAACGCAACACAACACAACAACACAAAACACGACACAACACGGCCATACGTGCCAACCCGTTGGCTAAGGCTGTCAGCGAGCCCCACTGTAAATCGTTAATGCAGGTTCAGTGGCCCCGGTTCCGTATGGCATAACACAACACAACCATACGCACCAACCCGTTGGCTAAGGCTTTCAGCGCCCCCACTGTCGTCGTTAATGCAGGTTCAGTGGCCCCCGGTTTCGTATGGCAACAACGCAACACCCAACAATTGCCGCAACACACAATAATACCTATCCACCATAAAAAGTACAGTACAGAACGCGACTAATCATTTACGCAAAATACAGTACACAGGATTGTGATAACTATGATAACTATGTAACACACCCGATTGAAGACACAAATCGGATGAGAGATGTAAATGTGATCCAGTAGAGTGTGCTTTTAGTCGTTGCTGTGGTGATCAGTTGCGTGTATCGCTTCGATCGAAATAATTCCAGAACAGTTTTTTCCCCTGCACTTAAGAGATCCTCATTGAAGTCGCCACAGACGATGACCTGTTCATCCACGATGTCCAAATAATCCAGCAGACTCTTCAAGTTCTTCATGAAATCCTCGAAACCGTAGTGTGGCGGCCTATACACAGCAGCGACGGTTGCTTTGATTGGACGATCTATTTTGATGACGACAAACTCCAGATCGGTTACGTTCTGTATAAACTGCCTAGCCTGAGCTGAAATATGCTCTTTACAATATATCGCGACTCCACCTCCACCTTTATTTGCGATCTCTTGATGAGTCGAGTAGGAGACATGTCTGTTGCGCATAAACAAGTTGTATCCATCCAATTGGAGATGGGGTGTAATGGATGATCCGGTCAGGTGAGTTTCCGTTACGCCAAAATGTCTGCTAGTAGCAGCTCATGATGGCATCTAATGTCTTCAATGTGGGCTGCCAGTCCTTCTGTGTTATGATGAATTATTTTAAATGTTTGATCTATGTCAGTTTCCCTAATGTGCTGCAAAAGTGGCATGATTCCTGTCAGTGTTGCTCTTGTCATGTTTTGTAACGAGGCGGTGACTGCAGGATCAGCATAAATCTTGTTTTCACTGAAGTCAGTAACGTGTAACCCACGGCGATGTCGCTCTGCTAAGTGCAACGTAGGCCATTCCTGGCTCGAAAATCTTCTTCAGTGACACTACGGCATTCTGCATTGTCATGCCTTGCACTTTGTGAGCTGTGCAGGCATAAGCTAACTTAATAGGAAACTGACGACGAACTGCTCCTTTCCTTAGACTTTCTTCGATCTCTCGATATAAACCAGTCGCCTTCTTCACCTTGCACTCTTCTGCGGTGTTTCTTACCGGGCGTTGGGATTGTCGAGCTGAAGCCCTAGCATTTTAACGGTGTCTATTCCATCTACTGTTTTAGTGACGATATGTGCAATTTTCCCAAAACATCCATTAACGACTCCATCCTCAACGTCCAGATTCCTAGTTATCACTACACGAACTCCCACTGCAATTTCTATGGAGTCAAGCAAGTCGTCCTTTTTTCCGATGACAGGCTTCTTTTGTTTCTTCATCCCTCCTGTTCTTGGGTCTTTCCTGTAGTCTTCGGCATCAATGGTTATGATGTCAGTGTGAAGAGCGTGGATTGTCTCGGTGTTGTGTCCGTGAACTTCCTTGTTGGTGGCAAATATGTGCAGTGCATTGCACGGGCAGTCTTTGGGATCCTTCACAGCCTGGAGTAACAAAGCTCTATCGCCTTCGCCAAGATCTTCGGTCTTCTTCTTCACTCGTAGTCTGTTCAAAAGCTGGGCAAAAGCAAGGTCTTCTTTCTGACGCATGACCTCTGAGAGGGTAATCATTTGGAAATGTTCTTTCCAGAAGTCCAAAACATCTTCTTCGTAGACACAGAGTGGTTTTGCTTTACCGGTAGGTGGCAGTTGGTAAAGTCACCAACGGCGAGGACAGAGATGCCTCAAAGGTTTCTTGCTGCCTTTGATTTGCTGAAACCTCCAGTTGATGTAAGCAAAAGATCCTTCAAATCATAGACACTTCATCAATGATAAGAATTTCCACGTCGCGTAATCTTGCTGCGCAGTTCATCCAGGGCGTTTCAAGTCCCTGATATGGTGGCTTCAGATTCCTTGGAAGTTTTAAAATGGAGTGCAGAGTTTTACCGGAAATATTGAAAGCTGCGGTTCCAGTAAACGCACTCAAGAGCACTGTAGGCACGGAGAGATCCCCTCCTCCCGCAGTCGAGGCAGCTGTCGCAGAATCTTGGTCGCCTGCGTGTATATGCACTTGATGACGTGTGATTTGCCACAACCAGCTCCACCTGATAGGAAGTAAAAACTGTTCTGGATTTTGACCCCACACACGCTTTCTGACACCAATGGCAGACAGTGTAGAATATGGCTGCCTGTGTCTCATTTAGACTTCTAAACAACTTCCGAACAAATTCAACACTGAGCTGCGGTGCCTCTACTTGTGGAACGACTCCATCTCCATGTTCAACAATCTGATATTCTGGGACATCATCTTGTACATCCTCATCATCTGGATTGACGTCTTCTCGTTCGGCAATGCACTCCAAACGATCCGCTTCAATTTCAGGTGCAAATGCCGTCCAAGCGTTTTCAGGTGGTCCTTGCTGTTGCAGCTGATCTAATGCCTTATCCACTTCTTCACTGTGTTTTTCGAACTTCTCCTTGTGTGCTTGCACTACAGCACGAACAGGTATCAGGAGACCAGGGTGTGCAGGAAGTTCCACAGATGCACATTTGTAAAACTGCTCATACGTTGGAAATCTAGGAGGTTTTAGCTGTGCATTGAAGCGATGTGGCATGTAAAGCTTAAGTAATCTACAGTAAAACTTCTCAGGTTGTTTTTCTTCCGAATACCGTGCATATCTAATAACTGCAGCCTTACCAACAGTTCTTTTCTGAAAAAATCCCATACCGTTGAGCAGCTGGTGAACATTTTTACCTTTTGTTTGCTGACCATACACAATACGGTATTCCGAAGCAAAATCTGCCAGACATATCTTTTCAAACTCGTGTTTGTGGCCTTGCTCTATATTTATCTATTATCCCTGACATCCAGACATCCTCTGAATCGGGATCTTTGTTTTGGAGCGCACTAAGGAAGACTCATCTTCAGCGCATCGTCATCCGTCGGTATAAACACAACGCTCGTGAACATTTCTTCAATGGTAAGCTGCATGTTCGTGCCACACGACTCCTGAGCACTTACTTGCCTGTGTTTGGAGTAGGCCTGCATTATGTGCTTCATTTCGCCTTCCTCGTTAACGTTAGTT
Source organism: Hypophthalmichthys nobilis (assembly GCA_037950665.1). Lineage (NCBI taxonomy): Eukaryota > Metazoa > Chordata > Actinopteri > Cypriniformes > Xenocyprididae > Hypophthalmichthys > Hypophthalmichthys nobilis. The sequence continues at coordinate 6,563,559 of CM075483.1, read as the reverse complement.
TCGCGCACACCCTTGATTACGTTCTTCAGTACCTCATTCATTTCATGCTCCGCTTAGAAATATACGATAACATATACATGACGCAGCTAAAAGGGTCAAGAACGAACTGAATGTCCATGTTAGCGTTCCATGCCCTCAACAAATCAGGATTGTATCCATTCACCCAAGACTCCTTTGGATCACGCTTCAGCAAAACCACGTTGGCAGTAGACAATGCCTCAACGTTGTCTTCGTACTCTGTCATGGTCATGTTACATTTTGTCAGAAGCTTCTGACAAGCTGTCAAAGGAGGCTTGGGGATCATTCAACAAATCCCACACCGGTTTAAGTTTTAGCCTGGCTTCGCTCATTGCTTTTTGAGCAGCCTCCTGTCTCGCCTTCTTTCTGTCTTTCTGTCTATCCTCTTCTTCAGGACGCTGCGGTTGTGGACGCAGCGATCGCGCTTTTTAGATGCGAACATGCAGCTTCCTGATGAAGAAGCGTCCAGTCATCCTCTTCTTCAGGACGCTGTGGTCGCGGACGAAAGTGATCGTGGTGCTACACATCGGTAGTTTAGGGAACCCGAATCTACATAATAAATTCCCTTTCTTACATGATTTGGAGTGGTTCCTGCTGTGAAGCTGAACCTCTGTGACAATTTGGTAAAGCTCAGGATCGGCCACGGAATCAGGCAGTCGGCACGATATGCAGCGGTCAATGAAGTCGCACACGACCTTATCGTCATCGTTTTCAAACTCGGGTGCATCCTTTATCCAAACAAGTAGATGGATATGTGGGCTTCCTCTAGCTTGAAACTCAACTCTGTAAAAGTAGTCCTCTACTTTACCAATGGGTTGGGCAGGCGACAAAAGCAGATGGGTCATTAGCGCATCCACGCGTTTCTCAAACATGCGCATGACAGTGACTGGGTTGCTTCGGAGGATTTCACATTTCGTCATCCAGTCAAGCTTTGAAAAGTCAATCTGTTCACCTTGCTGGGCCTTGATTGCGTTATTATTTCAGGCCATCTCATTTCGCTGCACTGAACGTGCAAAAACGTAGGGGTTCCTAACTGTCTAATCATAGCCTGTAGATCTCTCAACGTTTTCTCCCAGTAAAACGGAGAGCCTCTCAGTGGTTGCATAAAACGTGTGGCGCCCTGTTGTGTACCAATCGCTCGATCTCACGGTTATCCTGAAGCAGCTTGTTGGATATTCTTCTGCCATCTCTTGTAATAGGCTTGCCCTTGCGCAACTGGATACTCATGCTGTTTCTAGCGCAGTTGAGTCTCTGTCACAAACTGGGCAAAGAAAAGGTAACTCTGATCACTTGCAAAACGTGTGTCCACACAAAACAATCTTGCGTTGAAATACATACTAGGCGATATTGCTATTCGTCTTGCCTCGTCAATTGTATTCTGTCCGGTGGGGAATTGAACAGGGAACGCCATGGCTTCCAGCTTTGGGATTTTGAAAAACCCAACAGGCTTTTGTCCTTGAGCAGGTGCGATGCTAAATATTCCCTCGCCGTACGACAAGATCTCCTGTCCGATGTCAGGTGGCTGCATACATGTGTCTAATGTGAGACCAGGTCTAAGTTCATCCTTCTCCTCAACGCTAACCTCTTGTTTATCCTGCTCAGCAACATTGATGACTCGCTGCTCTTCTGTGTCGTCATCTTCCTCATCTACGCGACTTTCAAATATCGCAGTTTCTCTTATGGAGATATCCCTGTACTCGGAATGCACTGCTTTCAACTTTGATAAGGCTGCAAGCACGTTATGCATGTTCACGGTATGGAAGTGCTGGTATCCTTTAAACTTTACGTGTCTCTTTAGTTTCACCTGCAGCAGCTGGGACTCACTGATTGGTCTTGGCAGACTGTTGACCGTCGACTCCACCTCAGAGGGAACACACACGACAGCACCGTGCACTGCTCTTTGCTGTCCTTTCGGCAACGCCACTATTTTTGCAAATGGTATGATTTTGAAATAAGCTGACGCTCAAGAACATTCAATTCAACCAGTTCCGCAGGGATGGGTGGCAATTCGAGTTTGTTAGCTGCTGCAATTGAAGACATGTTTCCTCTCTTAAGATGATTGTCACACGTGTGGCAAATCCACTCCTGTCTTCTCTCTTCCGGAACCACACAAGAACCTGAGCAGGCACTATCACAAGCATGAACATATTTCCCGGTTAAGCAAGATGCTGAAACATTAGCGTTTTTGTCGTAACTCGTTCTATTACAGACCTTGACTTGATCAGGAAACAGGGCTCTGTGACAGACCGTGCAGACATGTGTAGGGCCTCGCCGAATTTTACAACGGAACGCATGTATGGCGTGTTTCCATCGCTTTGCTAACCAAAGGCTGGGGTGTCTCCTGGTTATAACGGATGTACGCCTTATATTTATTTTTGATCCTGAGTGCGCATTGCAACCGATGAAGAACATGATATGTTGCATCACCGACACATTTCTGTGTCTTGCGAGGGTACATCTCAGGATGTGATGTGCTCTAAACTCTGGGTCATCTGCGTATCTCCTCACCATGTACTCTTTCATCTTCTTCTGGAAGAGAGTATCTGTGCTGTATCTCCTCACCATGTACTCTTTCATCTTCCTCTGGAATAGAGTATCTGTGCTGTACCGCCTAACCATGTAATCTTTCTTCTTTGACTGGAGAAGAGCATCTGTGTTGTACCTCCTAACCATGTACTCTTTCTTCTTTGACTGCACAAGGGCATCTGTGTTGTACCTCCTAACCATGTACTCTTTCTTCTTTGACTGCACAAGGGCATCTGTGTTGTAAATTCTCCCTAACCATGTACTCTTTCTTCTTTGACTGCACAAGGGCATCTGTGTTGTACCTCCTAACCATGTACTCTTTCTTCTTTGACTGCACAAGGACATCTGTGTTGTACCTCCTCATCATGTTTTCTTTCTTTTTCTGAACAACCTCATCTATTTTGTACCGTCTGGCCATATAGTCTTTCTTTTTTGTTTCCTGAAGTGACAATCCCGATTGTATTTTTCCTTAATGACTTCTTTTTATTTGTCCGGTATTGTAAACATCTGACATACCTCTTTCTCTCAAGTTCCCTTTTTATGTTTTCTCATGACAGCTGCAGATGTGTCCTTAGGTCCTCCGCATTGTTTTAAAATGTCTGTAGTTTTACGCATTTCTTTTCTTCTCCTGTGCTTATTTCTTTTATCTATCTTATCCTGGTTTTTAGCTCCTGAGCTAACAAGATTTACTTTGGCTCCAGCATTTGTTCCTGGTTCTGGTTGAGTTGAAATAACTTGTGATACCTGTTCACAAACCGATGGTGAAGGCAGTTGGCCAGACTGTTGATCTGTTTCAAAGACACAGGCATGAATTCATAGCGGGCCTCAGGAGAATAATTCCGGAAAAGCTTGAGAATTCTTTCTGTCATGTCACTGAGGTGGGTGAAAGTTAACATTACAGCAGTTCCACCAGGAGTAGGCAAGCCTTCGCAGTCCTCGAGTGAGAATCAAAGAATCCATATCTTCCAGATCCGTCTCTGAAAACAGCAATACACTCTGGAGCAACAGTGAGCAGTGCATGGCTTACATCCGTTGAGAGACACTGTAGTCTTTCAGTAAGAGGAATCCACCACCCTTCCATGTCAGGGGTCCTCTGGCTCTTAGGTATCCATTCCTCACGTCAGACTTCCGCACATTGAGTGTTTGGTTAAACGTCGAAACACTCCAGTGGTACTTCCTCCATAGTGAGATGGTTCCGATGAAATCTTTCCTCAGCAATAAGCTGCATTTTAATCCCGACATACAAAGCATCACCCTCCTCTAAAACTCTATCCAGGTCAGGCATTTTGAACTCAATCCCTTCACTCTGGTTGGCCAAAAATGTCAATGCTATACATGTGCATTGATGATTTCTCGAGAATTTATCATACCTTACATCATTCTGACAATGAGATGCCTGCACAGACAAAACCCTGGGTGCACTATCACCACCTTCTGCATACATCCTAACTGAACCCTGAGCTACATCAGCACTGGTGCTTGCCTGTTCGACCTGTAAATAATCATTCATGCTGGTCAAAATTAACGTTATATTTCTTTGCAGTCAGAATATTAATTTGGTACTATACTTAAAATTGGAATTATATAAGCCAAATAACATTTTGCTTTTAATGTTATTAAAACATTAACACAGTATACGGTTATGCTTTGGTAAATTATGTTTTATTAAGACTATGATATGATATTTGAACACTATTTTAAGAAATCTTCAATGACGTAAATATATGACTGAAAAATGGTCTTTATTTAAATGAAAGTCACAAAATGAAAAACAGGTGCAGGTGCATTTTGCGCTATTTCTGGTGTCATGCATTTTTAAGTTTTTTTTAAATAATCAAGCACTCAAATTTAATTGAGGAATTATGACAGCCCTAGTCCCAAACATTCAAGTGTAATCCAAGACACAGATATCAATAGTACCTTGTTAATCCCAGAGAGTCTGGTCTGTTCATCTTCCAGGTCTTCCCAGGTCAACTTTCTCCAGCGGATTTTTTGAGCCTGAGATCTCTTTCCTTTCCGCGGCATCCTTTACGATATCAAGAGATAAAAAGCTATGAGACACAAAAAAAAATCTTGACAAATATATCTGACTAACTCACTAATTGCAGTGAGAGATTTGATTTGTTGATACTTGTTTTTTGCTGCTTAATTTTGCTTCAACGGATTAAAAATCACCTGTTTTTAAACCGCAGTGATTAAAAACGCATGCAAACTATGAGCTTTTGTTAACGTGCAGCACAGCAACGTAATGTGATGTAACAGTGATAGAAACGATAATCAAAAATCTCTACCGGTTGACACATTTCTACCGGTTAATCGTGTATATCACCAGTATATCGCCCACCCCTAAAAGTAACCCAATGGGTTTCTTTAATCATCAAAAGTAGTGCAACTAATAGACATACTGAAATACACTTATTTGTTAGTCAAATTCATTTTAACAGGATGTTCTCACTTTAATAGGCACATACTTTGAAAGTCCTCCTTAACGTAACAGCTCTTGAACCTGAAAAGATAAAACCTGTAGTAGTCTCAAGAAGAAAAAAACGGTTAAACAACAATGAAAGAGACACTGTGTAAACTTGTAAAATGCAATAAACAACTTTTTTTTTTTTTGGAGTTTTTTTTTTCAAGAAAAGAACAATACAAGTAAAATGAACTTATTAATGTATGAGAATGTAGAACAAAAAGAACCAGAAAAGAACTAGTTAATATTTATAAATTAAATCTACAAATCTAATTCTAAAAAATAAATAAATAAAAATCTAAAAATAATAATAATAAAAAAACAACTGTCTATTAAAATAAACCTCTGTATTTAAAAAAAAAAATGCAGAATACAGAAAATCTAAATTTCAAATTAAGTTTCAAGCAAAAGTACTAAGAACAAATGAACTGCTCTCTGTAGAAAAAGCCAAAAGCCAAAACACAAGGAACCTGAAAAAGAAACAGAAAAATAAAAATAAAAATTAGGTCACAGGAACTACAATTATGGTGATGTGGTGAAAATGTCACAGTACAGCTTAAGAAACCACATTAATACTGACCAAGTGCAGCGAAGAATGCAGGTTGTGCTCAGATCAGTCAGTCTGAAAAATAACAATGACAATATAATTAAAAATTACTAAACTCAAGTCAAATCAACTGTGCATTACTTCTTTGTATGTTAAATATTAATTATATATTTAATAAATATGTAGAATATAATGTTAGGAATTTATCTCAAGAATGTATTTTTCTTGAGGCCGAGTTATGTCAAAAATGCGGCCTAAAACCTGTGATGCCATCTATCCAGGTTTACTATATAGGACAAGTGGTTTGGAGAATGGATGGGTGAATGTAGTCTTAATTATTTGTGGTATTAACAAAACATAGTTTTTATTTTTTTTAACTATAACAATTTTCTTATCAACAAGCCAAATATGAAGCATTTTATATTTATGGCCATGTTACTAATTAAACTCTTACCTCAAAATGCAGTAAGGAGTGCTCATGAAACAGTATTCTGAAACAGAAAAACAAGAATGTCATAAAACTCAAAACGCCACTCTTACAACATAACTAACTTTCATTGCAAAGATTGAAAACATTTTTCAACTGTAAACATCTCTAATTAAAGACAACCTGCTATAAAGTGAAATGTAGTCTCTCTGCTGATTGTAATATAAATAATAAAAATATTAAATGGTCATAAATGGATCATAATTATTTCACAAATATTATTTAGTACTACAAAATATATTCTAAATATTACTGAACTAAAATATAGTGAAATTTTTAATTGATAAAAGTGTTTGGTCACTTTTGAGTCTGACCCATTGGCTATAAGGAATACCTGAGGGTTAAACACAAGTAAAACATATTAATGCTGTCTCTCCTTCACTCCCCAAAATGCTACTGTAAATGTCGTCAAAGTAGTAATCAATGCGATATGCTTCACATTATGCGTTAATATTTTGCTGTATCCTAGGTCTATCCTACTTAAACCCATTCAAACAGATTGACAGCGCGGATTTGTGCTACACGAACCACGTGACTGCGTGGCGCGAAATCAAAGGTTGTCACAGCTCTCTAGTACGTTCCCGCAAAAAAAAAAACGAAAAAAAAACACCCGTTATATCCAATAAATCTGTCTACACTGCATAAATGAATTTCTTACATACATCATATTTGCACTTTGTTATTTATGATTAGAGAATTCTGTCAGTGAGCGTGCAATTTGTTCTCACCGGATTTCTTCACCGGTGACTAATCTAACCGCCTTCGATTGGACATTGCATCACTAAGCTCAGCAGAAACGCGTGCGATTGGTTGTACTGCTCAACGCTGCCTTTGATTGACATGAGCCGATCTAAATCGATTTAATGCAGCAATCGACATTTTCCATTGTAATATATCTATGCATCCATATGCATGAATGTAAAATACAAACTTGTACATCATCACATAAGCTACCATAGTGGATGTTGTAACGTGTGCTTAAAATGAGCGCCAAAATTAATACACTCCTCACGCCGTATGTATTGAGCTAAATGTAAATGGCAAAAACCAAAGGATGTAATATGCATAAATGAATTTCTTACATACATCATATTTGCACTTTGTTATTTATAATTAGAGAATTCTGTCAGTGAGCGTGCAATTTGTTCTCACCGGATTTCTTCACCGGTGACTAATCTAACCGCCTTCGATTGGACATTGCATCACTAAGCTCAGCAGAAACGCGTGCGATTGGTTGTACTGCTCAACGCTGCCTTTGATTGACATGAGCCGATCTAAATCGATTTAATGCAGCAATCGACATTTTCCATTGTATTATATCTATGCATCCATATGCATGAATGTAAAATACAAACTTGTACATCATCACATAAGCTACCATAGTGGATGTTGTAACGTGTGCTTAAAATGAGCGCCAAAATTAATACACTCCTCACGCTCGTATGTATTGAGCTAAATGTAAATGGCAAAACCAAAGGATGTAATATCTATCAAACACACACACAATATCATATTACTTTTTCACACAAAGATAGAAGGCTAATGTTAGCTGTAAACATTAACTTACTTACAGTAACGATCTTTACACAGATAAAGGTACATTCAATGTCAACAAAAACCATATAAACTAACCCCATATTATAATACGAATAATATTGCTTACACTTATTTAAAATAAAGAGCTACATTTCACATTACACGGCTTTATAATACAGCATATTTGAACACAACCATCTCACTCACCTCAAGAGAATATTGTGGGACGATCCCTTGGCAACGGCTCCAGTAGTCGATTTCGCAGCCAATCAGCAGCGAGCTTTGATTGTACAACCAATAGAATCACACCTTCTCTATATATTTTTTTCACAGACTTTTGTGATGAGGCAAATCCGCAATTAAAGTAATAAATCTTAATAATAATGTTATACAAATCATAATAATTTTAAACTTTGATTTAATTAAATAAATGTGAGAGCTTCACGTTTCAAAGCCTGAAGGGGGCGCTGTTGTGCGTTCTTCAGACTGCTTCAGAGCAGTTCGCAATCAGTGAAAAGCACACATTTTTGCCAAGCAATTGCATATGAACTAAATGCTGATCAATTGTGATAATGTTTACTTTACATTGTTTATATTTTAATATGTTGTATGGGTTGTAAGAATGCATATTTTATCTCCCTCATTGAATTTGAAATGAGCGGCCTGCAACAATAAAGCATAGACATTTCAAAATAAGAGTCCTGTTGCATTTCGTGTATGAGTAAAAGTCACGCAATGTGTCCAATTTCCACTCCGGTTATTATTTGGTTACACAAACTTATTTAATCTAATTTAAATTTAATTTATATTTAATTTAAAGTAAACTATTGTAGCTTCTGTCTGGGATGCCCCATCACAGGAAGGAAAGACTAAGGACATTATTGACACATGTTATTAAAAATAAAAAGATTTTACTGGTATCAATATTATTATATTTAACAAACACGAAAACACAATATAAATAAATATATAGGCAATGTTCACACAGCAGCAGAATACGATTGTCAGTCCTGTATTTGAGTCCTTAATACAGTCACATTCACACACAGTACGGTTATTTACAGGACTGACAACCGCATTCTATAACCGAAATCACACCAGTAAATTTTCAGTCCAGTTTGTTAGCAAGAGACAAAAGAGCCAACCCCCATGTCTCTACAGTGTTCTGATGCAGAGATAAACGGTTGATAGGGTACTCTGTTTGGTTGCTAGAGAGTGGCTTGGCAGCTGCCAATGATGATACTCCAAAGGCTGCTTGTCAGTATGAATGATATAAACCAACCCTATGATGTTCAGATTTGAAGATATCCTTCTTTGGGTTTGGGTTGCTAGGGTATTCTAAATGGTTGCTAGGGCATAGCTAGACAGTTAGCAGGCCTAAACTAATAGACTGCATGTCTGCCCAAATCAAAAGAGCCAAACCCACATGTCTCTATGATTCATTTTATGTCTCTTATCTATTTTCAATGTTAAGTCTACAGGGCGGTTGCTATGGTAACCTGGGTGGTTGCTAGGGTGTTGCTAGGCAGTTGGTAAGGTACTTGGGGCAGTTGCTAACGTGTTGCTAGGCGGTTGCTAGGGTGTTCTGGGTGGTTGCTAGGCAGTTGCGATGGTAACCTGGGTGGTTGCTATGATGTTACTAGGTGGTTGGTAGTTGTCACAGATGGTTACTATAGTGTTTTTATAGAGTTCTTAGCATGTTCTTAGCCCAATTTAACACTTAGCTAATCACTATTAGCATGTAGCTATTCACTGCTAGCATGTGTAGCATGTTGGAAGTCCAGTTTGCTAGCATGAGTCAAAAGAGCCAACCGCCATGTCTCTACGATGCTCTGATGCAGAGATATTGGTCTTGCTAAACGATTGCTAGGGTACTCTGTTTGGTTGCTAGGAAGTGGCTTAGCAGCTGCCAATGATGATACACCAAAGGCTGCTTGGCAATATAAGCCAACCCCCATGTCTCTACGATGTTCTGATGCAGAGATATAGGTCTTGCAAAACGGTTGCTAGGGTACTCTGTTTGGTTGCTAGGGAGCAGCTTGGCAGCTGCCAATAATGATACTCCAAAGGCTGCTTGCCAGTATGTTTGATATAAACCAACCCCCATGCCTCTATGATATTAAGATTTGAAGATATCCTCTCAGCTTTGGGTTGCTAGGGTGCTCTAAATTGTTGCTAGGGCATGGCTATGAAGTCTTGAAGGTGATTCGTGATTGGCCCTTTGCTGTCCTGAGTCAAACGAGCCCACACTCATGTTTCTATGACACTTCTATCCAAAGATATCCCTTTGACCTTTTTCAATTGAAGTCTATGGAACCTGTTGCTATGGTGCTCTATATGGTTGCTAGGGCGTGGCTTGATAGCTTCACATTGATCCTGAGAAACTGATTGGTTGCCTGAGTGAAATGAGCCCGCCCCTTGTCTCTATGACCTTGTGATCCAGAGTTATGTTCAATACAAAATCCCTATGTAATTTACCATAGTAGGAAAAACACAGTCACTTCCTGGTTCATGGGCACGGCTTCACCATAGTAGAGAAAGCAAAAGTGACAGTTGAGAGTGACGGAATGTTCATGAATTTGAATTTTTCAATGCAAGTCTATGGGACTTTTTGGCCGCTTTTTCGTCACAAAGTAACATCGTTGGTCCGATCGCTTATAAAAGTCATAGCACACCTCTCCTCAATGAGCCGGTCGATTTGACACCTCATTCATGGGTCTAGGACAAAAGCTGCGTGGACAAGTTACGCGCCAAGTTTTGTCCAGAAGAAGAAGAAGAAGAAGCAGAATAATAATAAGTATGCAGGAGAATAAGAATGATGCTTTGCCTTTGGCAAGCACCATTAATAATTATTATTATTATTTTATTATTATTATTGTTATTATATGTATGATATTTATTATTATTATTATTATAGCAATAACAATTATTATAATTATTATTATTATAGCAGGGCTAATCATCATCATCATCATTATCATCATCCCAGGTAGCGTATGCTGCACTGTAAGCCATACATATCAAATAGTCATTAACATATGAAATATTAAAATAATAATAATATTAATATTAATCATCATCATCATCATCAACATCATCATCCCAGGTAGCGTATGCTGCACTGTAAGCATACATATCAAATAGTCATCAACATTAAAATGAAATTGGTTACTTAATAGTTTGCTGTCAGGATCCAAGACAGTTGTAACGGACCAACTTTCAATAAGTTTGTAAAGCCTGCATTAAAAAATACAAACAATGACTGTAAATAATTGGCATATAGGGTGAACATGAGAAATAATATATAAAAAACTAACAGTGGATTGATAACTCAATGCAAATTTCCTTGTGCAACAAACTTGGGACTGGGTTCATCCAATTTCCTCGTCCGGTCATGGATTTCTTGGTGTCTGACTCAGTCATGTGAGGTGGGCAGCTGAAGTTTATCAGTCCCTAAAGAAGAGCAGACCGGATCAACAGGTTGAATTTCACTTCACAAGAAGAGCAAAGTGAGTTTAAATTTATTCAAAGACTGCAAGGCTTTTAAGCCCTTTCCCTGCTATTTACACAAGTCTCAGTCTATGCAGTCAAGAGAAAGGAAAGGAATATGACAGAAAGAGAGAGAGAGAGTAAGAGAGTTGAAAAGACAGAATGAAGCCTTGGCAGTTGTCAAGGCTTAAAGTCCCAGGAGAGCCTCATCCATATTGTTATTCTGAACTGGAACTAAAAACAACCTGTCTGTGAGTGGATCAGTCTGGTTAAGTAAACTTCTAAGTCTGATACATTAATGACAGCCAGGCATTGTGGTAATCTATGAACAAGTGAGCCAGAAACATTTAATGAAAGATTTATTTAAAGAAATGTTAGCATTTATGAATATTCATGCATACTCAACATGGAACGTTAGATTTAGGGATGTGTTTTTCAATGACTCTTAATACAAGTTACATTGTTACACCAGTGTAAGTGACTGTGACTGACTCATTCATTTAACTGATTCATTCAACTGTGTCGATTAATTTAAGAAGCAAATAAGGAACTATGAGAGATTTAATCATTTAAGCAAAAGATTTGTTCAAAAAACGTTCCAACCAGGAATGAAACAACTCTACTGTGAGTACCTCAGAGACATGCAACAGTTCTGCTGTGGCTTTACTGAAACTATTTACATTGACAAAATAAGATTTAGTAGCCATTCTGATAGATGTACACATGTAGCCAAAGAGGAAGATTCAATACACGGTGTTTCTTGCCATTATTTCATAGTACACTGACTTTTTATTGCATCATATTGAATGCATTCATAAGTCATTTTTTGCCATGGTGCTAAATCACAACCCCCTGTTAGTTTGAGAAGATATGGCCTACTTTAGTTTGAGTTCTATACTTTCAGAGTATACAGTGATTTTACAGTAGGCTCCAATATGTAAAAAAATCAAGAACAATTTGATTCTTTATATCATGACCCTCAGTGCGTTCCAAACGGGATATATCGCCTTTCGAAGGGCACTTTGGAGCGAAAACAATCATGGCTGCCATATTGAAGGGTCGTTCCAAACCGAAGTGCTCAAAACTGGCCTTCAAAGGGCCCTTCAGAATGAAGGATTTCGAAAGGTACAACTGATGGACACTTTGGGCCCACAAGGAAGTTGTTTGACATCACAGAATGGCTACAGGAGGCTCGGAGTTCGATTTTACCTATAAATGTATGTATAGTATTTTTCTATACTACTGTAATATTTATACGAGTTAGATTTGGTACATTATTATGGTCAAAATGACATTGTACTTCAACACTTTACAGCTACCTTTATCAGTCCATTCAAATGTTTCAAATACATAGATACAACATTATAATCAACGTAAAAGACCGGCAGTAGCTTATAATGTTACTATAGTAAATGAATGCGTATTAATACAATGAGTACACCAGGGGAAAAAAGACGAAGGCACCTCCTTAAATGTCTCGTTACGATGAGTTAACGAGAGAGTTTTTTTGACTTCTACACCCTGTATCCCTTTGATGTTCTCACTCCAGAGGGTAAACCTGAAGGGATTAGGGATGAGCCCTTCCAAATGGAACACAGGGCCTGTCTTGTTTTGTATTTTTGGACACTTATTTTGAAGTATAGTTTTGTTTCCATTGTTCCTGTGCTCTTACTTCCTGTGTTTAGTTCCTGCTTCCATTAGGCTTGTTCGAGATGCATCGGTGCTGCGCAGACCGATCGGCATATGACATCAAAGTACTGCGAGAGCGATTGGAGAGTATCCGACTCCTTATGCTTTTGAATCGCTCTCGCGGTACATTGATGTCATACGCCGATCGGTCTGCACAGCGCCGATGCATCTCGAACAAACTTTTGTCTCTTTTGTCTGCCTGTTAGTTGCCATAGTTACTAATCACCCACACTTGTCCCTTGTTTAATCCTTGTTATTACTTTGTGTATTTTATCCCCAGTGTTTCTGCTTTGTATGGTCTTTTCCTTTGTGGGATATTACATTGTTGTTTCTCATTTCTTCTCTTTGTTTCACCTGAGCTGTGTTCGAAATCACCCCCTATACCCTCATTCACTATTCTCTACATTACTTCACTAATACAGTCGAGTTGAAAGAGTGAATGAAAAGGAGTAAACGAACTGGGACACTAAGTGCCGCTTTTGCATAGTTTGTGCTTCATTTGAAACTTAACAAACTAGCAGCTCCAGTAGTAATGAAAAGATTTACTTTCAACCCTGTCATGGAAACTTGCATATATAAACCTTAATGAATCAATTTAATGATCAATTAAAAATGAATTTATACATTACACTGTACCCTCATTGGACAAGCGGTTTGGAAAATGGGTGGATGATTCACCTGCAGGCGCCATCTTCTGGCGAGATGTGGGAATTAATTTGGCACGACCCTCACAGTGCATTAGCTGTTGAGTGTACATTGGTTATACACTTGTTATTGCGGTACATTATGGGATTAAATGAGTGCACTTGATAACACTATGGTTTCGGACACCACAATAAATGGCTATCCCCTCAAATAGTACCCTATTTAAGGGTATGGGGGTAGTTTAAGGATATATCACAAAAATCAGCACTTTCAAATGTAGACATAACTTTACAAATATCCACACTATACCCCTGGTGTGATGTTTGGTGAATTGAACTGTTCTCGGTTGCTGTGGCTAATTCTTTTTGTTACTTTCATGGAGCATTTTTTCTGCTTGAATTGCCTTCCATCAACCTGAGGATGGGCCGAAAAACAGAAAGGCAAGAGACAAAGAAACAAAAAAGACGAGAGGAATGTCATTACAAAGCTTCTATCATTTCTCTGCCATTCTGCTCTGTGGGATTAGTTGAATATGTCTGTTTCTTTCATTCTTTCTTTGTCTCCATGTCTATCTGCTTTTCATTCCTTTTTATTTCTCCCTGTCAGTTTGCTGGTAAAGTGGGCTTGTAATGAGCTGGTTTGAGAGTGCAGACTTATCAGTAAAGGTGGTTGTTGAAATCTACAATACATTTTTATTCAAAGGAAACAGACTAAAAAGGCACAGAGAGGTGCATAAATAATTATAGAGGACATCCAATCTCCTTGCCATGAAAAAGAAGAAGAAGACCTATTTCATGCAAGTATAGGGGGTACTCACAGCCCTTCAATGCAAAGTCATTCTAATGTACATGCCAGGAAAGTATTATAACTAAATATATGTTGACAATTGCTTCAAATAGTATGACATAAACTGAAATAAGTGAAAGAAAAAGAAAAAAAAAAAACTTTTTTGTTCAACAGACTGTAAAAGATGACCTGAGCTCAAATAAACCAAGAAACTGAACTTGACAGCCAGTGATCACCAGGCATTTTGGGAAAGAGCAGCATTGTCATTTTGCCCACAAGAAAATAAATGTTGTAATCTTAAAGCAAATGATCTGTGGAAAGTGCACAACAGACATGAGAATGCATCTACCATCTCATTTAAAAACAAATATCTTTTTTTAATCTGTAATAACCATGTAATTTAATCATCGGATACTGTTTTACAGAAAATATACTGGAAAAACAAACAAACAGTCTGAATGGACACAATGTTTCCGCTTCTCACTTTTCTTCTCACTTTTTTCACTTTTCTCACATCTTGTCTGTCAAGATGAAGAGAGAGAGAGAGAAAAAAAGAAGATAATCCACAATGAAGGGAACCAGACAGCTTTGTAAACCAAAGACAACATCGAACCAAGAGAGAACCAAATTGAGGATTTAAATACACAAGATAATGAGCAACCAAACAAGAAACAGGTGGGACAATGAGTTTAAATTTTCTGATATTTTCTTATATCAGTCAAGACCATTATTATTAGCATACTCTTTTCTCTTCATTCACTCTTCTTCTCTCCACTTTCACTTTGGTTTGGTCTACACACAAGCATCAATGTGCAAGTTATCTACAATGTCAAACTCAAATATCCTGCTTTAAAATTCCTAGTGTGGGAGTAACTCTCACTATGGCAACCTTGCCCTGGGGGCGTCAATTCACAAGGTAGTCGAAGAAAACCTGCATAAACAGAACAGACCAGAACGCATGCAAGCTACAATCACAATGGAGGCCTATATAGACGATTGTGCAAAGAGGTTAGAAAGTACCCTCATTTGTACAATTCTAGCATGAAAGAATACAAATATTTTTACATGGGCTGTAACTCGTGGTGAGAGATTGCTCAAAAGTGCGCATGCGTCAAACGCCTGGGTACACTCATGAGTCAAGTGAAGTATGCTTTGCAAGGTTGTGCATTCAACTGTGTATGTATACGTAAAAAATGAAGTATACCCAGGGCTTAAGCTCTAGTTTGTGATGTGACATCAAATGAGCCTTTGTACCGTCTCTCCCTCACTTGCTCTTTCAGCAGTCCTTAGGTTGCCAGGTATTTATTCCAAGAATCGATACGCATTATTAAAATAATCCTTTTCATTTTTCTTTGCCTACAGATAAACATTTTGGCAGCCACAGTACAATATAAAAGTATTCCAAAAAACGCAACCCATGGCTCTGTAATTTCTCTTGTGACTGCATTTCCATTCCCAATTGTGTGGGAAAACTATGACCCTGGCAACACTATGCATCATAAACAAAGGGTAAAACCTCTTATAGTGATTTAGAGAGTAAATCCACAATGAGAGGAAGTCAAGTTTCAAAGTCATCATCTGGTTTAATTCTACAGGATTTCTGGAAAAAAAAAAAAAAAAAAACTGTCATGATGCCAAACCCCCTCATGGAAGAAAAAAGCTGTTGTGTTTACAACTGCGACAATAAGTGCTTATCAGGATCAACTATACGCTGGATTTGCAAAAGTATGTGAAGTATGTAAAGTTTACAGCATAGGCTCTTATTAAAAGACTTCCAAGAGTTTTTCACGCCAGGCTGTTTTTGTAGGGACATCGACTACATTTTCACGACCCCTAAACATAATGCTGAATAAAATGAACTGTGATTGGTTGCTTTACATGTCAGTCAGATGGCTTCTTGCATGGTCTTTAGCCAATGAAAGCTGCTATGGAGTCCAAAACCTTCTGCCTTCATTCTGAAGGTCTGGCTACGCAAGATTAGGCTAGAAGAAACTTTTCCCAAGGTCTTTAAAGTCTCTGGTAGTTACAGAGCATTTACTCATTATTTACAAAGTAAATAAGACAGAAATCACTGTACCATATGTATTGTTCTCATTATAGGCTGAAACTTTCTGTAATGTTTTGCACCTGTTGTTCAGTAATTGAGATTGGACTGTTGTTCTTGCTGTGGGTGTGTAGTGGCTGACCTCGATACCTGTCGAAGTGTCACCAGTCTAAGTATGCTTGACTAAACCCATATAAATGACAACAGCCACCAGTGGGTTGTGAATTTTAATGCAGATAATGATAATTAAATGTTATATAATACATTTTAATCCATTTTTTTTTCTTTCAGAGGTACCCTGTCAAGCACCGTTTCTGAGATAAAATAAACAAAATCATGCAAACAAATACAAATTAATGTAAAAAAAAAAAAAAGAAAAATTTTAGATGGTGCTTTCTCTCCTATCTAAACACAATGAACGCTTCGTTAGTGGTCTGAATGTGTGGTGTTGTAGGTGTTAACAATACATGTACATGGTTGCAAGCATTATTTGGAGTGCTTATTTGAGATTAGAATTGCTATTCTGGCTTTACTCTGCAATTGTCTTCTATCTTCCTGCTCCTTAAAGGGATAGTTCACCCAAAAATGAAAATTCCTATCAACTGTTTGGTTCCCCATATTCTTCGAAATATCTTCTTTTGTGTTCAGCAGAAAAACGAAATTCATATATGTTTGGAACAACTTGAGGGTGAGTAAATGATGACAAAATTTACATTTTTAGGTGAACTATCCCTTTAACTCAACTTCAGTCTGTTAGTATGAATTAGTATGATGACTACATTCTGCATTTCAAAAATGCGTGACTTGAAGCACGTCCTAATAAGCAAAGAACATATCACAGTTAAAAAAAGGAATGAGAAAAGCAGCTATTTTGATTGAGGCTTAAAATGAAACATGATCACTTGTCTCCCTGGACACAGCCCAAAGTGCTCACCAACCAAACACAAACATCTGTTGACTCACAGTCCATAATTCTAAGTTAAGCAGAAGATAATTATTGTTTTGAATGATCTGACACACATATAGCACAGATATAACTAGCCAAATTAGATGTTTTTGGTTTGAAAGTTTTTTAGCAGCATACTGCTTGTGGTGGGCAAAAAGTAGCCATATCTAATGAGGTATATATATATATATATACTTTGATAGATTAGGTAGATCCAACAGCAACACCCGCAGGTAAAGTTACAGCGGGAAGTCAGCGTCTCTCGTGCCTCCTTTTATCACATAGAAATAAAGCAGAACCCCTAAAGCGTGTGGTGAGTTTAGTCGGGGGTAACTGAGAATGAATGGGGGAAGTCACGTGAGAGAAGGCAGTGCCTCCATCGTGCTATATGATTGGATATGATCAGTTATGGTTGGACATGATTGGTTCATGCGATAAATCCCGCCTCTTTTTTTCGTTTGTGTTCTAGCCGAATCAGCCTGAATGAAGACAATGATGGTGGTAATGGGAAGACTAATTAAAAAGCAAGAAAAAAAAACTGTCATTTAGATATCACCGCTTTATTTCATGTCAAAATCAAACTTGAAAGGTACAGGTAAAGGTACATCTTCGTGTCTGTGTACAAGCTTGATGACTGCTGAAAATAAACTGACAATTAAAAAAAGAAAAAAAAAACTGAACATAGTTCACAAATAAAAATGTAAAAATGCGTAAGAACACTAACTTGACGAATTTTATACTTGGTTTTCATAAATAGAACATTACATAGTGTAAAAATATAAAATAGAATTGTATTTGGTCTCTCTTTTTATGTAATGTCTATTTAACCAGGAAAATTGTGTAACAGGGACTTCAATTTGATGATATATATATATATATATATATATATATATATATATATATATAAATGGAGGACTTTGCCTCCTCATTTTAAAACTCCACCATACATCACTGATGATGATGATAGATAGATAGATGATGATAGATAGATAGATAGATAGATAGATAGATAGATAGACAGATTCTTGCCATGTCAATCAAGACATTATACTACCACAAACAATGCAAAGTGTTTTTTTATAGTATTTTTGTTTTGAATCTTAGACTTCTAAACACTGTTGTCAGTCAAAATAAAGTGTTCCCTTAGTGCACTTCTTAATCCCACAATTTTCATCAAAAGAAAATAAGAAGCTCTGAGAGACGTTAGGTCGACACTTCTGATCGGTGCATAAATATTCATGGAGACGTTCCGAAATCAAGATCTGATGATCCTTTAACAGCCTACATTATCTTGACTTCTATATTGATGGCACGAAAAGTATTTTTGGATGCTCAGTCTTCCCCCGATTCTCCAGTTTTTCTGTGTCTGTGTTTTGAGGAAAAGATTCAAAAGATTAAATAAAATTTGCAGCAGGAGGCAATTTTTTTTATTCTCCCTAGTGACAATGTTCAAACAGCTGTGTGCAGAGAGAGGCACCCTGGGTTTGCTGATTTCTGGTTTAATCTTGCCTAAAGATATGTGTTTATCAAAGTGAATTCTCAGTCTCTGTTTTCTCAGGGCAACCAAAGCTTGTGAGATGTTCTGATCTCCTAGATTCAAAGGCTTGGTTCAGAGCGTTTGAAGAGCAACTCTCACACCACATAGATCACAAAATTAGAGCTGAGAGAGAGAGAGAGAGAGAGAGAGAGAGAGAGAGAAGTGTAGGAACTTAATCTTAGGAGACTAGATAGGCTGGCCACATCACAATATTGTACTTTATGGATTACACAGAATTACTTCCAAGTCCCATAAAGATCTGAAGTTTTTCCTCTCTCTGTCTGACCTCTGATCTGAACGGTACTAGATGTAATGACACATCAAACTCGGGACAAGCCAACAAATTGATTCAATGGTAAAGTAATCCATGAGGCTTCAGTCAACTGTGCGCAGTCAACAGAAAATCATTGATTTTTCAGGATACATCCCACCATGTCATACTCCATCTCAGACAGGAATATGGGCCACATTAATCATTTAACATCAGCAGTCATAAGAATAGAACTGAGGTAGTGTTTGTTCTCACTTGGATCAACACTAACGACAATCTGAAGATGTGTTGCATCTAATTTTGCATAAATGATCACCTTTAGACTGAGGGAATTCAGGAAAGGTGAAAATTAGGGTTCATTGGGAAGGATGAATGAAAGCCCCTGTTTCTTCAATACAATACATTTTACAATACAATTCAATAAATTTTGCTATTTACTAATTATTTTATTTACCATTATTTACCATATAATGTACAGTTTTACATAAATTAGGTTTATGCATTATTAAATAAAATAAAATGTTTTTTTTTTTTTTTTTTTTTTTTTTTTTAAATAACCTGAACACTGGCATGTAAATCAATCAACCAATCAATCAATCATTTTATTTTGTTTTAGTGAAAGTGATTAATTTAATATGATTTACCATTTGTTATTAATTTTGTTCCAGTTTACTATTTTTTTACATAAATGATATGACTAAAATACAAATAAAGATTTTTTAATGAGCGAATAATAATTTTGGATGGATGGATGGATGGATGGATGGATTATTAGTCATTAGTCATCTTTAGGTAAAATGATACAAAATTAGGCTGGAAGGATGAACCTGCTAATCTTTCTCAACACGGGGCCGTTGAGGGTCATTTTAAACTGCAATGTTTGAATTTTTCAAATGTTGTCTCATAATGTCAGCAAGTATGTGACATCTACAATTGTTAGAGAGCTGCAGAGGCTCATGATGAGATTCAACGCAGTGTGTCAGACTACGTTTGATGGTCGGGGCAAGAAAACGTCCTCTCTCTGCTAAAGGACAGCACTAAGCCGGTCCCAAGGGGCCCCAGAGGTCCATGGTTAACAGCAGGCATGCTGCCCACTCCATTAGAGCCTTAATTAGACGGGCACAATGCCTGCTGAATGGCCACTGGGGGAAAGCAGTGCCCCAGTGTTTTGATTACACTTGCTGTCTGGATAAAGGCTGCATTTGATGGAGAGATGGATGAAAGACATTATTTAACGGTTGGTGTTTATGTGGAATTGACCCGGCACCTCATGTTGATGCAGTCTGGACTATTCCCTAGCCCTCTGCTGACATAATGGCACATTAGCATGGTGTTAGTAGCAAACATTGGCTTGTGAACGGGTGCTGTTCTTCAGTGGAGTCCATAATCCCTATGGAAGAGCAGTAGTGAAAAAGAAGTGCACTGCTACCAAGACTATCACACTGAACAATGTAATTTTCATTCAGTATTACACTACAGAAAACCAATAAGAGATATGTTGAAAAAAATGACTTACACTACATACATACATACATAATAAATAAATAAATAAATAAATAAATCTTCTTTTATATTCCACAGATGAAAAAAAGTCATGCATGTTTAGAATGACAAGAGGCTGAATGAATAATGACAGGATTTTCATTTTTAGATTTTTCATCTTTTTAAGATGGTCTAAGAATCTTTAGCATCATTTATTTTTGCTACCTTATATACAAATAACCTTTCAATTTAATCTAAATCCATCATAAAATAGGAATTAGTACATTTTAAAATTATGAAAATCTAAATAATGACACAAACAAAGCATTGCAATATTTATTATGTGACAAACGATTTACAGTAGATTTATTTTTCAAAAAGGTATGACTATCCCTCAGCTGTACTTTCATCATACCAAACAATTTTGACAAAATTACACCTGATGATAAAAATATTCTTCTTACTAATTATATTTACATTGTTGTCATGTAAACATACCCTCTATTGCAAAGTATAACCATCATAAAGTGAAAGTTTATCATTTGCATCTGTTTTGTCTTGCCAAATTTACACATTCAAGCGATTTTAAACCAAAGAAGCAAAAGAGAACTCAATTTGGTACTCGCACACTAGCTTACGAACACCAAATTGACCCCAAATTGAAAAAAAAATGTTTAATTTGTTTATATTTTATTTAAAGCAACAAAAATGTTCTTATTTTAGTTTAATTTTCAGTTAACTATAATAACCCTGCTATTATAGGGTTATTATATGTTATGTTATGTTATGTGATCTCTCTTCACTTTTGCTGAAATTGACTGCAGTAAGCCACCTTACCAGTTGCTAAAAAACTTTAAAGGTCATTACATTAGGTATCGCATGCTCCACTACTCAACCGCTTATCCACCAGCTCTGTTTTCCAGTGAAGTCACAAAAAAAGTGCAACCAAATATGCCAAAGTGCAACAAAAGTCCAAGTAACATCATTACTGATATACAACTACAGACAAAAAGATGCCATTTTAATTGGTTTATTTAAACTCGTCAGTTAAGCAAGATTTGAACTTGTGACATCTCACACTTTAAGCCAGAAATACTGCAAATACACCAACTCATAATCAAATACGAGACTGAGCTCATAAGGCTGAAACCCAGAATTGTTGCCAGTTTTAAGGTTAAACAAAAGAAAGAAAGAAGAAGCCAACATCCATGGCCCAAAACACATGAATGTTAAACCACACTGAATCCTTCAATAACGTATCAAGCACAAGCAGCTACCGTATTCATTTTCATGTTTAAGTGAGCCTTAATCATGTTCAGTCTTGCTTAAACACAGCTGGCTTCACCGGCTTGAGTCATCAGCTTTAATGATGAGTGAGTGAGGTACTCAGTCTGTTGAAGATGAAACACTATATCCATGCAATTTGACAGCATATGAGAGATTGCAATAGATAAATATGGGGTGATGTACCATGAAACTGTTTATGTGTTTTCTGATATTACATGTAGTGTATAATCTAGCATATCTCCATCTAAGTTAAGGTTCCCCATAATGGACTGAATTCTGAGCCATCACAGCAGTTCAATTACTCCCGTTCTTTTAATACACCTTCATATCACACATCATAAGTTCTCAAGGTGAAACTTCTATTTGCAAAACAATACACCCCCACACACAGCGAGGGGTCACGAAAGAGCGATCAACATAAAATGAGCAGAAAACAATTCACAAACACCTAAACAAAAGTTTAGGTGTGAAAATCACATTTCATTGGTTCAGACTCATGCATTTAAAATTTTGCTATGAATATTCACAAGGTTGAACGATACCAAACTTGCGCTGAGGGGAAGCGCCAGTAGTCGAGAAGCAAGCAGAGAAAAATGGCATTTTTCATGGACAAAGGAAAGGTACTCCTCTCAGAAAACGTACAAATAAAGATACTTTTAGATGTTTAATTACTATTTGGAGCATTGGGATTGCTAGATGAGATATATAATGTACTGTATATATATATATCTGGACATCTTCATCCTGTTCAAAAGTTTTCACCCCCTGGCTCTTAATGCATCGTGTTTCCTTCTGAAGCATCAGTGAATGTTTGAACCTTTTTTAATAGTTGTGTTTGAGTCCCTCAATTGTCCTCAGTGTGAAAAGATGGATCTCAAAATCATACAGTCACTGCTGGAAAGGGTTCAAATATGCAAAAAAATCCTTGAAAAAGAAGAATCTGCAGGACCTGGAGGATTTTTCTGAAGATCAGTGCTCATTTTAACTGCTCAGAACAAACAAGGGACTCATGAACAACCATCACAAAACAAAAAACAGTTGTAGATCATCCAGGTAACCACACACAGTATTAAGAATCAAGGGTTCATAAACTTTTGAACGGGGTTATTTTAATAAATTCAGCTATTTTTCTTTTTGTCTTGTGGACTATATTTAAACATCTTTTATAATAATAATAATAACCTTTATTTTCTATGGTGCCTTTAAATGTACATCTCAAAGCGCTTTACAGAAACAAATAAAACAACAAAAATACACCACACAATATAAAGATTAAATTTAAAGCGACAAAATAAACTATAAAATGAGCACAATGAAAAATTACAATTATTCAATTAAAAGCTACCCTAAAAAAAATGAGTTTTAAGCTGAGATTTAAAAATGCCAAGAGATTTAGCTTGCCTTATCTCAATCGGTAAAGAATTCCAAAGTTTTGGAGCTAGTGAAGAAAAAGCCCTATCTCCCATCAATCTTAAATGAGTTAAGGGAACAGTTAAAAGACCAGTTTCAGAAGAACAAAGGTCACGGGTTGGAGTATAGGGAATTAAAAGCTCGGTCAAATATTGAGGTGCCAACCCATGTAAGGCCTTGTAGGTAAGCATCAAAATTTTAAAGTCAACCCTAAACCTAACGGGGAGCCAATGTAAGGACTCCAAAACGGGAGTAATATGATCACTTATCCTAGTTCTAGTAAGGATTCTAGCAGCCGAATTTTGCACTACCTGCAATTTGTTTAAAGTAGCTTTTGACACCCCAGCCAACAAGGCATTACAGTAATCAATACGGGAAAACACAAAAGTGTTGATCAGTCTCTCAATCTTATTCAGGACAGTACTAAATAAAAAATAACATGTGTTTTGTATGATTTCTCTTTTGTTAAAATTATTCACATTTTCACAGATTCTGCAAGTGGTTCCCATACTTTTTATGCAACTGTACACACACACACCGTACAGACAGCCTCTCAGTTGAAACGTTTAATTTAAAGGAGAAAGTAGCAATCTCTTAGTGAAGTTTCCTGTGGCTTCTCACCGTACGACTCTCCTCTTAGTCTTTTATAGTGTTGTCAATGAGTTATAATCATCCTCCGCCGTCTCCTGTCATCTGTCAGTGACTTCTATTCACTTCACCACACTGCTACCCATCAATACAACGGCGGCACATAAGATCATCTCACGGCGGGTCCTTTACACTGGCCCGCGGGGGGCCGTCTCACTCGTTAATTAAGCAATTATTAGAGAAACATTAGGAAGACACATCTCCTCTGGAGGGGGTGAGGTAGGAAGAGAGAAGGAATGAAAATGGGCGATGAGGACCTGGTTGTGGTGCTTGCGAAATGAGAAGGAAAAATGGAGGTGTTTGCACTGACTGGTGCCCCGCTCCCCCTCATTACTTCCCTCTCTGGAGTCCCGCAGCAGAAGGGGGTTGAAAGCACCAGCTCAGCGCTTGACAGTGGTGTGGAGTGCCACATCTTGGCATGTTATGCACCATGACTAATTATCCTTGGATGCATTATATTAGTTGCTTGATTAGCAGCCTGTTTTCATTGCTAATTACAAGTGCTCTTTCTCGACCTCTGACAGAAATGCTACATAGCTTTCGCCTCTATTTATCTTATTAGTTTGCTGCTGTCTATCTCATTGAGCACCATTAAATGGACTTTTCCGATAAGTACTTCTTAGAAAGAAGAAGTCAACAATTTGTTCACACACATAACTTATTCAGCTCCCTAACTCCATGGTTTCCATAGGAAAAGGTCTGATCTACTGGCACTATGAATGTTTTATCAGCCAAATGCCTCTGCAATATGAACTACCTCATGCCAAAGTGCAACGTGTGCAGAGGCTGAAGGTAAATTACTTCCGTCTATAGATAATGGATGCTTGGCACAGCGAAATTACAAGAACAAAAGACTGTAATAAGTGGACAATGTCTGGAAAGAGTCCAGTATTTGCGAGGTAAGTTCATTTATGAATGCGCTGTGTTGCATTTTTTGGGGATTTTTCAGTGATTGTTCTCTCTTTGCAGGTTACAACGAATCATTCATTCAAATGATTAGTTCATAACACTCATTCATGTAGGAATGAATCTTGTGACTGTCTTAACCAAATACTAGAGGAACTTGTTGAATACATAGTAAAAGATAGCAAAAATGTTCTTGATGAAAGTTCTCTTAATGGAAAGAAGACGAATGGACCACAGACTCCAAGTTCCTGAACCCTTTCTTTGCAACTGTCCTCATGTGCAAAAAAATCATGTCCTAAATGTGGACTATTGTTAAAACACCTCTCTGTTGGCACATGCAGGGGCACAAAAGGCTACACCAGCATTTACCAAAGGACGAGAATAATTTAATGTAAACAAAAAAGATGGATGAAAGATGGCAAGATGGACTGTCCACACATCAACAACGTCAGCTAGAGAGAAGTCTGATCACATCACTGGGGTGAAGCCAGCCTGTGTCCTCAAATATAATAAAATGATAGAGGCAGTGTACAAAGCAGACATAATGAAAGGTTTTGTGGAGTGTGCCAGGAAGACCATCAAGGGGCATAATATGATTTTCTTTTACTTGATTGATACTGCTGTACTCAATAGCCACATTTAGCCATGACAAAAAAAGATAATGAGGTAATAAGATGGGTTACTGTAGTCTCCACTCTTAGTGGAGCTTTTCAGGCCTTCTGATCTAATATTGGATGGTTCAAAGATGATATCCACACTAAAAAGTGAATAGCCTATTTGACCTAGAAGTCAAATCAAGCTAACTATTCCACAAAAGAAGTCTCAACTATATCCTTTGGATCATAGTTTTCAAGAAAAACCAAGATTTTAAATGTAAGTGGCCTTCATAGAACAAGTGCCAAAGGATTTTTTATGTAGTCCATTCAAATCTGTTTAGCCTTTTTGTAGCATGACATCAGATCATCGTATAAAAGCCATTGTGTACAAATTCAAACCACTTATGGTTTTAAAAACTGAATGGTCAGAACAAGTATATCAGATCAAATCAAGTAATTTCCTTTATCATTCAGATCAGGATGTGATGCATATGTAATGTCATAAAATATAAATATGGTGAACAATGTGGCACTGACTACATAGCAAATAGAGAGTGAGTGAATGAGTCAGCGTTTTTGGACACAATATACGCATGAATGCATAAAATGAGTTCAGCACCATGATAAAATGGCATGATAGACACGAGCAGAGGTACAATTTCCAGTTATCCACTCTGATGATGTGGAAGGAAGTCTTTTGGCATTGTGCTGACACTTGTTTACTTTATATCAACCAAAGTGGATACACTAGATATTGACTACATTCTCTGAACAAAGGACCTGATTTCATTAGATCAGACTTGAAAAGTCTAAAAGATTAAAACAAACACGGAGAAACGACTGCATTGGGAAACAAATCCAACAAACAACTTTGAAATCATTTATTGAATGTGATGGCTCATAGCTGTGTGTATAGTTCGGGCCTGCTTTGCAACTTTACAATAGACTGTACTGTATTTTGTCACTTTATATTTATAGCTTGTTTGAACTTTGTGATCTGTTATTTACACACAGCATTGCTTTCATGTACTTACCCATGAGTAAAGGGTTAGGTGTGGGGCACAAATGGAGTTGGTTCGTAAGATTTATAAAAGCAACGGTACTCCATAATCTGTGACTGGCTCTCACACATCACAGTCATGTGGCTTTAATGAGATTTGGCTTTTTAACCATTGAATCAAAACACATTTTATGATGCCTAATAAAGTCAAACTCCATTTAGTGTGAGAATGACTTGAGCAGGGAAGGGGGGAACATGACAAGTTACAGAGTCACCTGAATACTGTATTTTCCCCCCTGCTCATTATCTATACATGGTGTCCATTTATATTTTCCTCATGGCATTTTAAACCCTGTTATTCTTTTTAGTTGAACAGAAAGGGAAACAAATTAAAACACAACTCTATTGTATACTATGACAGTTTTTAGTGACCAACGACAATATCTGCCAATTTCTTGAAATAACAATAAGCCACCATTTAAGTAGCTCATATGACTTGTGCACAATATTCCAAGTCTTCAGAGGCCATTTGATAACTTTTTATAAGGACCACGCTACATTTTAAGAAATGATTCAATGGTTATCTACCACTCTGTTCACTGAAAAGAACCAGCTCAAAACATAAAAAAAATTACATAAAATTATTAATCAAAGTTTAAATTGAAATCACAGATGGGTACTTACGTAAAATAATAATAATTTAAAATAATTAAAGAATATATACACTATAAACCCTAACACTCAAAATAATGAATTGCTTTGAGTAGGACAAACTTAAATTAAACAAATTAATTCAGTCAAATTATGTTTTATGAGTATTTAGCACTTTCCTTTTCTTTCAAGTTCACAGAATTGATATATTTTAAGTAAACTGAACTGTTTCATTGTTTTGAGTTTGAGGCAACTGATTGCCTCAAATTTTTTGAGTTTTGCCAACTTATTCGGGTTTACAGTATATATATATATATATATACACACACACACACACACACACACACACACACAAATCTGAGAGCTTTCTGACTTCCCCATACTCAGCAATGTCATAACCAATTTCAAGGCTCAGAAAGGTAGTAAAAACATCATTAAAATGGTCCATGTGACTACAGTGGTTCGACCTTAATGTTATGAAGCGTCGAGAATAATTTTTGTGCGCAAAACAAAGCAAAAATAATACTGACATAGAACCTGGAAGTGCTCTGATTTCTGATATCTTAATTTGTGTTCTGAAGATGAACGAAGGTCTTACAGGTTTGGAATGACATGAGGGTAAATAATTAATGACAGAAATTTCATTTTTGGATTCAACTAATCCTTTAACAGCTACCTTACTAATTATGATTAAGCAAGTAATTATGACTTTGAGGCAAAAGTCGCAGTTAATAGTGAATTAATAGTGAGAACTGGACCCTAATATAAAGTGTGGCCATTTTTTAAGCTATGTGGACAATGTTTATGGTGCTTTTTGGAGCTTGACTGAGCAAGTAACAATGAGCAGTTGTTGTATGGGAAAGAAGACTGTGAAAATTCTCCTTTAGATTTTTGGGTGAACCTTCTTCCATGTTCAATTCAGCATGGAGCAAATGTCAGTTTATCTATATATGAATATATTTATTGATTTATTATTTTGTTTACACAAGGACATTTCCTCAGTCAAGGATGTTTGACCCTCTCACTGGCATATTAATCCTCCTCAGGGCATCTGTGCCTGTCTGAGGCAATGCTGTCATGCTGCTGCCGTACCTGACACAATACAGGCTGGACTGAAAGAACACAGTAATACGTCTAATGTGCTCGTCCTCACAGCTGTGTTGTTATCTTGGTCTATCATGTGAAGTTTGGGGTTAAAAATGGATGACATTAAAAGATACTCACCCAAGCCACCTATTTTAAACCTAGAACAATACCACAAGGGACAGAGTGTAGAAACTAGAAAGAGAAAAATAAAGAGATGACAAAGAGACAGAGAGGGGTCTAATTATGGATCAAAATAACAGCTTGTGTAGAGCTTGTGCTAAAGCACATGTGTTCTGTAATTACAGCCAACAGCACTAATAACAGTCACAGGTACTCCATAGAGACTTTTGTATCTAATTTAGTGCATCAGTAGAATAAAAAGGCCACTACTGATCAGTGTTCAGAACATCAGCCACAGGGATGGCAATTTATACCTTTTGTTTTGGACAGAGAGCACTGCTTGGAAAATAGATGCAGATCTCTGATAGCTTCTGATGTGCAAATATCACCTTTATAGTGGATTCCATATCCCTGGCATTATCTAACTGATGACAAATGCTCTGTGTGTTAAAAGAAGTTTCCACCAAGCACCAAAGAGGTCTAGAAGCAGGAAAGAGCCATCAATTATCATTCCCATTTATCTCAATGGCAAGTACGTGATTTGAAGTATGGCATCTTTGCTCATGGGACCACACATTGAGTGAATCACTGTTTTAAGTGAATCACCACTAAAAGCCATGTGGCCAATATATCAGATGGTAATACCTGGGTATTTTCTGCAATTCAACTTGCAAAAAAATTGCTGAAATTTATTTTAAATGTAATTATATATAAACAATTAAGTTATGTATACATTTATTTAATTAAATATATTTAATTATAATATTTTTAATAAAATTATTTATAAATTAGATAGTTTATTGGTGACACTTTAAAATAAGGTCTCGTTTGCTAACAATAATTAATGCATTAATTAACATTAACAATGATAAATATGTGTACAGTATTTTTTAAGCTTTGCTAATGTTAGTTAATAATAATGTTCATGTTCATGTTAGTTCACAGTGCATTAACTAATGCGAACAGATACAACTTTGGATTTTAATAATGTATGTTGAGATTAACAATACCTAAGATTAAAGGGTTAGTTCACCCAAAAATGAAAATAATGTAATTTATTACTCACCCCTATGTCGTTCTACACCCGTAAGACCTTCGTTCATCTTCGGAACACAAACTGAGATATTTTTGATAAAATCCGATGGCTCAGTGAGGCCTGCATTCACAGCAATGACACTTCCTCTCTCAAGATCCATAAAGGTACTAAAAACATATTTAAAACAGTTCATGTGAGTTCAGTGGTTCTACCTTAATATTATAAAGCAACGAGAATACTTTTTGTGCGCCAAAAAAAGACTTTTCAACAATATAGTGATGGTAAATATGTTTTTAGTACCTTTATGGATCTTGAGAGAGGCAGTGTCTTTGCTGTAAATGCAGGCCTCACTGAGCCATCGGATTTAATCAAAAATATCTTAATTTGTGTTCTGAAGATGAATGAAGGCCTTACAGGTGTAGAACGACATGAGGGTGAGTAATAAATGACATTATTTTCATTTTTGGGTGAACTAACCCTTTAATAAATGCTGTAGAAGTATTGTTCAGTCTTAGTCTTCAGTCTTCAGTCTTGTTCATGTTCTCGAATATAATTAACTAATGTTAACAACTGAAACCTTATTGTAAAGTGCTACCAGTTTATTATTTAACATTCTTTAATGACGATTATAATCTAGCTTCAACTCAAATTGCATACACAAACATCAAAAAACTTCACACACCTGCTTAAACCCATCAGCAATTTTGTGTGAGAACCTTTTCTGTGCACACAAGCACACTACTTGTACTCAATTATTAGTAAACGAGACTCCAACTCTATGACTCTGCGATAGTTTATCATGAAGTGACCAGTAGGCCTATAACTAAGAAAATCCAGTTCCATATAATCTCTGTTCTGACAGTCTATCAGTCTGCCTCTCTTGACTGTCTCTCTTTGTATCACTCCCTTCTTCTCTGCCTCCCACTACACCTCCCTTTCTGAGGTCAGAACCCCGATGCAGATGCTTTCTCTCTAATTAAATGGAAAAGGAGGCTGCCAAAGCTTGACTTCAGGAAGACTGCAAATTTTACTTGAGCAGAGAAAGAGCCCTCCCCCAACATACAACACAGGCATACCTGCATGTACAAGCCATGTGCTCATGCACTTCTACGCTACTAAGACAAATTCCTTAATGAATCAGTACAACCGTGCATAGTTATGATGTCCTATACACACACACACATTCTTACCCCCTGCTCAGACAGCCCTGCAGTCAGTGAAATTGATTATTATGATAATGCAATAGCTGTCCTGAAAACACAGAAGAGGTAATGACATCTCTGTAATGAGTGGCCATAACATGGACTGAATAATTCAATAGCGGAACCGCCGGGACCGACACACCCCACATGCTCAAGTGAGTCAGTCAGAGTGATGTCATCGTTTCAGAGCAACCTGCTAATTACCTTCTCTTCCACAAACAGATCCAGAAGACGATGGAAAAACACTTGGAACTGCACTTCTTCTTTATTCATGGAAATGTTTCCATTTGACGTGCTGTTGGTACTGTAAAGTGATATACTTACTGATTTATGTCATGGAGGTGGCAAGATAAAGACCAGATCACCCTGCTAAAAACTAGTTTTTAGTGGTTTACTAGTTTTTATAAGGTCTAGTAGGGCTGCACGATTTATCACAATTTTATCGCATACGATTTGGCAAAGGCTGCGATTATTTTATGCGCAGCTTGTCAGAGCTGTACGGCTCTGTGATCAGTAGTAAATGCTTCTCCATCTGAAAGCCAGAGGGCGCTCTCACGCATAAACTGCAAATATGTCCTGCTGCTAGTAGAACACGTCATTCCAGGAAATCCCATACTATCGCTGTAGCTGAATAAACAGAAGATTGAAACGCTTTGATTAAACATGACTAATAAACACACGACTGCCTTATTCTGTGTAAGAAGCCATATCATCTCACAGAAGGATGCTCAACTGTCGTTATGAAGTGAGTTTGGAGTAAAAACATGTTATTAAATGTTGTCTTTTGTGGGACAGGATGTTAATAAATGCTTCTCATGTCCAGAAAGATGTTTGACTCGTGTTGCTTTTTCAAATGCACATTATAAGCCATTCAAACTCGCAGTGCTTTCAGATGGATTAGCATTTGGAGCCATAGTTCATTGACAAGCCGCGTAAAAATAATCGCAGCTTTGCGATTTCATAATCGCACTAAGCCAATTCGTTCAATGTTTTTTTCTAATCATCCGATTAATCGTACAGCCCTAAGGTCTAGATCAGCATTTCTCAAATCTGTCCTGGGGACGCCCCACCACTACACATTTTGAATGTCTCCCTCATCTAACACACCTGATTCAACTCATCAACTTATTACTCATTCCACTCTGTCATGGAAACTAGCATGTATAAACCTTAAATAAACAATTTAATAATCAATTAAAAAGGAATTTATACCCATATGATAGTAACCACATTGGACCAGCAGATTGGAAAATGGATGGATCGATGGATGATTCAGCTGCGGGTGCCATCTTTTGGCGAGATGTGGGAATTCATTTGGCACGACCCTCACAGTGCATTATGGGTATTCTCTAGCCTTTGAGTGTACATCAGCTTTACACTCATTATTGCGGTGCATTATGGAATTGAATGAGTGCACTCGATAACGTCCACTATGGTTTCAGATGCCACTACAGAAACCACCCAAATACCCAAATAGTGCCTTATTCAAGGGTATAGGGAGCGATTTCAGACACAGCCCTATAAAATTTGCTGTGGTGGGGGGTCCCCAGGACAGATTTGAGAAGCAAGCTGGAAATGTGGACTACAAGCTGGTGTTTATCTGGGTGGCCAGCTGGTTTGTCCAGCCTGACCTGCTGAAAAGTGGCCAAAAGCAAAAACCAGTGAAAACTAAGCTGATAAACCAGTGATGAGCAGCAAAATAGGCTGGGCGGATGGATGGATGGATGGATAGATGGATAGATCGATAGATCAATAGATAGATAGATAGATAGATAGACAGATAGTGACTTACATGAGGAATACAGCAATTAATGATTAAATGAATGAATGATGTATGATGTCAGTCAGCCATAAGTGTGGCACTTTGGGATACTTAGTTGTGCACTTGACATTGCCAAAAGCTTGAAGATTAAATCCCATAGAGTTATTTTCCTACTCATTTTTTAATGTCAAGATAATCCCAGCAAATCCCCTTAACCAAAATAAGAAGGTCCCCTGTGTTACTGCAGTTTTTCCATTGTCACCCTTCTCCAATTATTTATTTTAACATTTAGCCCAAAGGCAATGGCCCTACTCTAACCTGTGGTGCTGATGGAGAGATCATCCACTGGATTATGAGCAGCCAAAAACAAACACAGAGTCCCTAGAAAGACCTCGTTGTGTAAACGAATTGTATTCCTCCTCCTCCCGCCGTAGGGAGGATCTCGAGGTCCGCTTAGCCACTCAAGCTGGACCCAAGCTCTCCTCTCAGCCACTAAAACCAAAAGCCAAAAGATAAAGTCGGATTCACAGGCTCCTTTTAAAATGTGGATCAGAGGCAAAAAGAGGAGACAAAAGCAGAACAGACCCATGGAGCAAGAGAGACTGACAGCGGCCCAGATCTGCTGTGCTCAGATTTGATTTTTCATGTAAATATAATGGCTGTTCACTTCTATTAATCTTGATTCTTGGCGAGTGGCAGAAGCAAAGCGTGAATTAGAATCTCGCCACCGGGTACAGCACCAGCCATTAAAACATCATTACCATCATCTCCCATTATGCCAGAGATGTGCCAAAGGAATTACCTACATAATGAGACCAACCTGAATATCACCCGAGGACAGCATAGCACTATCCTCACTTATTCCTTCACATTTATTCCCACACACACACAAAGGCGGATACCTGCACAAAGGTGCCTCCTCCATTTAGAGACCTCGGTGTATCCACCTGACATAACTATTCTTCAGCCTGCCTCCTTCACTGTCTCTTAGCCAGGAAGGCTGTGTGGTGGTAATAAGAGTCTGTTCATCTGCCATCAGTACCCTCTCTCCTCCTGCTCTCTGACTGCGCTTTGAATTGGGGCCTTGTGGGGTGCCTCCAAAAAATGGCTTGTCACAAATCCCTCGAGTTATTATTCTTCCCTCCTGCCTGTTTAGAGCCGACACAAAGTTTCAGTCACACGCTGAAACTCCCAAATTGTACAGAGTCTGTTTTATCTGCTCTTTATTTTAAGGGGAAATATACACACATACATACACATTTTTTGGGTGAACTATACCTTTAAAAGGAAACATTCTGCCATAACGAATCAACATTGGTGATCTCTCGTTTTATTTATGTATTTATTTATTTTTTTTACTTTTAAAGGGGTCCTTAATTATGATTTCACTTTTTTTTTACTTTAGTTAGTGTGTAATGTTGCTGTTTGAGCATAAACAACATCTGCAAAGTTACAATGCTCAAAGTTCAATGCAAAGGGAGATATTTTCTTTTACAAGACTACAACTTTGCTTTTTAAGGACTACAACAAATGGCTGGTAGGGACTACAACAAGCTTCTTCCCGGGTTGGTGACATCACAAGCCCTAAAATTTACATAAACCCTGCACCCGGAGACATGCAACAAAGCGGGCAAGGCCATGTTGGGCTGCTTTAGAGAAGAGTTGTAGTAGAGTGTTGTTACCATGCCGTCATTTTACACCAGACTGCTTCACAAACGAGGGTCAATTCAATGAGGGATTTGCACAAAAGATTAACATGACGGCACATGCTAGTTGATGAGGTGAATCAACTCCACAGCAATTATATAAATTTATCCACTAACCGTTCAGAAACATCCAATTGCATTCAAAAAATTGTAACTTCATCCTGAGTCTCTCCATCAGTGTCTGACTCCGGTTTGAACAATGTAAGGCTGAACACCATTACTGACAAATTTCATTTTGGCTGTGTGAGATTCTCCAGCTTTGTTGTTGTTGAGCAACCGAAGTGCGAGCTGTTAAAGCTCCGCCCTCTTTTAGAAAGCGGGCAGGGAGCAGCAGCTTATTTGCATTTAAAGGGACACACACAAAAACAGAGTGTTTTTGCTCACACCCAAATGGGGCAAATTTGACAAGCTATAATAAATAATCTGTGGGGTATTTTGAGCTGAAACTTCACAGACACATTCTGGGGACACCAGAGACTTATGTTACATCTTGTAAAAGGGGCATTATAGATCCCCTTTAAACTCTTAAGCCTCTTAAAAACAACAAGGCCAGTTAAGAATTCAAGGAAAAGTTATTCATCCTCAAGTTGTCCCAAACATTTAATTTTCCTGAAATTCTCATTTAGGAACGAAGGTTTGGAATGATAGAATGACAGAATGTTTTAATTTTGGGGTGAACTATCACTTTAAATGTGAGATTTTATATATTACCTCAGGGCAAGGAAAAACGGTAGGACTCTTCAGCATTACACCGCTCTGATATAAAAAGAAAGCTCAAAATTAGCCTGGTAATGCCTTAACTTAGACACTAATGGGGTAACGGAGAGGTCACATATTAGACTGTTCTAGTCTCCCTGTGTGGTTACACTAATCTGAAGAGATGTAATTCGGTGGGATAAAGTAGCAAGCAAACTAAAGAGACAAATTATTCTTCATTTACTTGCTACAGAAAGTTCCAGCAAAAAGCCAGCAATGTCTCCGCCAACTGTTTTCCACAAAGATTGAGGTCAAGGAGTGAACTGTCTCAAGATCTTCTTAATTTTACCAAGCAAGGTTTCAACTCAAGGTTTAGAGCATGATATATAGTGACACACAGGCCATCTTTAACAGCTCCTTAATATAGTTCTGGGGAGAGACTCACTAAAAAGGAGCTATTGTGCTTTTTTACATTTTCAACTTTCTTTAGTGTGAAATGTTGCTGTTTGAGCATGAAAAAGGTCTGCAAAGTTAAAACACACAGTCCACTCCAAAGGGAAGTTATTCACCTGAAACGCCTTGATTGTAGTTTTGAGTTTACAACCGGGAATGTACACATCACAATATTCCTCATTTAAATAATTCACGGCCACAGCATACACAAAATAAAAGCGGGCGAGGCCTGGTTGAGTTGCGTTAGTTGTGTGTTGAAACTCGCCGTTATGGTAAGGGGTGTGACATTTCCGAAACATGCTTGAAGTGCTTGACCAATCACAACACACTGATCCAGCCATCCAATCAGAGCACGTTGCGCTTTCGGGTGGAGGGGCTTCATTGAGACAACTGACAGACTGGGAATAGAGGTGCTGCAACAATGTAAAACATGTGAAAAATAAGATGTTTTTCCCCCAAGATTGTTTTTAAAGCAAAACTTCTTTAAAATAATATTCTTAAAAATCACCCTAAATAACTTTTTAAAGTTAATTGACATGTAGCTGCAAAGTTACTTATAGTTAGTAGAATGTCTAAAGTGGACTATTGAAATAGTGTAACCTGTATAATAACCTTTAGTATCAGAGGCGCGATGCATCTTGATGTATGATGACCCTTGAGCTTATTAGAGCATTTGAGACTGCATGAGTGAGCTGGAGAAGGCTCGTCATAACTGACCGCTGCAGTGATGCAGAGAGAGCCCCCTGTTAAGAGCAGGCCATTTCACTTTAACGAGTGTACCATGCAGAGTGCGCCAAGAGGACTTTATGATGCTCATAAACAGAATTAAACTACATCTTCAAGAGGAGAATACTTCACCCAGCTATGAAAGTAGACCAAATTCACCAAACTTGCACTTTAATTACTTCCTGGGGGCCACCAACAAATATCATCAAAGTTAGTAGTACACCTCTAGACATTTATTTCCATATTAAACAACACTCTGAGTAAAGTAATCTGTTT
The DNA here is from genome assembly GCA_037950665.1 of Hypophthalmichthys nobilis. Lineage (NCBI taxonomy): Eukaryota > Metazoa > Chordata > Actinopteri > Cypriniformes > Xenocyprididae > Hypophthalmichthys > Hypophthalmichthys nobilis. Next base: position 6,527,528 of record CM075483.1, on the reverse strand, counting down.
GTTGATAAGAATGGGGTGACATTTAATATCCAATCAGCATGCTTCATTACTCGTTCGCCCAAGTTTTTCTGTAATCCGGGTCATTTGCCACAGCTCTAGACATCGTCTCACTTCCTCCACGTCTAAGCAAGCGAAAGCATGAGACAGGGGAAAGACAAAGCGCTCAGGCACGCAGGCCAGATGAAATGTGGTAACGCAGCGAGTGGTAACGTTTTTTATTTGCCCGATTAAACACACCACTGAGTTTCTAATTATCCCGCTTCATCTGATAGAAGCAATGAGACCGCTCCATCCACTACCACATCCAGGGGCTGGAGCACAGAAATAATGGATAGCACTTACTTTACGAGGAGATGCATAATAAGACTCAACCATCCCTTGCCTATAAACACACAGACAATGACACAAGAATGGGGAATGTCTGCCATTACATGTCACAGAATGGGAACTAGTTAGGAGTATATCATACTGATATTAACTTCACCTTGAGCTGACACTGTACCGCCATCTACATAGTAAGATCTGGCTTATATTTAAGGAGATAATTCTTATATTTTACGCATTCGGTTATTATTAGCTGTAATTTTTTACTGGCAATAATTTACTTTGTGAATTTTGAACAAGGTCTTTTTCATTTTTACACACTACATTAAACAGACCTAGGTGGATTATGGAAGTTCTGTTATTAAGACTTCATCATATGACTTGATGTGAATGTGTATCACTGTGGTATGATTATAAATCCTGATGAGAATTTTGTCATTTTTGTGTGCTTTAAAAGTGTTGTGTACCTATGCTGCAAGCTTTTTATCCTATAGCTGGGTTTTCACTAAAATGTTGCTCAGTCACGAACATTAATCAATGTTTTTCAGCATGAACTCAGGAATGGGCCATGACTCGAACACTTTCATCTGGTTGAAAACAAGAACAGGGTCAGGTGCCTCAGAACTTGAATGCAGCTTTTAGGAATTGCTGGTGGTGTGTAAGAACTACAAATTATAGAAGCAGGTCTCAAGAAAGATAAAACAGAGACAGAATATGGGAGTCAGGATAACAAGGTTGAGTACGACATGAGCGGAGTTCTGCCGGAATAAAACCAAGACCAAACAAACAATGCATTGATTTAACGCTGAATTATAGGGTAATTACTGGGTAAAAATGGCCAAGAAGGCACTTCCTACCTGTTAAGCAGAACAATCTGATTACATGCAATGCGCTGCCAAGTGGAAATTTTGCCTGAGCTTTTTTAAATGGCTGCATCAATCCTGTGTTTAGAAAACTGCTTAAGTGTCTCCAAACATCATTTGTCTCCTTGCCTTTCCCTCACTCGAACTCAAATCTCTCTCTTTAAATGTCTCTGCAGGACAGGCCAGTCCCCCTGAGGGTGATAGGGTTATTGACCTATTCTCTCCAAAGCTGACATTCATGGGCATGATGCTGGGGAAACTAATCTTGACTGAGTCTCAGGCAAACAGTGAGGCAACAGTTCAAGCCTAGTTTAGTTTAAGCTTTTGAACTTTTGGAAAGAAAGAAAGAAAGAAAGAAAGAAAGAAAGAAAGAAAGAAAAAGAAAGAAAGAAAGAAAGAAAGAAAGAAAGAAAGAAAGAAAGAAAGAAAGAAAGAAAGAAAGAAAGAAAGAAAGAAAGAAAGAAAGAAAGAAAGAAAGAAAGAAAGAAAGAAAGAAAGAAAGAAAGAAAGAAAGAAAGAAAGAAAGAAAAGAAAGAAAGAAAGAAAGAAAGAAAGAAAGAAAGAAAGAAAGAAAGAAAGAAAGAAAGAAAGAAAGAAAGAAAGAAAGAAAGAAAGAAAGAAAGAAAGAAAGAAAGAAAGAAAGAAAGAAAGAAAGAAAGAAAGAAAGAAAGAAAGAAAGAAAGAAAGAAAGAAAGAAAGAAAGAAAGAAAGAAAGAAAGAAAGAAAGAAAGAAAGAAAGAAAGAAAGAAAGAAAGAAAGAAGTTTAAGTTTCAAAAATGAGAACGAATTAAAGGAAAGAAAGGAAGGAAGTGTGTTTGAGTAAACAAAATAAATGAAAGGAATTAAATAAAAAAGAAGAAAGGGAGAAATTAATCAATGAAAAAATGGAAGGAACAATACTGTTTTCAAGTGAACAAAAGAAGAAAGGAAGGAAGGAAGGAAGAGAGGGGAAGAAGTATTCTTTTTTCAAGTGAACAAAGAAGGAGGTAGAGAGGGAGGGATGAAAGAAGGAAAGAAAGGAAGGAAGTTTGTTTGAATTAACAAATAAAGAATAGAATGGAATTAAATGAAAAAGATGGAAGGAAACAAGGAAGAGAGTGATTGAAGTATTCTTCCACTCTCAGAAAGGAAGGAAGGAAGGAAGGGAATAGAAGAGAAAGGAAGGGAAACAGAAGTCTGTATCCGAACTAGAAGGAAGGAAGGAAGGAAGGAAGGAAGGAAGGAAGACAATAGAAGAGAAACAGAAGTCTGTATCTGAACTTGAAGGAAGGAAGGAAGGAAGGAAGGAAGGAAGGGAAAAAGAAGTCTGTATCCGAACTTAAAAGAAGAAAGGAAGGAAGGAAGGAAGGGAATAGAAGAGAAAGGAAGGGAAACAGAAGTCTGTATCTGAACTTGAAGGAAGGAAGGAAGGAAGGAAGGAAGGAAGGGAAAAGAAGTCTGTATCCGAACTTAAAAGAAGGAAGGAAGGAAATATGGATGGATAAATGGATGGATGGAAAGAAGAAAGAAGAAAAGGGACGAGAAGAAGGAAAGAAAGTTTTTGCTATAAAAACGAGAAATGAAAGAAGTTTAGGAAGTAAGTAATGAAGGAGGAAAGGGAGTGAACTAAGAAAGGTTTTCTGTGTTTAAGTGAATAGGAAGGAAGAAAGAAAAAAGAAAGAACTGTTTGAGTGTGTGATTATCTGGTACAGTTCTAGTAAAGCACATGTCCGTGATCATCTGATCAGTGGTACAGTATTTGCCTCAGTCTTCACACATCACTTCCAACATCCAACATTTCACTCTGACTAATTAAAGACAGTTTTAAACAGCAGAGGAGCCGCTTCATGTTACACACAGCACACATAAGCAGCCAAACACATTTGATCTCACGGCTGACGCGCAGGAAAAGCAGCAATGCTCAGTGACAGTTTAGTTTGATTATCAAAGTGTGACCTCCCCTTAGACTTCAAATGCCTCCAGGCAATGTACACAATGCCATGATCAAACTCCTGACTGTGATTTCCAGCTGTTCCCTGATGTCTCAACACCATTTAAACGCTTTCCTATTAATGTCCCTGGAGCTCAAGCAAATCCGCTGCACATATTCAAACCCTTCTGACAGCCCGTGTAAATAATTAAAGCAGCTCTGCAGTACATTCCCCCCCTGCCTGTCCTGGAAGAAACTTTCTACACCAATCTCAGCTTTCTATAGTAGGCTCATCTTTTCACATATGAGAAGAACCTCCTATGGCTTCTGAAAGGTGCTCTCTGGCTGCGCTGTGCCCTCTGCTCTCTGGTCTTATCTGTGGACGGGCAGTGAGAGGGAGAGGAGCTCTGATACTCTGTACAGTAGGGCAGGAGCTCTGCTCACTCCTCACTCTGTTTATCCCATTGCTCTGCTCGGGTCACGCCAATAGCAACCTCATAAAAGAAGAAAAAAGTGCTTACAGGGAAAGACCCACACTTTTAAATCACTTTGGCTCATTTATGCTTGTTCTCAGCACCTCTTTGTCTCTCGCCCTCTTACTTACACACAGCTCTATACAGTGGGCTCCATAAGTCTGAGACCATTAGTATAAATGCAGATATTTTGCATTTAAATGCATAAATACTTTTTTAATTACAAATTTTATTATCAGCATAGCAATTTCATTAAAATTTGAATTTGAAAATGACCATGAATTAATTTTTTAAATACTTTATTTAAATATAGATTATATTAAATAAATAAATAAATAAATAAATATTTGTATATAATTTAATTAAAAATAAAATATAATTATATGATTATATACAGTTTTAATAAATTTAGTGTTTTTAAATAATTGTAAAAATATTTATTTGTTTGTTTAAAATTATTATTAAGACTATTAAAACATCTAATTATAAAAATATTAAACATAAAATATAAGAAATATTATATAAATGTTTATACATAAATAAATACGTTTTATAATTACTTTATAATTTAATTTAAAATGAAATATAATCATATGATTATATACAATTTTAATCACTTGTAATTATTTAAAAAAACTGAATGTACTTATTTACTTAAAATTATTATTAAGATTATTAAACCAATTTTAAACAAATATTAAATATATAAATTTGATATAAAATGTATCTGAAATATAATACAAAATGTTTGAAAATAAATAAACTATTATATTTTATCATTTATTAAATTTAAATAATAATAATTAATAAAATTAAATTTTAAATATAAATTTATGAATGATTATGTACCATTTTAATAATGTATAATTATTTTAAAAACTTGATTTACTTATTTAAAATGATTAATTTTTTTTTAAAAAACATCTATTTTTTAAAAAAATATATTAAATATATAAGAAATATAAACATTTTTTTTAAAAAATAAACAGATTTTTAAAGACATTTTTTTTAAATATAATTTTTTTTTTTTTTTTTTTTTTTTAATATATAATAGCTAATAACTACTAAATTATCTTTCTTTTTAATGTATTCTCATAATTTTACTTCTATGAATTCAATTTAAATGTTTCCCAAACATGATTAGAGCCGAGGCAGGACATTAAGAAATTTTTCTCTGGAACATCTTCACTGTCCCCTGATATGGGTAAAGCAGCTTTGTTCATGCCAAAGGCAGAAACTTTGCTTCACATGTGCACTTGATAATCACTAGAAGTGAAAACACTGCCATCTAGTGAAAGCCAAGAGAACACAATCAAAATGTGTATTATTTTTTTATGAGTATAATGGGAAAAACTTTCAACTGGCTTTTGTGTGTTGTGCATAGAACACCAAACAGAATGTACATATAGAAAATATGCTTGTTAGAAAAACTTAGTTTACAAAGAAAAAGAGATTTCTAAAGACATTATGAAACCAAAAGGGTGCAGGAGTAAACTGCATGCATTTGTAATGAGAACAAGCATAAAATACATTTGCATGACAATGGTTTTGAATTTCATGTAAAATTTAGAGCATCTGGATTCCATTTGTTGCAGATGACTGAATATGTGCATTGGCAGAGCAAACAAAAGATTTTAAATAAACCTAATTACTGCACTTCATTATGAGCCGTGCAAAATGAGAACTAGTCAATTGTCCATATGTCATTAAATAGGAAGAGGATCCATATGCAATGTAACAAATGTGCTCAGAGTCAGAAATCTGCATGACGGGAGTCTATGTGCATTGAGAGGCGAGTTATAGATCTAATGGATTATTATGGCAGAACACAGCAGGAATAAAAGAAAACTATGCAGGTTTTTAGCATGATTGACCTCAGCCATTTGCTTGAAACAGGTGGTGACTTGAGCAGAGCAGAGGTCAGACTCACTTATTCAAAGGTCATTCCCCTGGAGCGGCACAGATCATAAACAGAGGGCAGGTAATAACCCATGACCCCCTCTGTGGTCTCAATACTGCCCTGTAGTTTGGCCTGTGAGCATGCAGATGCGTCCCAAAACAAGACAGAGATTGATGAGGTAAGAGTAGGTGAATAAAGACAATAATTTGATTATCACTAGTTTGGAAAGGCAATATTTATATAGTTGGCATCAGAACTACATCAATTTCTGTACCATCCTGGTAACCTTTTTAATATTGCTGCCCCATCTGTAATATTTTGATAATCCATGCATTTAAATGAAATCTATTTATTTTCTCTCTCTCTCATTAACACTTTTAGTCGTATTCGACTCTTGATGATTCTATGGCCATCTCTTGCCATGTGCGAGAGAGTGACCATAAGTTTTCTTGGCAATAATTTTTTCTGCTGTAGGTTGCCAGGTCTTTCCCCAACCCTCCCCATTACATGGCTTGGGATTCACATTCACACCTACGGACAATTTAGCATCTCCAATTAACTTATACTGCATGTTTTTTTTTTTTTTTTGTTGGATTATGGAGGAAACCCACGCAGACACAGGGAGAACATGCAAACTCCACACAGAAAGGACTCCTGGCTCAGCCGGGAATCGAACCGGGGACCTCCTTGCTGTGAGCCACTGTGCCGCCCACTTATTTTCTAGTGGTGCTAATAAATTGCTTATGAATGTAATGGTTATAATAGAAAGGGTTATCAATAGATTACAATAATTCTCAAAATCCACTCAGTGAAAACCATAATCTACATTCTTTTTGACTTAAGATTTAATAGGCAGGAATAATAATAATGTAAAATAATATATTTTAAAATATTAAAACAACACTTTTTTTTTTTTTTTGAGAAAATAATACTATTCAGCAAGGATGTATTAAATTGATCAAAAGTGTCAGTAAATACATTGTTATAGCCTACATACGCATGTGTGTGTGTGTGTGTGTGCGTGTGTGTGTGTGTGTGTGTGTGTGTGTGTGTGTGTGCATCAAATAAATGCTGTTCTTTTCATCAAAGAATCCTGAAAAAAAAAGATTATTAATTTTCGCAAAAAAAACACTATTTTTATGGCTGATGAAATTTAAATAAAATATATTAAAATAGAAAACAAATTATTTTAAAATTTTAATAATACTTAAAATAGTATTACTCTTACACTCTATTTTGGATTTAATACCCGTAGCAGATCTGTGACTTCTTTCAAAAACATTAACAAATCTTACAGATCCTAAAATTTTGAAATGTTAGTGTAAGCAACATTTTAAATTTAAATTGTTATAATTTAAAATATATTTTCTATTTCTATTTCATATAATACAGTCAATGCTATCTCACGACCAATTCGTACATATTTTACGAGGTGGCTAATTCGTACAAGTTTGTACGATGTCACTCGTACGAATTCATATGATTTGTCTAAATCCCAGTGACGGGTAAGTTTAGGGGCGGAGTCAGGGGTAGGTCATTTGTACGAATTCATATGAATTTGGAAACTCGTAAAATACATACGATTTTGCAAAAAACTTACGTAAAATATGTATGAACTGCTGTGAGATCAGATTGAATACAGTATAATATGAATTAAAGGAAATATATTTCTGGTTTGGTGTTAATGATCAGGTACTTGAATCCTATTGATGGGTGGGGGTGGGGGGTACTGTGAAACACTAATGTAATAACTACAGTCAGCTATATGAATGAAAGAACTAGGGAAAAATGCATTACCATAGCATTCCAGCATTATTCCCTTCTGATTCCACCATTCTCCAGAGAGAGAGTGAAAATCACTGAAGTGTGCTGCACATAGACTTTCTTGCCGCCTAGGACCTAGCAGTAAATGACTATTGCTTGTACTCCTATTTTCCCCATACTAAAAGACTCCTCCATTCCCCTCTCCTCCATTCACATTCTCCAAGTCATCAGGATCTAATCGACACTCCAGACAGGGAGGAGTTGGTATTACACCATACCAGCCTAAATCTAATAAGATCCCCATGAAGACCCGCACTCTGACCCTTTGATCAATCAGATCTAGCATTAGCAGCTCATGTGGGAGTCTGAAAATTAAATAAAGGGTCATCAATTATGAGTTTGACAAATCGGTGCTAGACCGATGCTATTATCGTCATGCTGTACAAATGTATAAGTAGTTTAAATGTGGATGAACGCAACTATATAGTTCTGTAACGTTGAGAGTGATGTTGTAACTCGGTGAGAGCAAAAGGTTGACTAGTGCAGAGAGGTTCCTGCTGGTCTTGTTCTGTTAAATAAATAAAGTTGCACCTAGATCATCAACCTTTTGCATTGCAGGTTCATAGACAGGTGCGTCTTGGCAAAGAGAACTTGGATATACTTCACTAACCAATGTCATGTTACTCAGAATTAATGGGCAGGAAACAGACGAGATCCATTAAACATGTTGTGCCATTCTGCATTAATTTAGATTTTGTCTTTGGGGAGTCTTTAAATTATTCTTAAATTAAATGTACCAGGTCAAATTGAAGACTCATTAGGATATTTAAAGGAGTCTTCGAGGTTCATGGACTACATGCTAACACAAAGATTTATTTAACCTAAAAATACTGCAATATGGTGGATATATTAATAAATAAACTAAAAAAAAATTGTAATTGGATGCTCCTTTTTATCATTCGTGAGTGAATCTAAAAGATGCTGGGTCTCAGTGGTTTGTATCATGGTTTTTTTTTTTTTTTTTTAGTTTAAAATATCAAAAATATTAAATAAAAAACAATGCATTGAAATGTAATAACTGATATATATTTTTCTGGTGGTGCTAAAAGAACATTAACTGAAATGTATTATACAAAATTAAACCTAAAAATATAAGGATTGTCAATAGATTACAATAATTAAATAATCCAAATACGTGGAAAATGCATGGTATAAATATAGTACTACAAGTAACCAACTGGAAATAATTAATGTATATGGTTAAAATTTGGGTCGATTTCTACGCAGGTTTGTTGTATGACTTGGAATAATATCTGAACTATCTGTTTACTTCTGTTTTAATGTAAGACGATGTGGTTCACATGAATTATCCACTTGTCGACATCACACTTGACTCAAGCACACAATGTTTCCATAATAATTATATAGAAGAATTCTAATACACTGATGTCAAGCTAACGGGTTACTTGATCACACATGTTATCCTCTGTTCAACATATGTGGCAAATCCCACAAGATGCACAAATGCCGCTGAAGGGACACTAAAGTTGCATGATTAATTCCAGCCCTGCCATGTTCTCTCTGCTGTAGAGCATGACCTGAAAAAGCGACATGCAAAGTGCATCTCCTGTGTCCGAGATCATGTGACTATTTCATTCTAATGAGCCTGACTCAATTACTCACAAGCACAAAGGAAGAAAAAGATGCACTGGCAATGTGATTACCTGATCCTAATCACTTGTAATTCTCCTTTTAATACACCACAGAGGCATTGAGTTTTAAAATCAACAGCTCATAGGCACTGATTCTTCTTAATTATTGAGACAATCAGGGCAAAAGCTAATGGAGAAAAGTCTGTCTGACCAGGTTAATTTCTGGCTCATTGAATTACTTTAGCTAGGTGTTATAAATAAGGGTCTGAATCATAAACGAAATTGGAAGACGGGATAAAAATTTAATTGAAGAGATATTTCTCTCCCTGCAATTAAATAATGTCAGTTCCGCAAATTAGGAGCCCTTTGTATTCCTCTAAGAGTCAACTGGCAGCAAAGGGAGACACCTCCATCAGAAGCAATACGAAGCAGTGGGAGTAGGAACTAGGACATGGAAATCCCATCCTCTCTCTTTCTGTGATTTGTTCAGAAAGGCCTTCTTCTATCACATGTACAATTCATGAGAGTCTCATAAAGGAAACATTGATGTAGTGACTTTTTGCACCACCACAACGTAATTCTTGCAACATCAGTTCAGAGCAACCCGTCAAAGTTTGGACACTGGACTAGGAATATAGTGCACCAGAAAAATTGACCTTTATTTTGTTATTTTCGAGTAAATAACTGATGCAACACTGTGAGGTACAAATTTTATGTATAAGTATATGCTTACCATGGCTGTATTTATTTGATAAAAAAATACAGCAAAAACAGCAATACTGTGAAGCATTATTACAATTTAAAATAGCTGTTTTCTATTTCATTATATTTTAAAATGTAATTTATTCCTGTGATGGCAAAGCTGAATTTTCAGCATCATTCATGTACGATATTGTACAGCAGCAGTATGTTGTGTGTGTATTGGCAGTAGCAAGTTCTGTACTTGCTCTGCAGCAAAAAACTGCAGAATACTACTGTTGTTGTGTCACAAATTGTAGTTTTAATAGTTTTGTTTTAGGCGAAAATGTAATTGTTTAAACTCCAAATCTGCAGTTAATTTATAAAAGTAGTGCCACAGCTGTGATATAGAGCCGTATTGCATGAATATGTATGTATGTTTATCCTTGGATGAAGAAACTGAATTCTCCAAAACTATTTAAATATGACACTGAATGTTCCTTATGAAAATTAAAAACACTACTCGCTCTGCTGCTCTGGAGTTACTAGATTAAAGCACATTGACAAATATTGACAAAAGCATCAGACTTCATCTGCAATATAGCATCCTTTTCTGCATCACTCTCTATCACACCTTTTTCTTATACTGAACTGAATATCTAATGTCTCAGTGGCTTATGAAAAGGTTTATGTGGAGCTTCATGGGTGCCCTCAGGGACAGTGTTGTTTGGTGTCTTGGAGAAGGGGTAGAGGCTTTATTGCTTGTTTGTGCACATTTCCCAATGACATCGACTTTAATTAAGATAATTATCTCGCCTGCTTCTCATATCCCCACTGAAGATCCTCATGCAAATGAGAACTGCCCAATGTCATCCCCTGTGATCAATCACCAATGTGCTGGGTTATTTCTATGATAAATAAAAATCATAAACGATAGACGCACCGGGGGGGAAAAAATGGAGCAGAAACAATTTTTACTCATTGCTAGTCAATTTCACACACACTAACAAAGAAAAGGCACGCAACACATTGAATTAAACATGAAATTTTGAAGTAGAAAAACTGAAATAATTTTCTTGCTTTGGGAATGTTGAAGTCTTTGACAAAAACCCGATTTTCTCAGCTTTTTGCTCTAAACATTGTTTTTATGAAACTTACCCACATTCAAGTGTTGATAAAAAAAGAATGAATGCAGATATTCTTTTGGTGTATATATAAGTTTTGTGAATATGATCAAAAATGCTGGCATGGCTGGCAAATTTTTAAGTACGCTGGAGGAAAGAGTTCATTTTCTTTGATTTCATTACAATAAACAACAGGCTAATTAATGTAACAACTATTAATTTACCATCAGGAATGAAGTTGGTCATTGGCTGTAATATAGCTCTGTTGGAACCTCTTCTGAGTCCTATTGCCAAATCCAAAGGAGCAGTAAGTCCTGGAGACAAACTGGAGCTGCCATTTACCCAGACAAAAACACTTACCAGGGTTACTCCTCTATCTTATGAAGCAGACTGATGTGTTTGCCCTGTGCCAGTGTGATTAACTTTGGGAGGCCTGCATACAGGTTGGCCCTGTCTCAGAGCTTCTCTGTATTCCCTTACGTGTTTCCTGATCATTTTCCAATGGGCTCTTTGACAGCCTGCCAGTTCTAATGCCACTGGTGTAATGCACCTTGTCGACTCCAATAAGCTCATGTATCCATCACTGAAATTTCCCTTAAAACTTTTGTTATCCAAGTAATTAAAAATTACCCTTGATTTTAGAGCAACAGGTGTGGAAATGCCACTGAGATTTTAAAACATGCAGATGAGTACATAATGAGGAACATTTAAGTATGTAGATATTTTCTTCTCACAAATACAATGTGACCTATATATATGAAAACGGATATAAATATATATATATATATATATATAGTTGTATCCTCGTGTTGAACCCACAAATTGATCATATGCAGTATAATTTGCTGTATCAAGATCATACTTAAATTAAATTTGGATATTTAATACCATATTTGAAAAAAAAAAAAATATATATATATATATATAGGAAGAAAGACAAATGAATTAAATCCTGGTCTTTTACAGTGTAATTAAACCAGATTTAGCACCAAAAAAAAACAAAAACAAAAAAAACCTGCATATTTCACAAAAGGTATTCACCCAAAAAAATAAATAAATACAGAAAATAAAAAAAGTACAACATCATATTTATATAAATGCAACTGCCTGCTTCAATGTGGGCAAAACTGATTTAAGTGCTAATTATTGCTTTTTTAAACATAATCCTCCAAGCTGCACTGTCAGACAATAAATAGGGGTAATTCATAACGCCACTGAATTCGACACAGTAGTTATTCCTCTGAAAGAAGACTGTCTTTAGTCTTTCTCCTGCTTCTCCCTAGAGAGGACACGCCAAAAACCCGGTTGCAGCATGAACGTGACGGCCTCTATTACATTTTCCAAGGTGAGGGAAGAAAAGTCTGGCCAGCCAGGAGCTGAGTTAAATGCAAAGCAGCCTAATACAGCAGGACAAGCTTAATTAGAAATATTACAGTAGGGGCCACAAGGAGCCTGCCAGGGCCATGGGGTCATCCAGCAGCATGAAGCAACACAACCCCATGATTAATGAAAGGCAGAAAGTGATGACTGCACATGTTTCTTTGGTGCGGGATGGAGGGAGAGGCAAAACAAATCACAACTTTGAAAGAGATGGCCTCAGAAAATTGATTACAGAGTATAAATGAATGAGAAGCTTTTAATGGTTGACTTGTATACAAGGGATGCACCAATATTAAAATTGTGGCCGATACCAATAAGCGGATTGCTATGTTATGGCCAATAATCAATAAATGCTTACAATTCTTCACTTTTGGTACTTTGGTACTAAAAAAATAACTAAAATTAGCTGTAATATAACCAATAAGGTACTGATAGACTGTGCATCCCAATAGTTTACTTTACTCCAAAGAGTATGGAAGTGCTGTACTGGATATAGACCAAATGCTAGAGTCCAGGCAAACAATAGAAAGCTACATAATCACATTTGAAACGAATTGGTCAGTGCTCTGTTTTACTGATTGTTGTTATGCAAATCGTGTTATGATAACAATGTTATATAAATTACAGTTACAGTTTGGGACCTATTTTAACAATCTAAGCGCATGGTCTGAAGTGCATGGCGCAGGTTCACTTAGGACGTGTCCGAATCCTCTTTTGCTAGTTTAACGATGGAAAAATGGTCGGAACGATGGAAAAATGGTCGGAGCGTCACGTGCATGGTGCAAAAGGGTTGTACCTAGTCTCTTAATGAGTCGTTTTGGGCGTAACTTGCAATAAACCAATCAGAGTCTCATCTCCCATTCCCTTTGCTATTTACATGGCGGAATTAGCAAGTGGAAAGACTGAATGCTTCTCCAAACAAGAATCCTGTTATTTTTAATACTTAAAAATGTTTGTGTGCTGCAGAGTGTACGCGAGTTGTGCACCCACCTATAGGCGCATATTACTAATGCGCCCTTTAAATAACAAAAAAATACTGCGGCATAGATTTTAGACCAGGTTTTGTTGGTCAATGGCACAGTCATTTTCAGTTGCCTCAAAATAGCAACACGCCAACAATGCACCTGAACACATGTCGTTTTCAGACCAGCACGCCCATGGACGAACAAATGAGCGCGAGTGCATTTGCTATTTAAACAATGTGGTGCTGGACATGAAAATGATAACTGCATCCAGCTGAAACTAGCAAATAAACACTTGCATCACACCTGGCGTCGCATTGCGCATTGTATGATAGGGCCCTTTATATCAGTTTATTCCACTGCTAGTTTGATACCCACATCAATCCAACTCAATCTAAATCCTTCCTCTAGCATATTTTGGCTAGATTATCAGTGAATTATGACTTAAATCCTTTATATCACACAAAGATATCATAAGACTCCATAAGACTTGAGTATGTGTCATTTGGACTACATAACTCTTGGTTTAACTTAACTTTCTATAACCGTTCCGTCTTGATGGCTTCAGATTTCCAAGTTCACTTTGATGTCTCTTATCTTCATTCCACATCCACTTTTAACCAAGGCTGAGGTGTGCAGTGCCACAGAAAGGAAGCACAGAGAGGTTGACCAAACATCCAGCCAAGCCGTCAGCTCTTCACACAGCTACTGATCTGCTCTCCATGGAAAAACAGTACTGGAAGATTGAGTTGGACAGAGTTCACAGGGGTAGCTTGGGCAAAGAACAGACGAGCTATCAGAAGACACTCTGGTGCTACCTGGCCTCCCGATGAACGTTCTCCAGAGATGGAGAGCGCCTCAAGAAAGAGGACATTGCTATTCTTTATACAACCTGAAAGACTCTCTCAGATCTGTCTTTCCAGTATAAAGTTATTCACATATGGAGTTATTAACACACATTGTCATTACAGATGAGGTTCTGTCAGTCTGTTTGGGATCAAACTGGAGTGTCTCATGTGCATCTGACCTCTCACCATAGCCCCCATCTCATCTCTCACGCTCAAGACGTTCAGTATGACACTCATGGGAGCCCTTATGCATATGGATGCCTTCTCAAGGTCAGTCTCAAAGCACAATTTCAGAAAAAATAACTATATTTCTGCCAGCATTTTCATTGGTTGTGCCATTTTTTCCCTTTTCTGCTTACATGTTTGATTCTTAACAGGTTAACAGATTTTAGAATTGATATGCTGAAGCTATTCTGTGGAATGTGACCCATTAGGAAACTTACAAACCTTGTACATACAATGTAAATAACTGGACTGCCACAAGTTCAAGCACCGCTATGTGAGTTTCCACCACAGAAATTGCAGTTCTGGGTGGGGGGAAAAAAATGGATCTTCTCCAGATCTCCAGTAAAACCTGGAACTGTTAAATTCAGAGGTGTTCAAAACTAGATCAAAACTACATTGCTCTCATTATAACCAACAAAGCTGTCTACACTGGAAACACCAGATCAGGGTTATTATTGTTAATTAAAAGTGTTAGCCGGTTCAAAGAGGGATTCACAGAACTGACACAAAAACCAGAACCAAAGGGGTTCTCTGGTTCTTTCAAAAACATGCAATTGTAATGGCTATGGAACCTTAACAATTTTACAGACTTATGACAACACCGTTTTAATCCATCCCTGATCATATGACCCATAAAAAGGACTCCCTGAAGAACCCTGGTTTAAAAACTTGTGTAAAAGTCATGCAGCAACCGACATGGAATGTGAAAGTGGCTTAAGAAATGAGGTAGGAAGATCGAGCATGTCCTGTGCCTGTGCTTGTTCCTTGGGTAATTGTCTGAAGTATTTGACAAGCTGCATTTCTCTCTTAAATGACTTTTATGCCTGAGTGAGTTCCCTCTCCCCGGTGTCTTTTTGTGTAAAGTGAACAATGTGCTGGATCTAGTCCTCTGCTCCGCTCAATTACTAGTTCCTAGAATTCATCAATAAGAACGGATATTATCATCAGCTGGAATAAAGAACATTATTATGACAGCTCTACATATGACAACAGCAATCCGAGTATGGCGGACATCTGTGTGACTGATATGGTCTCAAAGTGTGTACAACACACGTCCTATATGGATTTCATTATGGAGCTGGCCTGAGTAGCAATATGACTATATTGGCTCAAAAAAGCTTGTTTTGAATGATGGGAAGCGCATCTTCTTAAAATTCAAGGAGACAAGGAAACAAACAAAACCTTGACATTTATACAAATTCTGACTGTTTGAAACATGCTTGGGTTGACAGTAGCACTTCTGTGGTGAAGAAATAGTGAGCCTAATGGCTTCAGTAAAAGCTACATTAATACAATTACGCAGCAGAAGCCTGTTATCAGCTCCTTACTGCATTTACACACACACACACACACACACACACACAAAAAAAAAAACTAAACCTTTAATGTACTTTTATGTACTTTAACCATTAATGAGGCTTTTTAAAAGTATTTTGGCTTAATATGCTCAGTTTAGCACTTAGACGCAATTATCTAGGCTTTTTTGTGTCTAACATCTAAGTGTGGATTTTATAATGTGTACCTGATAAGGGGATGCAATTTTCTGTGAATTAAAAAAAGAAAAAATGATTCACTACAGTAACTATTCAATAATAACAAAGGCCAGGAAAGATTAAAAAAAAAAAAGAAAGAACTATTCACTTACTGTTTGTCTTTAAATGGATGGAAAGGTTTCTCCTCCACAAATCACATGCGAAGATGAAATAAAGCCCTAGTCATTTAACTGCAAAATGGAAACAATCAATAAGTTAATTTTTACTGAATTAAGTAACAGCAGGGTAGAGAACAGCTTCTCATTTTCTTAAGTATTGATTGTAATTGGTTGATCTCAACAGGTCTGAAACACTCTGCACTGCTGGAGGTTCATCATTGCACAGCAATAACAAAGATTTTTTTTTTTTTTTTTCCTGAGTGAATTAAAACAAACAGTATAATGATGTCAGCTTGCCTACTGGTTAAGGGCATAATATAGTTTCAGATATAGTTTTTTTCCTTGCTCAGAAAGTGGTGTTACAGAAATCATAATCTTGCTCCTCCACTTAACCCCAGCATGCTCCAGGGGGACTGTCTCTGCAATTAGCACTCTCTAAATCAGTTTGAATGAAAGCCATTTTCTAAATAATAAATAATTAAGCAAAGCAACAGGGATGCTTGGAGCCATTGCAAATTCATCACTCTAATCTTACTAATGAAATCACAGTGAGTAAACATGTTTGATTTGGAGTTACATCACTGCTATTAGCAGAGTTATTTTTTTATTAATTGTTTTATAATAAAAAATAATATTATTTCAGCATACACTTCTTATTAGATCAAGTCTGATCAGGAAAACTGTTATTCAACATGTCACGTCGTTGGAATTCTCAACTCAATTCAGAGTTTCCATCAGAGCCTCTTTGGATAATATAGAATGTGGCAAAATATAGAGGTGGCTTAATCTGCAATATGTTTTATTTTATTCATTATATTTAATTGTATGTTAAAAAAAAAGAATTATATTTATATTAGTCTGTTATATAACAATTTTTAAATACTTAATTTCAGTCTTTCCTCACACAATACCATGATATGGATTCAAAATTATAATATTTAATTTCAGTCTTTTTCTCACACAATACCAGCAAATGGTTTCAATGGTTTCACACACATAAATGCTGTTTTTTTTAACTTTCTATTCACTGAAGAATCCTAAAAAAGCAATGTATCAAGGTTTCATGAATGAATGAATGAATCAATCAATCCATCCATCCATCCATCCATTTATCCACCCATCCATCCATGAATCAATCAATCAATCAATCAATCAGAAGCACAACAGTTTTCAACATTGATAATAGTAAGAAATGTTTCTTGAGCATCAATTCAGCATATTAAAATTTCTGAGGGATCATGTGACACTGAAGACTAGAGTAATGATGCTGAAAATTCAGCTTCCATTACATTTTAAAAAATATACTAAAGTTATTTTAAATCCGTAAAAATGTTTCACAATATTACTATTTTACTGTATTTAAATAAATGCAGCCTTGGTGAACATCAGCAACTCTAAAACTAAGAAAAAAAAAATTGTCTGCAAAAAAAGTTTGTTCACAATTCAGGAACTGTCAAACCATGTCAAACAATACAGAGTCAAATCAGCAGCTACAGTAAATCACTATATGTATAAATATAGCAAAGCCTCACAAGTTCTGCTTGGACTCTTTTTGTGATGAACTGTCAGCGGCATGCTGACAAAATTCAAGTTTATAGTTAAGAATAAGAGAGAAGAAGATCTGTTGTCTGCTGTATTACTGGCCTAGCAGGGTAAGTGCCATCCAATTACATACAGAGAAATAGTTCAGAAGTGCAAATAAGAGGCTTACAAGCCAACTATTTTATCACACCAACAACAACAAAAATATGAAAGTGTTATTTAAAAATAATCAAAAACAAAAATAGCTGGTTCACTGAAAGTTGTATGAAAGGGTTCGTTTTTTTTTTTTTTTTTTTTTAAGGTTTGAGAAACCCTGGCTTAGAGAGCTCTTCTCATGACTTCTGAAGAGATTCAAAGGTTCACTACCATTTCAAAGGTGTGCAGTCAAATACACTGGATCAAAGACTGAGGTGACAAATGAGAAGATTCACTGTGATACACAAATAAGATCAAACCAATTATAGAGGTGAGTGATCTGTGCTATTCTTTATCACAATATTCCCATCATTCAACATATGACACAGTTAATCACATACTGTAATGTGAATTTCTACATACACTCACTGCATCCGAAATCAAACTTCCCTACTATATAGTTTGCAAAAAAAACAGTATGCCAAAAGAGTAGTAGGCCTATGTCCGAATTCATAGTATTCAAAAAGTATTCAAAAATCAGTAGGCAAAAGTACCTGGAAGCGCGCATTCATCGATGGACACTTTACTATCCCATGAGGCTTTGTGAATGGCAGTGAAGTGATAGGAGTGGAACATGGCGGATGTAGTACATCCGGATTACATTTATACTACCCATATTCATACTATACAGAACATACTTTTTTAATAATCGCAAAGTAAGTTCAACTTCAAAATGTAGTACATATTCAGACAGTACACAATTTCAGTCACACAGAATGTCTATGACAAAGACCACTGTCTTATCACTGTCTTCAATATATCCTGACTGATTTCCATTCGTAAGGCCCATTCAAACCAAGGACAATAACTATAATGAAAATCCACACCACAAATATAACAATAACGACACAGAAAAACAATATCATTGAAATCACTTTCAGAACATTTTTTTTCCAGCTGATGAATAATAAAAACATTGAAAGTCAATCAAAATCCATCCTGCTTTAATGAGCTCAAGCATTTAAAGCGGCAGCTGTTCACGTCAGGTGGTACAAGTTAACACACTTTAAGATGTTTACGTTCATTTATATTGTAATGTTATGTGCTTTGAGACATGAGGTAATGTAACACCGTCTCTCATGACGCTTTGCAGACTCTGCTCTGGCTGTGCATGTTCATGTGTTTTGGAGAGCGCTCTGAAGGGATGGTGGGATCTTATTATGCTTTCAAAGCTAGCTTGCTATTGCTAGCCTCTCTGAAATTGCCTACCCTAGTTTTTAGGTTCTTGGTGTGAATGGACACATTGGAACTACAGTATGGGGCAAAACTGTGCAGATATCTATATACATAAACAAACACTGTGCCGTTGACCAGAGGATGTCTAAGTTTTCTCCAGCCAGTTAACACCAAGGACACTAACTATAACGATAACGGTAAAGATATAGTTTTGAAAATCATTTTAAATGTAAAAGAATAGTCCACAACACAAATATAACAATAACGACAAAAAGAAACAATATCACTGGAATCACATTTTCTTCTAGATGATGAACAATAAAACGTTGACAGCCAATCAGAATCCATCTGATTTTAAAGAGCTTTAGCTTTTAAAGGGGCAGATGACAACTGCAACGTGTGCTTATAAAAACAAATAATATTGTTTGCTTCTGTGGACTCTAATATAGTCAAAATAGTTACCATTCTTGGTGTGAAAGAGCCTTAACATTATCTCCAACTATTTGAAGCAGGAGACACTCATGTTGAGAAGATCTTTTCCCAAGCCTCTACTGGTAATAAACATCTGATTGGCAGCGTGTTATGAATTCATTACAGTGTCGACAGGCTGGGGCTGAGGGTGGGCAGGAAGGGTAATGTCATCTGCTAACACAAGCCTTGGTTTAATTTCTGCCTAGTCAATCTGGAAATCCAATCAACCTTGCTTTTTCACCCAATAAATCTGTGATGAGAAGCACATGTCAAACAAATGCTGGAGATTTTCCCTCTTCTTCCCTGCAGATTTTTTCTTTTTGTCCTTCATCCTTAAAGTCTAATCGCATCTTAGAAATGGCACTTGGCATTCAATGGGCTAATGGGGATCAGGATGTCAGGTGCAGCTAGAGTCTCACCTGTGCCTTAACACAAATTCTTAAGAACACAATGCTTGAAGCAAGGGCTTTTCTGAAGCAAAGCCAGGCGAATGTAAAACAAATCTTTAGCTCTCTAAACCACAACATGGAAGAGAAATGCTGTCTTGAATTGTTACAGGAAATGGCACACTGTAAAACCAAACAGATTAAATTAAATGATTTTGTTTCACTCAAATAATAATGAAAGTCCATTGTACTTAATAGAAAAAAGTTGCGTCAACTCAAAATTTAATTGTAGTTCAGGGGGTTCTTTTATGTTAGTTTTGCCTGTGGTTAGGTTGAGGATGGACTGCAAAACTTTTAAGACCATATATACTTTATGTTGTTTGATTATATACATGCAAGATTTTAATTACAGTCTCTTTGATAGTTAAAATAGCATGTGTTATTTGCTATCGAACATTTAACCAAGATATGTGAATGTATATGTAAATGAACTGTATGTAATTAACATTATGATGAGTTAGGTGAGGCTGAGAACTGTGTGAGTCAAAATTATAACATTTTATAAATTATAACAAATTATATAATTATAACTTTACTATAATGCAATTTTTGAAGAAAGAAAGAAAGAAAGAAAGAAAGAAAGAAAGAAAGACCCTCATGCATCAGAGGGTTAATGGTTTGTTATATTCTGCGCAGAAACTCTAGCATCCTGAGCATTTAAACCAATTCTCCACTGCTACATTCTTAACACTCCTGCTGTTAATTCAATTGCATCTTGTATCTGAAATCAACAAGCTGCCAGTGGAATGACGAGTGGAGACAGACCCCACGCCTCCTCCTCCTCCCCCCTCCCTCTCTTAGACTTCTTCTCCAGAGGTAAATAATGAAGAAAAAAGACGCATTAGGTGGTGATCAATTATCCATGTCACTAGATGCAAGGAAAACGATTTTAATCAAGACAAGTTTTTAAGGATGCCTTGCAATCGTTGTAGTGACAGCCATATGTTGATTAATGACAAAAAGCTAAAATTAATTAGCCTCTCTCAGGTCAAGGACCTCTTGTGAACAGAGAAACCATTCAGTATGTTTCCCTATATTTTCATTTTTCACCAAAATTATTTTCAAATCAAGCAACAATTGGTGGACCTGGCACCGCGAACCACTTGGCGAATACTCTTGAACTAACGCTGTTGAGATTTCGTAGGATCAAAACAAAGCACACAATACTGGGCACACTGCAAGTATGTTAATTCTGCAGTCAAAAAAAAAAATCCCACACAGTTTCTGCAAACGCCAAGGCACTTGTGTTGGTTTAGATTTAAGTGTCACAAAATTGGGCCCACTTGTCTAGCCATAATCGTTCCTATCATAATCAGTTTTCCTCTGTTCTCTCAACTACTTTAGCACTCCCATCGTGATTACATCTCTCATCTTTTTGTCAGATGACTCAGATTTAACATCTCAGAAATAGAGAGGGTGTAGTCTGCATCTATTTCCACCGACCTATTAATGTTAATGATGGGAGCAAAGCCTTGTCATTGTGTCATCGGGAGGTGTGGGTTGACCTACAACGATAGTGCGTCTCATTTGTCAAGCAGCCAGGGAATATAGAATTGTAAAGCTAATAGGAACGTTTTGAGTTTGAGGACCTCCACAAACTCTTGTGTGCTCGAGGCAGAATAAAATGAACTCCTGTGGAGACGTAGGTGGAAGATAAATCTCCCGACTCCATAGGTGAGCCTCAACTCACAACCTCGTTTTAATTATGCAGACCCCCCACCCCAGTCCACAAAGCCCTTCGAAATGTATCTGTGATTACGGATGACACTCAAACCTTTTCAAACCTTTCAAGAAGTGAGAACAAAGTTTCGGAGCTCCACGGCAGTCACAGATGAATATCTTTTTAGGGAACTGACACTAAACTTTGTCTTGTTTTGCTGTTATAAACTAGCCCAGTTTTAGCGGAAGAGCCTCCTGGTAACGAGTAGGAGTTTCATTGCCTGCTAAAGTCTCTTTTGCTCAATCCAGACCCATTTAGCATCCACACAAACTCTGATATCAATCTCAGTTGCCTTCTGAGATGTCTTGCCAGGTTTTTTACTCATCAGACAGATCTAATGCCAGTGCACTTAAAGGGAACGCACACAATGGATAGACGTGGGGCTCAATCGCATCTCAGAACCCCGCTGAGATGATGGGATGTAAGCATCAAAGAGCAGAAGGCCAGGCTGTGCCTTTTCTCTCTCTCTCTGGCCTCCCGTGGTGAGAAAATGCTCCCTTTACTGGGAGCGAGGTACATGAGGGAGGGTGCAGCAGGGGCCAATCTCTATGAGCTGGCAGGAATGAAAAGTGCCACATCGCAGAAGAAGCTGGCTGGCATGCGTAATGAGCATCTTTCAGTTTCAAGGGGAAACGTGAACTCCGCTTTATTTCAGAGTGCATTGTGTGGTGGATTTACAATCACGCTTTTCATCCTGGTGGTCTTGGAGCACGGAGGTTTGAATGCCACATTGATCACATCAACTCTAAATTAAACATTCATGAGCTTCAACATGATTGTGTATATGGTGTATTTCTTTTTTATTTGTTTATTTATTTATTTATTTGGTCGGATAGGGTCCATTACCTGTAGTGGTGAGATTGCAGCGAAAATAATCTGTATTTGTATTCAGAAGAACTGGAAGTGGGTGTGGCTTAAACTGAAAGTGTATCAAAATTACATAAAAAGCCTAGATTTTCCATGTAGCATATATATTACGGGAGTAATGGTACATGTATTCGTCCCAAACCATACAGTAAAGACGTCACGATTCATGCAGTTAGATGACGAATACAGTCAGTCATAGGCGATCCATATTCCAATCCAGAAGGGGGCGCTCGCAGTAATGCAACGCTGTTTGCTAACCGCCACAACAGGAAAAAGTAAAGAAGAAGGAGAGCAGACGATCTAGATATGGGGTGTAATCTCTCAACCAGTGTTTCAACCACGGAAAAACATCAATAAAACAGCTTGAGAATAATACCTCACATAGTATTACATTTACCTCAGGCAAGTCATTTAGTGTCCGCAGCATTTTAGTTCAATAATTAGTTAAATAATAATTAATTATTAACAGGTAAAGTAGATATAATGAGTATATAAACTAATATAGTGCATATATTTAGTGAAATATATGAGTTCATTTCTCTAGTGAACTAAAATGCTGCGGACACTAAATGACTTGCCTGAGGTAAATGTAATACTATGTGAGGTATTATTCTCAAGCTGTTTTATTGATGTTTTTCCGTGGTTGAAACACTGGTTGAGAGATTACACCCCATATCTAGATCGTCTGCTCTCCTTCTTCTTTACTTTTTCCTGTTGTGGCGGTTAGCAAACAGCGTTGCATTACTGCGAGCGCCCCCTTCTTGGATTGGAGTGTGGATCGCCTATGACTGACTGTATTCGTCATCTAACTGTATGAACCGTGACGTCTTTACTGTATGGTTTGGGACGGATACATGTACCGTTACTCCCGTAATATATATGCTACATGGAAAGTCTAGGCTTTTTATGTAGTTTTGATACACTTTCAGTTTAAGCCACACCCACTTCCGGTTCTTCCGAATACAAATACAGATTATTTTCGCTGCAATCTCACTACTACAGGTAATGGACCCTATCCGACCAAATAAATAAATAAATATATATATATATTAGGGGTGTGTATATATATATATATATATATATATATATATATATGAGATACTGTATTGCTTTAATTTAACTCTTAAACAGTTTGGATTTCTGAGATGTGCACAATATAAGGTTTAAAAAATTTTAATCGAAACACACCTTAAGTTCACACTTCAGTCCTACTGGCATCACAGTCTCACCATTGCATTAAAATGTGGATATGTTCATTAAAAATATCACTTTACTCTTGAGCCAAATATTTATTTTATTATTCAGAAGAATTATTTTCTTCATTTTTTTTTAACTCATTATTCGTCCCTTTCCAAATAAGATATTTGGGCACATCCTTATAATTTCCACAAATAAGTGCATTTCTTCTAAAAGAACTAGTCTCACTCATTTGCTGTGCATGCATGTCCTTGACAGTATGCATAAAATATGAAGCCATTAGGAGTTGGTAATGAATGTGCTGAGTAAGGACTGAGCAAAGCAAAAGGGTTTGGAATAATATCCTATAAAAGAACATGAAGTGGGGAAATGATTTGTGGATAATATCACTACTAGCAAACCTCTCAGCATAGGCGCTTCCTCCAGCATGCGCTCTAAAAGCTCTTCAGAGCTCTTCAAGACTTCAGAGAATAACTAAACTTGAGTATAACAGAAGTTTTGTAGTACAACCAGAAGTTTTGTGAGTGAGAAGTGGAGCTTTTACCAGTAAATGAAGCAGAGTTGCAAGCCTTTCAAATTTTAATTGAATTCCAGAATCTGAATTTGAATTGAGGCAGCAATTCAATTTTGAATGTAAAGTAATATATGTAAATTGAACTAAAATGATAAGGGATGGATGGATGGATGGCCTTCCTGTTCTTGAGGGCTTCCACAAAATACTATAAGCTCTCTTAAGTTTTTCCAGGAATAGGTCGAGCTGAATGCATATGAGTGATGGAGAGCACCTGCCACGGGGGTTTTCATGCCAGTTTGGCAATGCCGACAGGTCTCTATTCTCCATTACTGTGCTATTCTGCTTTATGGTCCACTGGGTACAGATGTTATCACTGAAAAACATGCACCTGAAGAATCTAGGCCTGTATGTGCCTGCAGCTATGTTAATGTACAGCATACACCCACTGGGATAAAGTGTCATGGGGTCATGGTTCATCATAGGGGGGGCACTGCCAGTTGTCAGGCTATGGTGCCTTATGATGAATGGGCCTCATTGACTTCAAGCCTTTAAAATCTGATTGCAGGGGAAAGATAATACTCCTCTATCTTGAATCCCAATCGCTTGTTTTGTCAGGGTCATCTCACCCTTCAGTAAGTAGATGAGGACAATGAGACGCAGCAGAAGCCGCAAGCTTGTCGACTCTCAAACATCACTCACTGCCAGACGGAACACGATGGGTAAAGAAGCAAAATTAAAATAATCGATCTTCTGCCACAAACATTGCTCTCAGTCAGAATGCAATAGTACATAATTATTCTCGACATTTCAACAAGTCAGTCATGACAATATTAAGATCAATAATATGCTAAAACGTCAGCATAATTTGCAAATGCAGTCTGCTGAAACCATGGTTTCAAATGTAACTTTATCGTTATTGAATGTTACATCTTTATCAGACAAATGAATGCTTATAAATAAGTGCATGGCCTGATGGGTAAGAAGAGTGATGTCTCGAAAGGGAATAAGATGATCAGTGTGTCCTCCATACGTCAAAGTGGAGTGAGGGGACACTCACTGAAAACATCAATCACTTCTCCAGTATAAGATTTTGATCAATTTGATCATGACCATGACAAACTGAGCATGATTTGTACTGTAGTATTTTCAAGACTATAAAGACTAAAGAAAACTATTTTTCAATGGCCTTCTAACCTTTCCCATGTTTTCCATGAAGTGTTTGTGAACTGGATTAATGCCATCATTGTCCTTCCCATCAACTTGCAGAAAGGACTCCAAACCTCCGTCACCCCTTCACCTCTCTTTTGACCCTGGCAATCGAGACCTGAGATATTTCCTTGTCACAATATCCCTGGAGCCATCCAAGATTTCACCTTCCACTTGACATATCTTTACAAGAGCAACAGAAAGATGCTGAGCTGATCTGGCAGTCAGCATGCATATACTGGGATACTCTGACCAGAAGAAACTTGAGCATTCACTAACACTCAAATGTAACCAACTAATTAAGATTGCATCCCATTACCAGCAAAACAACAAATCATTAACCAAAAAGTCCTGCAGGTCCTTTTCAAGATTCAGGAAGAATCAGAATGGTAACCCGAAGGTTGTCGGTTCGATTCTTAATACCGGCAGAAAATGATTGAGGTGCCCTTGAACTAGTGAAGTCAAGTCAAGTAACGTGACGTGTAGCTAAATATGGAGTCCCATACTCGGAATTTGTGTTCTGCATTTCACCCATCCAAGTGCACAAACCTCCAATCGCTCCCCGGGCGCCAAAAATGGCTGCCCACTGCTCCAGATGTGTGTGTCCACGGTTTGCTGTGTGTGTGTGTGTGGGTGTTCACTACTCACTGTTCCTAATGCGCTAACTTGGATGGGTTAAATGCAGAGGACAAATTCCAAGTATGAGTTACCATACTTGGCAATCACATGTCACTTTCAGTGGTAGCAGAGTGCCCAATGCCTGTTTGTACTATTCAGAATACAGATCTTGTTTTTCTCTGGGGATGTGAAATGAACACAAGGATGACTTGTGTGTTGGCTATGCAACAATGTACGATGAATTTACAGTCCACATGCGTCAGAGGCTCTTTCCTGCATGTCCTTAAGAAAATTACTGCATCAGAACCAAAGCATTACTCAGACTCATCCACGCTGCATCACGTATACTATACTGGGAAACAAAAGCCTGGATTCTGGCGAATTGTGCAAAGAAATGAGAAAAACCTACTCTTACAGCACAAAGGCTAGCTGTCTGGTCTGGTCCTTAACAGAGAAAAACTGCCTTTGCTTACAAATACAAAACCATCCAGAAATCTTCAAAGGCAAATCTTCATACTGACTGAATATAAATGTTGTCATTGCTTTGTTCACACAGCGGTTACTGTAAGTTTTTAATGCTTTTATATGATTGCATGGTGCCTTTCATGAAATGACAGCCTAAGACATGTGTGAAGCATTCAGTGACATGGTTGCATTGTGATCTCACTGGAATAAAAAAAAGTACTTCAGAGTTCAATTTAGGGAAAACAAAACAACAAAGAAAACACACACACACACACACAAAAATCTTGAATGTAGAAGTGAGTTATATTTGGTAATATAGATAGATAGATAAACAGACAGACAGACACTGGGTTAAAAACAACCCAATTTGGATTGCTTTCAACCCAAGGGCTGGGTAAATATAGGACAGAACACATGTTGGGTTAATTTTACCCAGCAAATTGGATTATGTAATGGGTTGATTCATTTTTACTTTAATACAGTTTTTTTGTTTGTTTGTTTGTTTTTTACTTCATATATAAATTAATGTTTACGGATTAACTTAAATCCTCTAAACTTTTTTAAAATACTCCACACAACCACTGGTTTGCATGATAATTTCTTTATTTTCAAACATATTTTATATAGAATATTCTATATTGTTTTTAATACATATTGCCTACATTTAAGCTCGTTTAACAAATATTAGAAGTAAAAATTAAACATTTAGAAGTAATTCAAGTGTAATCGACCAGTCTCTGTTGTCCCGTTTCCACGGTAACGGCGGAGATGGCTAGCGTTCGGCGGGGGAACAGACCGCCGCCCTGCGTTTCACTCAAAGCAGAAAAATGCTGTGACTGACTCCATAACCTGTCCATAAATAATTAGTGTACAATTCTGAGAACATGTTTTAACATACTAAGTATTTATATTCTGTATATTTTTGAATAAAATCATAAAATTGTATGCAAGGTATTAGCGTTTCCATCACGTGAAAAGACTGACGCACACTTGTTTAGGTGACTCACATGCATTAAATTAAACAATATACAGAACAATAATTAATTTTTAGATAAAATAAAATGTACACAAACCTGTATTTTACCGAAGACATGCACCAATTTGACAGAGCTCCACTGCTCTCTCCTCAAGAGGTCGCAAAAAGTCCGCGATAAATAACTCAACACCTGGGTTATGTCTGACTCAGGATCTTAATAAAACAAAAACCACCCAAAACACTGGGTTATTACATCTGACCCAGGAGCAAGGTAACACAAAAACTACCCAAACACTGGAAAAATAATCCAAAAAAATGATCCAAAAGGCTCAACCCAGGACTTGAGTAAAAACAAACCCAAGATTTTTTAGATGATAGATAGATAGATAGATAGCTATCTGGGGGAAAGACTTTAAATAAATAAACAAAAAGAGCATGGAGAAACACTCAAAAAATAAATGGAAAAAAAGTAATGTTTTTTTCTGAGGTAAAAGTATAGCTTTTGAAGGGAACTCGAATAGGGGTTCGTGACATGCCATGAGAAATAGTGGCCCAATTAGCTGTTGTCTAAGCTGAGTAATACCGTTTGTTTGTTGGAATGCTTATTCAAGCTGGCCAACTGATATTTTCACTCTAATGACCATTTGTACCACCATCTCCTGGACTTCCTTGACCTCCGATGTTATATGAACTTGTTAATGGGGTGTTGCCATTAGCAACAAAAGCTGGAAAAAGGGATGCTGTAATGAGGATGATCAAATTCTGAAATGTGTTTTGGAATTTTGATATATCACATAACCATCTGACCCACGATTTAATGGCTGTGGAGATAGTTTGATCCTCCCCCAGCTTCAACAAATTCTTACTTGTAAGTAAAAAAAAATATGGTTTAGATTAAACCGATGTTTCACACCAACAAAAAGCAGAATGCTTTTGATTTTCAGGTTTAAATCAATATTTTTTAAACCTATCTTTTGCAAATCCAGCTATTTATTTCTTAATATATTACTGTGAGTATTTTTACAAATAATAAAGCATGTAGTGACATATTTAGAATACAGCTTTGTCATCTAGTGATCAGCAGGACATTATTGCGCTTCAACATATCGTGTTTATGGAGATTAGGCAAACCTCATCACTTCATTCTACAGGTGTTTCCACGGCAACCATCAAGTCAGCTCTCACAGGGCTTGCCTTCTAGTGTCAGAAATTGATTAAGACACCCATCACATCTCCTTTACGCTATGGTGACAGCACAAGGTGAAAATATTCACTCAAAAAAAAGGTCGGAAATTGGAGAAGAGAAGCAAGACGATGTTGACAGAACTGGGGCTAGTTAGGGCCCACTGATCTGACCGGCATATCAACAGTAAATCGCCTTGGAGGGGTCCTATCTTTTCACTCACTCACTCAGTCTCTCTTTCTCTCACTCACCTCCTCCAGGCAGAAAATTGTGTTAATGCTTCACTAACACATGTCACCCAAACTAAATGCTGCCCTGATAAAGACCTGAGTGGACAGTAAGGCTGTGAGGAGAAAACAAATGCAGGGCCAAAACAAAAGCAAGTGCTCTTGACATTGGCCGCCTTTCACAACCCGGCAACAGCCGACATGACAGGGGTGGAATTTGAAGGGTTTGGGTCTCCGGTTTTCAATCACATTAATTAAAATGGAGGATCCTTCACCTTGTCAATCTAATCAGCTTGTTGAAATCACTGAAGTACACTGCAAATACATGATGGCTGTGACTGAATTAAATCTAAGGCTTAGCGATATTTCATGGGTGTTACAACAATGGCTGGAGATTCTAAAAAATTTGCTCTAGAACATTGCATTTACATGCATTGTACAATAGGACCTATTTTAATTCACTGATAACACAAGGCTGTTATCAGCAACAGCAATGGCAGAAAATGGCTTTGATACTGAACTCTTAAAGGGATATCACCCAAAATAAAATTCTTCATTATTTATTCTTCATTCTTATGTAATTTCAAAGCCATATGACCTTCTTTCTTCTGTGGAACATATAAGGAAAATTTTGAAGAATAATGTGGCTACATTTTAAAAATATAAGGACTGTAGAATATAAGGACTAAGAAAAATATAAGAGCTGTTAAGCTCCTAAATGACTAAAGAAATGTGGCACTGTGTACAATATACTACAGTATATAATACCTTTTTGTGAGGAACTTCATCATTCACCGAAACTCTTGACATATTATTCTCTGACCAGTTTTGACATCAGCTTTATTTGTTCATGAGAGAAGTACATATCGATTATTCTTTTGGGTCTTTTACAGTAAATTGTTTAATTCAGTTCAGAACACTGGTCTCAATGACACGTTCACAAATCAAACTGATTAAGTTCTCATGTTCAATCCAATGACTCAACTCAATGACTGATTCATTCACAATATTTGTACTCACTTAAAGCTGCAGTCCGTAAGTTTTGCCTCTTTGTCGCCATCTCTGTTTAAAACCTGCAATTGCAGTTATTTGTGGAATTATCATCTTTACGTGGGTTGTGCATGAATCTAATATTTGCTGTCAGTCACCATCATCAGTGTGGATACTGTACTTCGGAATCACAGATTCTACGTCTTGGAAGTATGACCAAAATAAGAATTTTCACCGGAAAGTGTCATCTGGACAAGTAAGTAACGTCTGCCACTTTTGTTCTGACCAACTGAGGGAAAAAAAGCATTACAATCGCGCTGACAATGGTGATTAAATCTAACGATCGCTTAGCTCGGATCATGTCAAACCGTGCAAATTATTATTATTGTTATACTTTGTTCTCAAATTGTTAATGTTAACAACATCAGCATTGCGTGACTATGTGTATTTAGTGTGTATTAGCGTTACCTGTAGATTTCAACTTCTGTAGCCACTCCTCAGTCTGAAGTCTTTTGCTTTTGACAACGGCTGAATCTCCAGTTGTCACTGATGACTGTCATTTGGATCTTTCTGGATTACAATCCACCATCAAAATGATAATTTAACTATTTCAGCTGCTGTGAGAAAAAATTATCCACTACCAGCAGCATTCTCACATGCCATATAGCCTACTAGCTGAGACTCCTTCTTTCTGTTTACAGATGTGACGTAATGGTGCAAAGACGAATGGCTGCATGCTCGATTTTCCGGCGGAAACCCACCAGTACCGATTTTATCATAAAACATTATTACAAGCTTACCGTTGTGAATCAGGCTAAGATAAGGAGATAGTTTTGAACACTGGCTGGTTATGAACTTGCTCAAAAACTGATTTTGGATCATTTTTAACAAAAAAATGCAGTTTTAAGATTAAGATTATGAGCTAAAATGACTTTTAAAATGCCACACAAAGCTAGAATATGCCAAAAGACACACATATCACAAACTTTTATAATACTTTTATAATAATAAAACTTTTGATAATACTTTAATGGTGTTTTTCTTCATTTTTGAAGCTTGAAATAATCAACCCTCATTCATTGTAATCTTCCTGTCAACCTGAATTTACTCAATTTCATTTCGCGCCTGTGTGGCAGAAGAAGAAATTAAGCAATTTCTTTGAAACACCAGGCAGACAGACAGACGGGCAGACGGACTGTAGACTGTGTCTACAGATTATGAATCACTGAATGAGTACTGCTGAAGATCTGTAGTCAGTCCAGGATCTTGCAAGGCCGAGAAGCTATCCACCATCATCAGAACATCTGCACTGAATGCCAAAGATGGAGAGCCAAACCATCTGTCCCAGAGACAGCTGACCTCCCAGACTCAATGGATTGGGCCCTTACAGATCAAAGTAGGGAGATACATCAAAAAAGAAAAAAAGAAAAGAAAAAAAATCACCCATTTTCACTCCCCTCTGAAAGTTCATTGCCATTTCAATTTTTTTTTTTTATTCCAAATGCTTTTATACTGATCAGTGAGTAAAAGCTTCACTAAACTGTCTGCTCTGAAACTGAGCTCGAGTCAAAACTGAGAGTGACACGCAGGTCATTATAACTGTTCATGTGTCTGCTTTCATTCCTTCACTGTGTGGCAGAGACAGTCTCCTTGTACAAGAATGGAAAGAGGCAAATATTGTAACTACTATATATAACTACTTGCTGATTACCAGCTGTTAACCCTGGGTAAATGGTAAAAAACATATAAAAGCTTTTGGCTTCCTAATGTTCACCATCCAATTTCTATTTTTAGGAATAAGACATACATTCATCAATATTTACAAGGGCCATTCAAAACATAGTAGACATGTCAAAAGCATGCGTTTCAACTTCATGGATTTCACACATTCAGAAAATTTATATCAATTCACATCTGTTTGTTAAAGGGGACCTATTATGCAAAATTCACTTTTGCATGGTGTTTGGACATAAATGTATGTTGGCAGTGTGTGTACACATACACAACCACCCTATAGTGATAAAAATCCACCCACTCATTTTTTTTTAATCCCCATAAATCATAAGCAGTGTCTCCTAACGACCTGTTTTCAGCTATAGTGCTAATGTGATGTCACATTAGCCACAGGCCCCGCCCATGACCGCTGACTGACAGTCCTGCATTACCATAGTTTGAGTCACAAGACTAGACGTCTGACAGCCAGCTGTCTTTGTGTGTGTGCTTCAGATAAGTGCGCTCAGAAAACGATCCATTAGATGTTTAAACTGATATAGCTTTAAAACGCCTGGAAATAATAAACATTAATGATGAAAGAAGAACTATGCTATCTGTGAGAGTGATCGCGATATAGATGATAATCAAAACCAAGCAGATGTCTGGCAGAGAATCCGATTGAGGCAGGAACTGTGATCGTAGAGAGGGGGCGGGGCACATCAGCTCATTTGCATTTAAAGGCACATGCACGAAAACAGCCTGTTCTTGACTGTAGTCAGAAATGGGTATTTACAACATGGATTTATAAATGATCTGTGAGGTATTTTAAGCTGCAACTTCACAGACACATTCTGGGGACACCTGAGACTTAAATTAATTTGTAAAAATGGGTATAATAGGTCCTCTTTAAACAACACAGGAGTACAAAAAAGTCACATGCTCACAATGTAATTTAAAATAGCAAAACAAGTCTAAAAATGAATTTAAGATTCAATGGCACCAGCTTTGTTATTGAGTCTTCCATTCTACCATGCTCCTTAGCTGTAAACAGAGGTGTAAAAGTATGTTGAGCTGGATCACAGCCTCACGCTCACATCATTATACTGGAGCAGGGCCAAATTTGCATCACAATTGCCACCAGCAAATTTTCTCACCTCCAGCTCTAGCGTGGTTTCACTGACACGCAGTCACACAGCTAAATGCAGCCTCATAAAGGAGCAGAGTCTAAATCTTCTCTCTTGCAGCTGAATTTGCCATATTTCAGAGGCTTAAATTAATAGTTTTTTATTCCATCTATGCATTGTTTCTTTGTGAAACAAAAAAAAAAAGAAAAGAAAGAAAAAGAAAAAGAAAGAAAATGTGAATTTACAACGAAAAAGGACTGAAGATTTCAATCTTCAAATTGAATGAAAAAAAAAACACCACACATATTATAAAATATCATAAAAGCATTCCATACAATAGTAGTCCATTCATTTAATTAAAATAATTATTTTTGTACAATATTTATTATTTACAAATGCCAATGCCTTATGAAAAAGAAGCTTAATTGTATTGAATGTGTACTTGTAATATATGCCAAAACTTAAAAGTACATTTTACAAAACCTATACCTGCAAATAATAAAATATTAATGAAATAAAAGGCCAATATATGTACTTAAAGAGAATACATTTTCATGACTTTTTCTTAACACATTTAAACTTTTAATTTTTCATATTTTGATATAAAGTTACATTTTAAATGTACTAAATTGCAACTTCATCATTACAAATGTGTTATGGCATAAATAAATTATGTGGCATACATGTTTCAGTAGAAATGACAGTAAAGTATATTTTAGTTTACCATAAATGCTTATCTGAACATTAGACAGTACACTTCAACTATACTTTAAAGACAATAGAAGTATGGAATTACATTTAAAAGTCCTACTTAATTCAGTCAAAAAAGCATCAAGTTCAACTAATTGCATATAATATAAATTTAAACTGTTATTAATATAAATAATATGCAATTTATTTACACCATGCAAAAGTAAATAATATGAGACAAGACTATAAACAATAAACTAGTGTTTCCTGTGCAGTCAATACTGAGTGTGAGAAAAAGCCAATGTCTCTGTCCACATTTAAACAAATTTAAACAAATGATTTATCTCTAAGAGCCAGAAACCGCCATTCTAACTTATTGCAACATTACCATTTGACTCCTGTACTAAATGGGCATTAAAGACTTCCTTATATAAAGTAAGTGGACCTAAATAAACCCAAGCCTGCTCCCGGGGGTAGAATCATTATAAATTGTAGATGACAGTCCTGTTCTGTATTTCAGATACCACAGTTGCTTTCATTCGAGCAGCTGAAAAATAAAATCACACTTATTTTCTGGCCAGGAGGTAAGTCTGTCATCTATAAAGAGCTTGGTGGATGCATTAAAGAGCTAGACAGGAACTGTATTATCGACTGAAGTACTGGGTACTGTAGGTACTGTACTTGTCATTTAACAGAAAACTAAAGTAAGGCTAATAATAAATACTTGCTCCAGCTGCTTTTGCGGACATAAATATAGTTTAGTCATTAACTCTTCCGAGTTGGTGAATGGATCTCTCAAAGCCGACTGCTTTGGCCAACTGATATGTTTGGATTTCTGCCCAAGTCCCATCCCAATTCTTTACCACCGGCTGTGAGGTGAAGACGACAACTCTCAAGATTCCGCACTCAATCTCTAGTGATGAAAATTTACATAGTATGCCTTAAAGACAAACCATGTTCAAATTCATAAGTCAACACCATTGCTGAGTATTTTCTCCTTAAAACTGCAGTGAACCAAATACAGTCTCAAAAATGTGGTTTGAAATCGCTGGTGTTTCTGACGTCACAAACTACTTTGTAACCAATATATATATAATGACTTGAATTTTGAATAATTTTATTATAAGTTTATAATAATTTTAAATCTGCTTCATTGCATTCAAATTAGAACTGCAATTCTGCCTCAATTCAAATTATTTGGAATTTGAAATCTGAATTTTAGAGGTGTTCTCAGTTCAACTTTGAAAGATGCACAACCATTGTGCACATGACACCATTACTTCACCACACATTCTACAGGGAATCAATTTTGCTGTTTACTGTAATGCCGTAACATCCCCCTTGAAAAATTTAAACTTATACTGCACAGGATGACACCATTCAGTCAAAGCAACAAGGAATCAAATTGACCCATAAAATCAAAAGGCAAGAATAGCGAGTGAAGTGATATCAAACCTTTGCGTGCATGAGTTTGTCGAGTTACAAGGTGTATAAAACATGGTTTATATATCCATGTCATACTGTAGATTAAGCAAGCAAGTACATAGCAAAGAAAAAGCAGAAAAGACGAACTGACAGACAGATGTTGAATGACACTAGGGCACGGAAGCGTGCAGGGAACGGGTCTCTGATGATTGCAGCAGGTTCTCAAGGGGATTCCTCTCCACTCTCTTTTGTGAATAAACGCAAGCTGCTTTTCACACCAACAGTCATGACAACTCGACTGTTATTACGAACGTGTGTATTGGTCTGTGTTTGTGTGTGTATGGGAATGCATTTGAGTGACTGCAAGGGAGAGAGAGAGCAGGATATAATTTCATATCCTGTGCCTCAATAACAGGCCATCAGGACGCTGCATTAGTTAACATGAAGTTTTTTGAAGTTAACATTGCTGTGTATGGCTCATTTTAGTTAATATTAGTAAGTGCATTAACTAACGCAAAATAATGGAACATTGTTGTAAAGTGCTATCAGTCTTATTATTTGTCTAAAATGAACACTCACTAAATACTATATGAAAATAAAAACGGGCTTTGGTAAGTAAAAAATTAAATAAAATAAAATCCATATATGTGACTCTGGACCACAAAACCAGTCATAAGTCGAACAAGTATATTTGTAGCAATAGCCAACAATACATTGTATGGGTCAAAATTATCGATTTTTCTTTTATGCCAAAAATCATTAGGATATTAAGATTATCATTAGGATTATGTTCCATGAAGATATTTTGTAAATTTAAATTTAAATATTTAAAAAATATATATATTTTTGTGAGCGGATACGCATTGCTAGAGACTTCATTTGGATAACTTTAAAAGCGGTTTTCTCAATATTTTGATTAATTTGCACCCTCAGATTCCAGATATTCAAATAATTGTATCTCAGCCAAATATTGTCCTAACAAACCATACATTAATGCAAAACTTATTTATTCAGCTTTCGGGTGATGTATAAATCTCAATTTCAAAAAATTGACCCTTCTCATATATATCACATATATAGAAATAATGTAAGTATCAGGTTTGTGCATAAAGCATTTATTAATCTGAGTTAATGTTAATTTTAACATTTGCAAATTCATTAATAAAAAAGTTATATCTGTTAATATTGAGATAAAATGAACTAACAATGAGTAGTTGTATTTTTATTAACTATTTTTATGTTAGCAAATACTAACATGAACATGTTAATTTCTTGTAGCCTACATGTACATCTCTAGACACATTTTTGCAATATTACTTATGTTTAAAAAAAAAAATCAAGAATAACTGGCATCATCTCATATGTAAAAAATGCAAAGAAATTTGCAAATGTATAAATAAAATACAAACTAATTCAATTTTCATAGGGGTTAAAGGATTTTAATTAAAAAAAGTGCAACGTACTGTACAGTACATGGTCTGTATGGAATATATTTATAGCCGGTAAATATTCTCAATTCACCAGCTACTGGCCAGTGTTTCATTTGACTTTCATAAAGACGCTGTTTGTGTGAAGTCTGGCAGAACAGCTTTCACTGGAATTTCTGCTGATGTATTTCTTTTAAATTGTAAAAGCAGCATATGGTAGAGGGAAATACTGATATTTCAATTAAGAACTATGAAAGAAACCCAATTTTTGCAGTTTTGAGCAAATATCCTCTTGTACAAATCAAGCAACTTCTTAATGTGTTTCAGCCTTTGAAATTTTCTCATTTCCTCTCAGCTCTGAATCACAGACAGAAAAAGTAATTTAATCCCTTCTCATCATTTATATTGTGCTTTCGCTGTTCTACATAATCTCTGCTTGGGTAATGTCTGAATATAATGGGTTGGATTAATCTTGTTTACACCTCAAGACAAATGTCTGTATGTTGTGCATGAAACAATGGAGAGAAAAATACTATACAAAAGCAAAATAGCTCTTTATCCTCAGGTGAGATGTTGATTCAATAAGCTTGCATGATTGACAGTTTGCAGCTCATTGTTCAAGTTCTATAAATGGCGGGTATGAATATTTTCTTAAAAATGCATGTAAAATAGCACTTGTTTCTTGAGCAAAATTACTTTTTTATATCTCAAAAGCAGTATTTTTGAACATAATATTTTACAATTTACAGAAGCAGTGGAACAGACCATGTGAGGGCACAGTGTTTTAAAAAATGAATGTAATTTCTGAAATGGTACAAACATAATGTTATAAAAGATTTCTGATTGCAATGGTTCTAAACAAATCTTATATTCTGTATCTAAAAAGTTATTTCAGTTGTAACTAAAAGCAATGTGTCATATGTCCAACTGCTGTAGGAGAAAAAGTACATGTATAAACGAAGTCAGGGATGCCAGTAGTTTGAGTGACTGCTACGGCATCGGAGAGGAGTCATTTTCTAACGAGACATTTGCCGGTCAGATATTTTGCTGAAATTAAAATTAAACTTGACACATTTCGAGCCAATAACTGTCAGTTTGTGGGCCAATAGTGTGGCTGAAAGTAATGGAATAACTAAAGGCAGACTTACAAGTCAACTGTGCACAGGAAATTAGTGCCGTATTCCTCCAGAAGGAGTGAGGAGACCGTTGAGGGCGGATGAGGGAGAATGACTCAGCCTTGTTACTCAGCATGCAGGTTATTTGCTGACACAAGACGCCAGTGGGAATTATACTCCTCCCTACCTGGACCTTTCAAAAGCCTGAAATATTTAACCGGACACGACATACATTGTCAGATGTTATTGGTGTTTTTTTCCTGTCACTGAGGGTGTAGAAACAGAAGAAAAAAAAACAGGGTAATAAGGTCTGGATCAGGTAAAATGCCCCCATCAAAGACTCTTTTGTCTCTGAAGTGGAGCAGATTTGCATATGCCGAATGCTGGAGTAAATCAGGCCTTAAAGCTATTGTTTTTACTCTGAAACAGTGTAATTATTAGTTCAAAACTTTTTTGTGGTCCAAAAACACTGCGAAAGATAGGCTAATCTTGATGAGCCTGTCAACAGTTTTTAAAAAGAAAAAAGGCAAACATAACAGTTGATTTCTAGCACATAATATCAAAGCACAACCGAAATTAGAAGTAAAAAAGAAGCATATCCAATAAACACTGAATATAAATGTGGGTGAGAGCATGGATAATTGCACTACTTTCACTACTATGTTCAGCATAAAGCTGTGAAACTACATTTCGAACATCTATGACATGTTTGAAAAAGCCATTTAAGGTCAGAATATACGTGTGTGTGTGTGTGTGTGTGTGCTCAAAAAAATTAAAGGAACACTTTTTAATCAGAGAATAGCATCAAGTCAGTTAAAATCCTGGGATATTGATCTGGTCAGTTAAGTAGCAGAGTGGGTTGTTAATCAGTTTCAGCTGCTTTGGTGTTAATGAAATT
The DNA here is from genome assembly GCA_037950665.1 of Hypophthalmichthys nobilis. Classification (NCBI taxonomy): domain Eukaryota; kingdom Metazoa; phylum Chordata; class Actinopteri; order Cypriniformes; family Xenocyprididae; genus Hypophthalmichthys; species Hypophthalmichthys nobilis. The sequence continues at coordinate 6,489,590 of CM075483.1, read as the reverse complement.
AACAACAGGTGCACTAGATGGGCAACAATGAGACGACCCCCAAAACAGGAATGGTTTTACAGGTGGAGGCCACTGACATTTTTTTCCCTACTCATCTTTTCTGACTGTTTTTTATAAGTTTTGCATTTGGCTAGGGTCAGTGTCACTACTGGTAGCATGAGGCGATACCTGGACCCTACAGAGGCTGCACAGGCAGTCCAACTCCTCCAGGATGGCACATCAGAACGTACCATTGCCAGAAGGTTTGATGTGTCTCCCAGCACAGTCTCAAGAGCTGAGATGGAGGAGATTCCAGAAAACAGGCAGTTACTCTAGGAGAGCTGGACAGGGCTGTAGAAGGTCCTTAAACCATCAGCAGGACTGGTATCTGCTCCTTTGTGCAAGGAGGAACAGGATGAGCACTGCCAGAGCCCTACAAAATGACCTCCAGCAGGCCACTGGTGTGAATGTCTCTGACCAAACAATCAGAAACAGACTGAGGGCCTGACGTCCTCTAGTGGGCCCTGTGCTCACTGCCCGGCACTGTGGAGCTTGATTGGCATTTGCACCTCAGACTGTCCAGGAGCTCAGTGATGCCCTGGTCCAGATCTGGGAGGAAATGACCCAGGACACCATCCGTCGTCTCATTAGGAGCATGCCCCGATGTTGTCAGGCATGCATACAAGCACGTGGGGGACATACAAACTACTGAGTACCATTTTGAGTTGCTGCAATAAAATTTCAGCAAAATGGACTAGCCCACTGCATCATTTTTTTCACTTTGATTTTCGGAGTGTCTTTGAATTCAGTCCTCTGTAGGTTGATAATTTTCATTTCCATCAAATGATGTGGCATCCTTTCGTTCCTAACACATAACTCAGTCCATATCAGTATAGATATCCAGCATGGTATTTTTCCCCATTGAGATCTGATGTGTTTTCAAAGTGTTCCTTTAATTTTTTTGAGCAGTGTATATATACACATACATATACATACAATACCCAATACAAAAAACCTAATACTTGCAATCATTCTACAGTTAAAAAGCAGTTATCAACCATCACTGGTGTGTAATCACATGGATCTGTATAACTATAGTAAAAAAAAAAAACTTCTAATGAACTTTTCTATTCGAGAGCTTCGTAGCCGCTGAACACCTTATGCAGAGTCACAAATGTGCTAAGCCTGTGTGAGCAATTTATCTTGAACATATGTCATGGAGATTTTTTGATTATGTGACATTTTCCTCATTGCTGCAGCCATGTATATTTTTAAGGCAGGAAATAGGGCCGCCTCATTTCATTTGTTGCCTTTTTGATAGTGTGTAACGCTGTTTCCCTTGTGCTTGACTGGCCCCTGAACGATTCTCCCCCCGGCACCACGGGCCTTTATTAGAACTCTATCGGTGCTTTTAATGTGAAAATGCAATAAAGTCATTTCACGCCGCGTTGAGCAACCTCCACTTGTTATTGCGGGCCCTCTGTGTTATTGCAGGCCCTCTGTGACTTACTCGCAGGTTGGGGAGGGGGAAATCGCCTCCTCTTTTCTCTCTCTGATGAGTCGTCCATCAGTGAGGTAAAGTTAAGGTGTGTTTGCGCAATTAATAGGAACCAAAAGAATAATCAACTTAAACTTTACATTAACCTTAATGAGTATCTATAGATTAATCGAGTGTTCCGAATGAATGGAGCCTCATAGAATCGTTTTGTTGAGTTTGACCCCTCCATCACCTTGCAGTTCTCTTTTCTTATTGTACTTTTGGGTTCATACCGTGCAGTAAGATTGCGTGATTATTATGAGTACCAGTGTGTGAAAGCTGTTTATTTTATCTAGGTTATGACTTGAAAAGAAGTTACTGAAGTATTTCCCTTTGGATTTACTTCCAAAACTTTACATACACAGAAAAGTGCTTGCGTTTGTCTACCTTGGATGTACTGCAAGAGATGCAAAGACTGTGAGCAGCTTGTAGGAAATGTATTTGGAGAGAAGCAGCTCTGAGAAATGCATTGTGCTATAGTAAATGTGACAGAGAGCATGCAAAGACAGTTATATATCATCAATGGCTTTACTCAAATTTGCTTTCATAATTGCTAACCAGACTGTCCTCCAAAAACAAAAACAAAAAAAAAAAAACCGACCCTATAGGTCGTTTTTCAAGCACCTTATTACGACCTATATTTACATTTTAAAGTCACGCGCCCTCTAGCTGGCATAAAAATAATGACAGTGTCGTGTCGTCATGAAATTACATATGACTGTCGTTACCAATCAAAATGCGAGTTCATTTAAATGCAATGTGTGGACTTTTTACACCATTTGTCCTATTTCCATTTAGCAAAACTCTTTTTTTTTATTTTTTTTTTATTAACGACTACACCCCACCCCACTCCTACTGATTTATAGTGCATATACACTTAATGAGCACACGCGTTCCCTGGGATCAAACCCACGATCGCATGACCACATGATTGCATATTGTTATATATTGCAATGCTCTGCCAATTGAGCTACGCGAAACCCGAGATACAACGCAGATAAAAGGGAATAATGCATTAAAATGAAAGTGTCCTGTTGTCGATAGGGGTGCAACTTTAGCAAACGCTCCTATGGGTCGTATTTCAGGGAAGTGACAAACGACCTATATAGGCGTATTGGTTGGAGAACGTTGTTGCTAACAGTACCAGAGTTCACATGAATTGACCAGACCACTTATTCTATAAAAAAGAAATGACTTTAAAATATAAATTTAAAAAAATATATATATATATATTTTTAAATTTTAAATTTTAAATATAAATACATAATTTGTTAAAAACACTAATTATTTTTATAAAATAAAATAGTCACTCAGGATTCTGCCCTGCTCTCACTCACTTACCCGTTCTCACTCACCAGAGTGTTCATTGGACACTTGCTGCTAATTATCTAGTTGTTTGGACTTGTATAAAAGCTCAGCTCAGCCAGTCAGTCTATGGCCCTATCCCAAATGGCACCCTAAACCCTCATGGTCATCCTCTGAGTCTGCACTTTCGTGATGTAATGCCGCTTTGACTGCCGGCTCGAAGTCCTCTGTGGCCCTGTCCCAAATGGCACACTTCATGTGCACTTTCGGTCTTGTGGACTTACAATGGCCGCTGCGTGCGCATGTCCGTTAAGTCTACAAGATCGTAGGGTGTCCCATTCGTCATTTAAGCTTGAAGAAGGGTGCTCTTGAGCGCCCCCTTTGCGGCTGCTATGCGCCCTCGATGCACACTTCTGCTGAGCCCGCAAGACTGTCGGTGCGTTCCAAACGAGATATATCACCCTCCGAAGGGCACTTTGGAGTGAAAACAATCATGGCCGCCATATTGAAGGGTCGTTCCAAACCGAAGTGCTCAAAACTGGCCACTTCAAAGGGCCCTTCGGAATGAAGGATTTCAAAGGGTACAACTGATGGACACTTCAGGCCCCCATGATCCTTTGCACAGGGAAGTTGTTTGGCGTCACAGAAAGGGTACAGGGGGCTCAGAGTTCGATTTTACCTATAAATGTATGTATAGTATTTTTCTATACTATTGCAATGTTTATACAAGTTAGATTTGGTACATTATTATGGTCAAAACGACATTGTACTTCAACTAAAAATACTTTACAGCTACCTTTATCAGTCCATTCAAATGTTTCAAATACATAGACAAAATATACGATATGGTGCGATAAACCAAAAATAAATAAATTAACGTTAACCAAAAGGTGCAGCTTGCACAGTCTACTCTTCCTCGATTGTCTCGTTAAGATGACACAGAAGTGCATTCCAAAAGAAGAGTTTTTTTTGACCCCTACACCCTTCATCCCTTCGAAGCTCTCACTCCGGAGGGTAAACCCTTTGAAGGGATTAGGGCATAGGGATGAGCCCTTCCGCATGGAACGCAGGGTGTAAGCTACGCAGAGGACTTTACCAGACAGTCAAAGCGGCATTACGTCGTGAAAGTGCGGACTCAGAGGAAGACCGTGAGGGTTTAGGGTGCCATTTGGGACAGGGCCTGCGTAGCTTGCAGTCTTGCGGACTTAGCAGAAGTGCGCATCGAGGACCCATAGCGGCTGCAAAGGGGACGCTCGCTAGCATGATGAATGGGACATCCTACGGTCTCGTGTACTTAACGGACATGCGCACGCAGCGGCCATTGTAAGTCCACAAGACCGAAAGTGCACATGAAGTGTGCCATTTGGGAAAGAGCCTTTGTGTACGCTATATGGACTCACCTCCTTTTTGCTGATTGTTCTTTCTCATGTTTATACTTACCAGTCTTGTTCTTATGTGTACGGGGACCCTTTTGTTGGACAAAAATAGGTATCTTTACTTGTGGATTTAAGTTATATGGACGGATGTGAAAGGTACTTAAGTTTGGCCGCAAGTTAATTTACTGTTTGATACTTCACTTAGTTATCTTCTGTTTGAGACTGTCAGCTCTTTTAAGAAGCTGCCTGTGCTGAAGAAAATTTGTAGTAACTTGCCTGTTACTCTCCTGTTGTCAATCTGTGTCTAGCCTACTTCGCTCCTGTGTTAGCAACTGTATACTGGCTTGCATATTTATCTGTCTGGTACCACTGCTGTTAAAGGGTTAGTTCACCCAAAAATGAAATTTCTGTCATTAATTACTCATCCTCATGTCGTCCCAAACGTGTAAAACCTCCATTCATCTTCGGAACACAAATTAAGATATTTTTGATGAAATCCGAGGGTTTCTGAACCACACATAGGCAGCAACGTCATTGCACTTTTTGAGGTCCAGATGAGAATACTTTTTGTGCGCAAAAACAAAACAAAAATAACTTTATTTAACAATTTGAACTGTTGTCATAGTAGTGAACGCAGTGCAGGCTTCCATGTTTACGTGCAAACGCCGGCTCAGTAACTCCTGCACACTGTAAACCCTAACACTGAAAATAATTAAAAGGTTTGAGTAGGACAAACTTAAATTAGTTCAGTAAAATTAACTTTGACTATTTAGCACTTTCTTTTTCGTTCAAGTTCACAGAACTGATATATTTTAAGTAAACTTTGCTGTTTCATTGTTTTGAGTTTTATGAACTAATTTCTTTTAATTCAGATGAACTTAAGTTTAACTGAAACTGGGCTGGGATTTCTATTTCCCAGCATGTTTTGCCCATGGCACTCTAAAGGGAGAGTAAATGTTAAAATTAAGTGTTGTATAATGTTTTTTCTGAAATATTATTACAATTTAAAATATATCAAAATAGAAAAGAGGTATTTATTCCTGTTATGACAACAGAATTTTCAGCATCATTACTCCAGTTTTCAGTATCACATGATCCTTCAGAAACCATTCTAATACTGATCCGGTGCTCAAAAAAAAAAACATTTTGTAATATTATTATTTTCTTATTGAAAACAGCTGTGCTGCTTTATATATATATATATATTTCTTTTTTTTTTTTTTGTGGAAACAGTCATGCTTTTTTTAAGGATTCTTTGAATAAAAAGTTTAAAAGAACAACATTTGAAACAAAAACATTATAAATATCTTTACTGTCACTTTATATCAAATGAATGCATCCTTGCTGAATAAGTATTAATTTCTTTAAAAAAAATAAAAAAAAATCTTACAGCCCCAAACATTTGCAGTTTACTTTTTACATACTGTATGTGCACATACTGTGCGTACATGTACATAAACACACAAGACAGAGGCAGATTTCTGCTGCAGTACTCGTTTCTCATCTCACTCACTCTTTTCAACAGTATAACACTTTCCTATTTCTGACCTGTCAAATATCTCTGCAAACTGCTTCTGTTTGACAGGAAGGTACTTAACGAGTCATGTTTATAAAGTACAGTACAAATTGTTATAGTTAAAAAGAGAAAAACTGTAACATTGTAAAGCTATGTTAATAATATTCATGTTTTTTTGTTTTGTTTTTTTTTTTTTTTTTTTTTTTTTTTTCTCAGTATAATACAAGTTAAAAGGATCATATTTCTGGCTTGGAGATGAAGAATGCCGTCTAATCGATCTGAGGGCATCTAAGGTTGACTTCAGACAGACTCTTTTAGCACCAAATACTGTGAAAGTGCCCAAAAACTCAACTTTCCAGTTCAGTTCCAAAGTCTTTTATGAATCATAACAAATGTTGAATTGATATCTTTCTCATTATCTATTTTCAGTTAAAAGCACAGCACAGCCACAACAAACTGATTTCCTCCTTGAGCAGCCTTTATCTATTTCCTCAAGCTTTAAGAGTGTAGATAATTTTGTGCTTAACACTATCTGCATTCTGCACTTTCAACAGTCAAGGCAGTTTGCATAATTTGATGACCAGTAAGTACTGCTCTGCACTCTCAAGAATGGACATTAAGAAAGAATCTGCAAAAAAATAAACTGAGGTGCATCATGCAAAGCTTTCATCAATATTAACCACCCCAAATATATGATATAGCAAAAAAAAAAAAGTACAAAATAGGTCATCCTTCACAGTACAGCGCAGTGAGGTTTTGGGACAGGGTTATTCAATGTGACGTTTGAGAGCTCCCCACCTGCTTTAGTTTTTGAGCAAGCATTCTGCTCAACACAAGATGTCAAAATCCTTTAGTCAGTAACATTGACATGTGATGGCAAAAGCTACAGTTGCGGACCCAGAAAGCACCCGCTGTCTGAGCTGACTGCACGTCTTTTTGGCCGTTGCATCAGACAGGACAAATAGGACTGAATTTACTTGGTTTGAGCGTTCATGAAGGACTAAAAGAGGGCATGATATGCAAAATGGCACCAACACAGTTGAAATGCTCTGTACATTTCACTGAACACTTAGAAAGCTATAAAACTTTTATAGAAAGAAACAAAAAAACAACAATAAAAGACACAAAAGTCATTACTGAAAATGCCTTCTGTTTAAAAGCAAATATAGCCTGTAGGGGACAAAATTCACCTTTCTGGACCTTATACTCTTTTGTGGATTGATCAAAAGAGAATTGACATTGTACACCTGCATAAATGTCATCAATCTGTCCCTGAGTGCGTCAATCCATTGTTCAACTCTAAATATACGTATAAATAAGAAGCCAGCAGCAACAAAGTCCAAAAGCTTTCCAGGCAACATTAGCAAATACTAAATATCATTACTGAAATGCACTTTTTATTGATTTTTACTCTCAGTCTGCGCTAGATCGTAAATAGGGACCCGAAAAACAAGCATATTACATCTAATTTGATGAAACTGCTCCTTGTGACCATTCAGCCGTGTCTGTCAGAAGTGATTTCAAAATTCTTAAATTGTATGCATAACTTTTAATGGTTTATGAAATTCATACATCTTTTATTGTCTTCAAACTATTCATAAGAGAATCAAGCTTATTGGAAATCTTTTTTCGCATAAAAAACCTTAATAGCAAAGCGAACATACACCAAAGGTACACTAAATTTCATTTTTAATTGATGTCATTTTATTGAACTTTATACTTTATACTTATATGAGCATGCTCTTAGGGCTGTTTGAAAAGAAACAATGTTTCTTTTCGATGCTTTTGTTATTGTTGTTTTTAATTCAATAATTGTGATTAAAGCCTTGTTGTCAGCACCCGAAATTAACATTTAACCACCACAAGTGCATTGACCACCCATAAATTATGGCAATGGAAAAGATGGCCATGATTAAATAAATTGAATACACTTTAATCATCTCTCAATATTTGAACGGTCTTAATTCGGAGTGATATAGAGAGGTAAAGTGAATGACAGCGGGAAAGGTGAGGGGTTGAAAGCTTCTGGAGAGGGAGTAGAGGCTCACATCAGTATTGTATCATGGCAACAGAGACAGATGGAGAAGGGGTGGAAAACGTGGGTGTCAAAAAAAGGCTGTGCTTTTCACCGAGCCTGGGTTTAGTCAGCACAGAGACACTTCGACGGATAGACGCACATACGCTCAGGAAGACATACACGCTCATTCGCATTCAAGTCGACACAAACCGCACGACCAACTCAGATAATGAACTCTGAGTCACTGTCTTCCCTGACCATCACCAATTCTCTGGAACGTTCTTAAGAAAAATAGTGACATGAAGAATGAATAAGAATGCATTTGCTGTTGAACCCATTTTAAAATTCACCACAAAACCCTTCTACATTTACAATTAAAACCCAAACAGCACTAATTGTTCCTACAATTTTTTCCTAAATTTGTTGCATTAAAGCTCATTTCAGAATTAACTTACCCCATGTCATCCAGGATGTTTATGTCTTTCTTTCTTTAGGTGACGTAGGTGGAAGTACTGTGTTTACAAAGCGAACGTAAAAAGAATGAGATGGAGTTTTTCGCCCTACCGCGGTACTTCCACTTCCTCACCTTTCCAACGTGATTACGTAATGTGTGGCGCATCGCAGAGCTAGTGCAAGACAAACGTTTGTAGTTAAAAAGTATATCATTTTAATTTTTTTAGAAAATGACTGATCGTTTTGCTAGATAAGAATAAGCCCTTTGAAGCTGCATTTAAACTGCAATTTGGACCTTCAACCCATTGGTAACTGTTGAAGTTCACTATATGGAGAAAAATCTTTTCCTCAAAAATCATCATTTCTTTTCGACTGAAGAAAGAAAGACATAAACATCTTGGATGACATGGGGGTGAGTAAATTATCAGGAAATTTTAATTCTGAACTGAACTCATCCTTTAAATCAGCGCTAGACACTGAACCAAAAAACAGACTAGATGTTTCCATTTGCTCTCTCAAGGATTCAAGAAAAGAAAATGCAGAAAACAACATTTTGCATTTAGAAGGACATATTTTTGTGAGCATAAAGGTTTTTCTAACTCTATTTTCAGGATGGATGTTATTATTATTTATTTGTTTCATAAGATGTGTGCAGTGTGCAACTATTTATATAGATGCAATCATTCACACTGCGTATAGAACATACAATATTTGTGTAGAAGTGTTTGCATAAAGTTGTGTATATGTGATTGTTTCTTTTGTTTCTTCTGGTATGACTGTTTGCATGTTTCTTCACAGCACTGTTTATGGAGACTGTTTGCTCTCTCCTGTGTGCTGTTCCCTGCATTATGCGGCAGCTGTCCCCTTAAGGAAGCTTGTCTGGGAGAGAAAAAATGAAAAGGCAAGTAGAGCTGTCAAAGTTAACATGTTAGCGCATACAATTAATTACATTTGCTTGTCAGGTGGAATTTAACCATCATCAAAGCTGAACAACAATGAAATGTCACCTATGAGTCAAACACCATCACAGCAGGTCAGCAGCAAAACCAACTTGTCATATGCAAGTCCATAAAGTGTCAGAAAACTACTTGTGTTCTTTATTTATTTCAGGATTTCTCACGTGTTTTGATGCAGTGGCGTGTTTATAGATTATAACACGTTTATTTTACTTTTACATTACTGAAACAAGTAACACTCTTCAAAAAAGAAAACAAAACCCATTATAATCAACGACGCTGTCTACACTGGATAGAGTATACAGATGTCCATTCAGTTTCTGATATACTCCACGTACAGCACAAATGGAAGAGTAAATGAACATTCATAGCTATTTGCATCTCTGTATACTTGAGATGGACCTCTGTGTCAGTGGATGGTTTTAATTTTAATGGAGTCCCAGATTGTGTCTGAGAATTATGTTTGTTCGGAGCATTTGACTGCAGATTGTAAAGGAGAGTTCGCAAAGAAACTTTTGTTTACAAGAAAAAGCAAACTGTATTGGATTTGACAGCAGCTACATCGCAAACCGTGCCAGTGGGCGGGGCCTAGGATGCAATGATGTAACTATTTGTTGAAAGCAGCTAGATTTAGCGACTTTTCAGGCCCCTTTAGCAACTTATTTTCAAAAACATATTGATAAATCTAACGACTTTTTAGACAAAGCTTTGCAACTTTCCAAATGTCGCCAATACTGTCCTGCAAGCAAGAGGATTTGCATTTCTCCTGCAGTCACACCTCTCTCTGTGTCTACCCTATTCAGTGAGTGACAGAAAGGAGCAGCACTGACTGAAACTGAATATCATTGTTGTGACTTGTGCGCTGTGAAAGAATAAGGAAAACATTCTGTGGCTTCTAACTTTCTCTCTGAGTTATCATTCTACATGTAAATATAATCACAGCACAGCTGCTATCTTCAACTTAAATTATATTAAAATACAGTATGTGAGCACAGATTAGGAGAGAAACAAATGTAAAGTGCCGATATTAGGCAAAATTGAAATACGATGTGATGACATCACACATATGCAAACGGTGATGTGTAATTGTAACGAACGGGAGTGTGACAACGTAGTTGTAGATCCACGTGCAGGCTTTATTAACAAGAAGAGCATAGTAGAACAGGCAGTAGGTCAATCACCAGCAAACAGTAACAGGAAGAACAAGGCAAAAGAGTAATTCAACAAAACACAGGAAATAGTCAAGGCAGGCAGCAAACGATCAAAAACAAGAAATCAGTCCAGGATCAAAAAACACAGGCAAGGCAAGACAGAACAAAGAAACCAGGATAATACTGAATGCAAACATACAACTAAACAATACTCAGCAATGTGTGTGTGTGTTTGAGTGCAGCTTATAAAGTGTCACTGATGGGAAACAGGTGTGAGTGTGTGATTAGTTCCTAGATGGGGAATTGAGAGAAATTGAGAGTCCATATAACAAAATTGATGAACACAGACCCAGAAGGTTTAGGGGTAGGGGTAGTGTAGGGGGATAGAAAATACGGTTTGTACAGTATAAAAACCATTACACCTATGGAATGTCCCCACAATTCAATGTGTGTGTGTGTGTGTGTGTGTGTGTATTTTATATATGTATATATATATATATATATATATACACTTTTGAAGCGTGGTGCATTAACATTTAAAATCTTATTGTAAAGTGTTACCCTGAAACTATTTCATATTATTTTGTTTGCTTTCCTTAAAAAATCAAAATGTGTTAACACATTAACTACAAAAATTGTAGAATAATAATAACTATTTTAATAGACTGGCAGCCCTAAAAAAACACTATGCATCTAATATCAAATTAGCACTGTTGCACAAAAATTCAGGCTTTTCCTCTTCCAGGTTTTAAAAGCTCATTACAGCTCTTACAACTCCACCACCCCGTCTCGTTTCTCGAAACCCTGTGCCGCTGTTGAGTCACGTCTCACAAAATATGTGTCTGAAAATGGGAAATCATTTAGTTCATAATGAAAACCATTTCTGAGCCACATAATTAAGAGGGCTCTCTTTTAAAAGGGACACATGATTAATTTGTTTCGCAGAAAGCCTGCGAAGGTAATTAAAACAATGACACTTTTGCCCCGATGAACTTGTAAAAATTTCCCTTGTACATGGCTTGAGGGATGATGTGCGTTGTCGGTGCTCGGGGCTGGCCGGTTCGATATCATTCTTCGCTTTAGTTATGACCTTACGCTCATTTAATTTAGCCAGAACATATTTATGAAGCATGAACATTTCTGAGGATTTTTTGCTTGTCGTTAGCACCAAAGTCATTGGTGGTCATAAGTTTTTGAATGTTACCTTAAATTACATCACTTTTCCACTGCCCTGTAAAACAGGTTATGAACCAAGACAACTGCAGTGGTATTTCCAGTAGTATTTCAATCCATAATGCAATTATATAAATGAAAAGCAAGATTTGTTTAATAAAAATGATCTAATATCCTCAAAATACATGTTAAAGGAACAAAATTGACATCATTTACTCCCCCTCATGTCGTTCCAAACTTTCTTCTGTGGAACAAAAAAGAAAATGTATTTTTGGCCATATAATGAACATCAATTGGAATAATTTTTTACGACCCATTTACTTTCATTGCATGAATAAAAAATAATATTCTAAATATCTTCTTTTGTGTTGCACATATCCGCAGATAAAACTCATACAGGTTTGGAATGACATGAGGGGGAGTAAACAATGACAATATTTCATTTTTGGACAAACTACTCTTTCAAACCTACGTTTTCTGCAGATTTGTGCCAGTATTTGCTGCATGCAAGCAGCTAGAAGACAGGAGACATCACAGGCGAACCATCAAATGTCTCAAGAGTGGAAATGAGAGGGGGTGGATATAGATTTGTGAGGGCCAGCAATTAAGATGAATTGAGACAGGGGAGGGCTGAGATCCCAATAAGACCCTGCTGCCGTGTAATTACATGCTCTCTGCTTCTTATCGAGTGGATCCAAAGATCTCAAGCCTGGTGGATTTATGAGAGGCCAGTGTGGCAGTAGGGGGCACTTGGAGGTAAAGTGTCATCTCTGCTTAACAGCTGCAACCATATTTATCCACAGCTGGATTTATGAGAACGGGCCCATATCCCTAGGGCTGACCCCGGAGGAGGGAAATGCAGGTGAGCAGAGACAGACAGGACAAGTCATGAGGAATCGGCCCCGTGCGATGATGCACTTTCCGATGATTGCCGTCTCGCAGTGTTATGTCGGAGACTCATCATCCCAGGGAACGGCTGAGAAATCAAGCTCGATGATGATGACGAGAAGCGGTTTGGGCGGCATTTCAAACATACTCACATGCAACAAGAGGAGAGGAGGAAAGCGGTTTGAGAAGTGTGAAATGAAGCCGTATCCTGGTTTTAAAAGAGAGGTTGCTATTCCAAGACCTTTGCGTGGATGTTTGCGTGGTTTCACTTTTGAAAAAGCCATCCCCGAAGGGCTTTGACGCCTCATGCTCCCAATAGACCGCGGCCGAGGAGAGGCGTACGGGGTCCTGGACATCAGAGACACTGGGAGAGGAGGACACGGGGACATTTGGCTGAAAAGATAGCTGGAGATAGACAAGGGAACAGGGAGAGAGGCGATGAGAGAATGGGATTTCATGAAACATGAAAACTGCTAAAGGGAACAGATATGGTGTAGGTAACGAGATTTGGAGGGACAGAAATGGAGAGTCTCAGATGGAGGAGACAAAAAGGATAGAGGCTAGAAATGCGAATCTCTTCCATTATAATAACCCACCTCTGACTCTCGGTAGTAAGACTCCTTGCTTATCTCATCTTCAACCCAGAATAAAACCCATTTTCAAGCCTTAGAAACAATATAAAGAAAGGTTACCATGCCCAACATCCGTGACACCCCTAGTTAGAGCAAGGCCGAGGAGGAGTATAAAAATGCATGACGTGCCACGGTCCCGCGTGTACCATCCTGATTGTCAGACAGCACAGAAGAGCAACAGATATCAAGCTGTGTCACAGTAATTTGGTGCAACAGACATGGCGAAGGATAATTATGTTCATGAATCCATCTCATTTTAGCACTTTATTTTATTTTGTAGGTCTTCCTTTCTGTCCCCGTTCTCTTTTCTCTTTTTCTTTCCTGGATTACAGGCATTTCTGACATTAATGTCTCTTCAGGCTAAACAGATTAAGGGCTGTAATGACTCTCGACAGTGCCTGGGAGCACATGAGTCACATATTTGAGCATGGATGGCAATTTTGGTTAAAATGTTCCTGCGATGCCAGATACACCACAACATTAAGTGCCTTGTCTTTTCTCATCCGAGCTGGATATCAAGGCTGCAAACCTTCTCGCCCCGGGGGAAGATGTTTAAGCATTGAGATGGGGGTTGTGGCTTAGACGCCTCGGCTCATCTATGCCCACAAGTTCTCCATCTTCTCTGCTTCTCACAGAGAGTTAGAAAAGAAAGTGGTGTACGTGCCAAACAACTCTCACTTCCAGGCACAAAGGCTGCCAGCGCTGATAATTCTGCCCCTGAAGTGCAATTGCCATTCAGCACCCTTTCTCTTCAAAAACAAGTCAGATGAGAACAGCATCGCACCAGCCAGTAAAGCAACTAGATCTTTAGACCACAATGTTAAAGACAAACAGTGCAGAAGAGATCGATTACACAAAGACACGGCATTTGCATTGAATTGAAGTATGGCTACTTGCAAATATAAATAGGAGTGAATGGTATTAGTGCTAATACCGTTGAAGGAAAGGGACCTGGTCATAAAAAATGTATTGAACTACGTTTTAAAGGTGATGCAAGTTATCGACGGATGTCACAGTGTGTTTATACTTTTTAGATGAATAATAGACAAACGAATGGCTTATTTTTAGTTGTCTTTGCATATTTAATATCAAATTATTCCCAGTTAAGTGAGTGCACATGTTTTCTTCTTAGAGAAGTCAATGAAATAAACTGTATTCCTTTTCTAAAGTTCAAAAATTTGGGGTCAGTAAGATTTCTTATTTTTTTATTTATCAAGGATGCGTTAAATTGATTGAAAATGACAGTAAAAGCCATTTATAATGTTACAAAAGATTTCTAACCTTGGACAGCTGGAAATAAAAAGCAATGAACAAAATAATGACTTTTTATTGTTAGGTGACTGGGAGACTGAAGAATACATTCTTCTATAAAAGTTCATCTTCTTAAAGAGGAGATGTTTGATTACGCTCTCATTTGACACATCTTTACCATGTAAAACAGTAGCCTTTTGTAAAAATGTAAAATTGTACTTACATAACCTAGTTCCTTATTACCAGATAAGATTATTCCTTAAAAATCAAAATATCCTTCTTTGTCCAGGCTACACATTTTCTGCTTTGGGTCAAAACAAGCGACAACAACAAAACACTACTAGTTCCCCTGCTAGGCCTCCACACTTAGCATATTTGGAGTATATCATTACACATGAATATATCATTACTGTGAATTTGTCAGGGAAACATGACAGGAATATATCAGTAAAATGCATTTTGTCCTGTGGGAATAACTACCTACAGTATCAACCACTAAGAACATAGCAACAAGACTCAACAAGCACCTAGAAGGCAAATACGACACCGCTGATGCCTAAGGATCCACATGCTAATGATCTAAGCAAGGTTGGTAAACAGACACACAACAAGCACCAGAGATCTGCTTATCATCCTCCAAGGCGTTAACCCAGGAGAGCTAAACATACTTATAGTTGGGTATGTGGTGCTACAAATCTCCACATTGGAGTCTCATTCTTTTTCCCCACAAAATAATTGACAGAATCCAAATGTACATTAACAACAGAGCATTCAACGAGACAGGGAAAAAAAGCCGTAACACTTTATTTACATAGTCCGCTTTAGACATTCTACTAATTATAAGTAACTTTTCAACTACATGTCAACTTATTCTACTAACCCTTACCCTAACCTAACCTAACAGTCTGCTAATACTCTACTGAGAGTTAGCTGACACGTAGTTGCAAAGTTACTTATAGTTAGTAGAATGTCTAAAGTGAACTATCGAAATAAACATATTGCATGCTGTACCTCAAGATTCCAAAAAAACAAACAAAAAAAAAAAATGTTTGAGGGCTTCCAATATATGTAAACAGCTTTAGACTTAGGGAATCAAATGCAAAAAAAAGCTATCGCTAACATTAAATCAAACAAATAGCTACTAAAGCAATTAAATAAAAATATTAGTTGCATGTGTAAAAATGTTCCCCTATACAGGCTTTTTTGGCAGGTCTGCGGCCACTGAAAAATAGCTGAATTTCTTAAAACATTGGCCCTCACATCAAACCACTCATTAAAACATCAACAACATGTGACTTTGAGGAGAACTTGCTAATTAACGGAAGCGGTTGACCTTGGTGTCCTATACATTCTTGAAGTCTTTTTTCTGACCTCTTCGCGTTTGATGACTTGGGAGGATGAAAAATCAGGAGAGAGAGAGAGAAAAAAATATTAGATTACATAAACTACACGTCAATTGCTTAAAGAAGTTTTTGACACACAGAGTAGATGATATTAAATGCCTCCCAGCCAATGCTACAAGAATAATCACTTCCAAACAACTCATGAACATTCAGCTGGAAAGCAGCCGGAAGGACTGTGCCATTCTCACCCCTTCAGTCCCTCCAGCCATGAAGGCAGCACCTCAGGATCCACACCGTAGGCTTCTGTCTCAACTAATCAATCCACATGGTAAGCAGTCTTTTTAGGCTTTAAAGACAAGCTCCACTCATCCATGGCTCAAAACCTCAGGAGGAAGATCAACAATCAGTGGGTCCTGAGTGTTAAAGGTTTAGTTCACCCAAAAATTAAATTTCTGTCATTAAGTACTCACCATCATTCAACCCGTAAGTCCTTCATTCAATAAGATATTTTTGATGAAATCCAAGGGTTTCTGAACCACACATAGGCAGCAACGTCATTACACCTTTTAAGGTCCAGAAAGGTATTAAAGACATTGTTAAAACAGTCCATGTGACTACAGTGGTTCAACCTAAATGTTATGAAGCGACGAGAATACTCTTTGTGAGCAAAAACAGAACAAAAATAATGACTTTATTCAATGGTGTTCTGACGTAAAAACGGAAGCTCTGCACTGCGTTCACTATGTCAACATTTGACATTTAACGTTATTTTAGTTTTTTTGCACACAAAAAGTATTCTTGTTGCTTCATAACATTAAGGTTGAACCACTGTAGTCACATGGACTATTTTAACGATGTCTTTACTATCTTTCTGGGCCTTGAAATTGGTTATGACGTTACTGTCTATATGGAGGTCAGAAAGCTCTCAGATTTCATCAAAAATATCTTAATTTGTGTTCCGAAGATGAACGAAGGTCTTACAGGTTTGGAAGGACACGAGGGTGAGTAATTAATGACAGAAATTTCATTTTTGGGTGAACTAACCCTTTAACTTTAAAAAGAAGAAGAATACATGAATGAAGTCTCAACTTTTAGTATCAAGAGAGAACTTGTGAATTAATTAATCTTGTTTAAAGACTGTGAGCTTGCTAAATATATTTTACAAAAACGTAGACACATTATAAAACATTTTGAGAGATAACAGTCTTTTACAGGCTGTTACCAATGTGCTATGTGTTTCCTTTGGCTTTTCCTTGGGGTTCTTGTAGAAGAGAGGGAAGAGAAGCTTTGATCCACGCTTAGCACCCTTCCTCTGCATTTTCATATAATCCCCGTGGCTGAAGCCAGAAGCCCTTTTATCTGATACTGCCAGTGCAGGTGGGATCGATAACGCCTTGGCCTGCAACTGTGAGACAGTTCCTGGATCACAGCCCCCTTCCATCCTAACTCCTATTGATCTTCATTACTTCCACAGGCCCCCGCTGCCTTTTCCAAACCCTGACCAGTCACTGCAAACCAGCCCACTGCGTCCATCCCACAAAGTTACATCCAAAGTGATCGATCAGTTGGTTACATTGTCTAATTTGGGTGATATTTGCTGTATTTATCATCTAGAGATAATCTTGAAGAAAAGTTTACATTACATTTTTCTATTTGGCCAATAATGACTGATTGCCCTGTATACAAGTTCACAAAATGCGCACACATGTAAATAAATAAATAAACACTTTTTGTCTATGGGTGCCACATTTTATATATTACATTAAAAAAGTAAACTTAGGAAGAAAACACAAAACTTTGAAGGAAGCTGAAAGGTAGATATGTTATATAATATCTAATGGCAGGAACACACCAAGTTGACGGTTGGCTGTCGGGCAGTTTTTGTTCGTCGGCCGACTAAGTTTTCTCAGTGTGTTCCACACCGTCAGCTGAAGTTGGTCCTCATCGGCTTTTTTCTGCCGATTCGACATGTTGAATCGGCGTCGGAGCTCGTCGGTCAGTCGGGCTATCTGATCATTCTGATTGGCTGTTCAGCTACTGCCACCTGCTGGTACGGAAAGGCATTTCATCTTACGCAGGCGCAGAATGGACGTGCTACTTGGCCGTCGGCTGTTGAGCGTCGGTTTGGTGTGTCAGGGTAACTTTGGACCCAGACGCTGGCGACGTGAGCCAACCCAGCAGTCTGCTTTCATCTCCACTAGTTCATCGGCGTCGGCTTGGTGTGTTTCTGCCTTAATAACACTTAAAATTTGGTGGGAAATATCAAATACTCATCATATAATACAAAATAATTTAACCCTTAAACACATACCTTGCATATCGACCAGGGACACCATTCACAATTCTCCCCCTCATTCATTCATTTTTTTTTTTTTACAGTTAGACATCAACCTATTTTCCAGTTTTCTTCATATAGGGTCACTAGAGACCCGATGTATGTAATAGTGTAAGTATTTTATTTTTCTCTTTGCAACAATAATTGAATCTCTGATGACTCAATAAATATAATTCATCTTTATTCCTCAAGGTGGCAATGTCTGATAAACAATGATGACATGATGTTTTATTCATCAGGCATAACATTATGACCACCTTTCTAATATTGTGTTGGTCCCTCTTTTGCTGCCAAAACAGCCCTGACCCGTCGAGGCATAGACTCTACTAGTCCCCTGAAGGTGTGCTGTGGTATCTGGCACCAAGATGTTAGCAGAAGTTCCTTTAAGTCCTGTAAGTTGTGAGGTGGGGCCTTCATGAATCAGACTAGTTTGTTCAGCACATCCCACAGATGCTCGATTGAATTGAGATCTGGGGAATTTGGAGGCAAAGTCAACACCTCAAACTCATTGTTGTGCTCCTCAAACCATTCCTGAACCATTTTTGCTTTGTGGCAGGGTGCATTATCCTGCTGAAAGAGGCCACAGCCACCAGGGAATACCATTTACATGAAAGGGTGTACATGGTCTGCAACAATGCCACCAGGTAGGAGGTACGTGTCAAAGTAACATCCACATGGATGGCAGGACCCAAGGTTTCCCAGCAGAACATTGCCCAAAGCATCACACTGCCTCTGCCAGCTTGCCTTCCTCCTATAGTGCATCCGGGTGCCATGTGTTCCCCAGGTAAGCGACGCACATGCACCCGCCCATCCACGTGATGTAAAAGAAAACGTGATTCATCAGACCAGGCCACCTTCTTCCATTGCTCTGTGGTCCAGTTCTGATGCTCACGTGTAGATCTGGGTTGCTAAAGACATTTAAAGGTTAATAGTATGCATTTAAGGCTAATATAACATAATATAATATAAACACACACACACACATATATATATATATATATATATACATATATATAAAGCACTGTAATGTACTTTGTCAATGATTAATACATTTTACCATGCCACTGGAGTGATGTAAATAGGGTGTCTCCGAGGTATTACCATGTCGACAAGGTGACTTTCAGTATGTGAAATTATTTATGCATTCACACGGTGAGCCAAATATGAGATCGTCCTGCACATAAATCTTGCTTAGTGAGCCATGACTGTCTGGATTATCACACTCATTCCTTCTTTCAATGTTCATTCAATACACTGGACCCCCACAAGTTCAAAGATGACCTTATAGTTATATCAAGACATGATGTATTGCCAAAGAACCAACACAACGTGATTTGGTTGGCAGCATTACCCATATGATAGCATGAATGATACTTGCATGTGACACCTGAAGACCCTGATAAAATTATGATGACTTGCAGCTAATAATTGATGATAAACTAGTCCACAGCATCTTTATATTAGTCCACGACTGAGGCTGCAAGTTATTTCCTCCACTCTCTCCCATCCCAAAACTGCAGCTGTGAATGCACAAGGTGAAATAAAAAGGGCAGTTAAAAGAGAGTGTGATAAACAGAAGGCACAGCAAGTAAATGAGAGCAGTTTATTGAATGGCAAAGCTCTAAGGTGCCACTCTTTCTCACCGAGTAAGGCTAATTCAATTCCCTCCCATGTCCCATCAAAGAGTGCTTAAGAGTGTGCCGCATCAAAGCCGTGCCGGAAAACACAGAATGATTGTAACTCAATTGTTGCCGGCCAGTCATTGATTGCACACTGGCATAAAGTCGAGTATGGAGACAAAAGCCTTTTCTGTCCTTCCCTGGACTTTGTAATCACCTTTCTGATGTTTCAAGACTGTGAATCATGCAGCAATGCTAATAAAGCCTGAGGGCAACTCGACACAGGTCAAAAACGCTTCTCAGATAGGAAAAGTAAGCAGACATATGTGAATGGATGATGTGAATGGATGTGGCGAAGCAAGGCAGCACTGCATTAATTGACATTTAGTACAGTGGAGTAGTATAGCATTATTTTTGTGGTTGACCGATATATATTGCCAAGGCTGAAATAACTATTTGGTTACACTTTATTTTGATGGTCCACTTTAGACATTCTACTAAGTAGTAACTTTGCAACTACATGTCAACTAACTCTCATTAGAGTATTAGCAGACTGTAGTAGACTGTTAGGTTAGGGTTAGGTGTTTGGGGTTTGGGTTAGTAGAATAAGTTTACGTGCAGTTGCAAAGCTAGTCAATAGAATGCCTGTTGGGGAGCATCAAAATAAAGTGTTAGCAGATATTAAGCAGACAGTTACTAATACTCTAATGACTGGTATATATATATATCAGCCGTCGGCCACCCTGCTCTCTAAGATACTGGCATCTGCATCGGCCATCAAAACAAATCCATAGCGTATGACCACTAATTATTTTCATCTTCTTCAGACATTTTGAGCTGCTCAAGAGGTCTGAGATTTTTTTGAACATAAGACTAATTTTCTTTATTAGACCCTAGAAAGAATCCACTTGGCTTAATACCAACTTGCAAAATCCCAATACAGCTTAGTGATTCAGATTCTTAAATTTGCACTTCCTATGCTTTTTTCATTACTTGAGATCCAAGTTAATACGTTGAGTTTTTATGAGTTTCAATGCCTCGAACCTACACACATGTTGTGTGTGTCCAAATATGTCTTATTCTGGAATCAATGGCACCAACTCCTAAATGAGGATCATTGTCTGGCTATGGAGTCTATTATCTGGTATGCTAGCGGTAATGTATGCATTGAAGGTCATGTAAAAAAACAGGTCAGAAACAACCAAAACTCTCTAGGGGCCATAGTTAGTACATGTCAGGGATTTTCTACAGGTTGCATCAGGCAGTGTGTTAGCAGGTGGGGGGTAATCAGGTGCAGAGGACAGAAATTTCTTTGAAATGAATTTAAATTACTCAACCTAGACTGTTCATTGTTTTTGGAGACATTGAGCCCCATTAGAAGCAGTCATTAAAAAAAAAAAAAACATTTCAACTTTATACACACAGACATTAAAAAAAAAAGTCTCTTATGCACATGATGGCTGAATTTATTTGATCAAAAATACAGTAATATTGTGAAATATTATTATAATTTAAAATAACTGTTTTCCATTTTAATATATTTTAAAATGTAATTTATTTCTGTAATGACAAAGCTGAATTTTCAGCATCATTACTCCAAGTCTCCAGTCACATGATCCTTCAGAAATCATTCTAATATGCTGATTTGATGTTCAAGAAACATTTCTTATTTTTATCAATGTTGAAAACAGATTTACTGCTTAATATTTTTGTGAAAAGTGTGATTATTTAGTAAATTTTTTGTAACATTATAAATCTTTACAGACTTTTTTTTATCATTTTTGTTACATTATAGTTTCACAGCTATGATATGTCAGCTGAAAAAAAATAAAAAAAAAACATCTAACCCCTAAACCATCACAGAAGAAAGTAATCTAAATGTAATCCAAAAGTAGTCAGATTTACATTACCAAAAATGTGTAATCTACGAGATTATTTTACTGATTACAAATTTTGTCATGTAATTTGTAATCAGTAACTGATTACAATTCATAAGTAATCTACCCAGCTCTGCGTAGGGTTTACCAGGACCACACACACACACACGTAATGCAAAATATGATTATTTTGTCAACACCATAAGCCGTCAAACCAACAGATTTTTTTGTCCGATAGTGGTGACATTTCAATAAATGGAGCTGAAAGGAATGCAACATTTAACAATATTTATATTAAATGTTTGACATTACTACGCCTTCTTTTCATATCTGATATGTTCCATATTGACAGACAGACAATGAAAAACACATTTTGCAGGAATTTCTGCCAATCTGTAAATGAATAATTTTAAACATTGATCTAAAATAATTCCTTGCATGGGAAACTTTTTTTAAATCATTTGCAGCCTGTTTTGCTTCATGTCTCAATAATCAGTGTGCTGATATGAGGAGAGAAAACCTATAAATTCATACTCTCACAAACACACATACGCATGTGTCACTCTCTATCTGTGTCCTTACTTTGACAGCTGAGCCTCGAAGGCTACAGACATACTGAAGTTCTCTAATCAGCTGACTTGGCTGACCGTGTCGCTCTGATTGCCTCAGCAATTAGAAGTCTGGCCACATATTGCTGTCTGCTGGCTGAGGCCAGACCAAAAAGAAGGATAGAAGAGAGATACACAAGCTATAGATTATAGCAATTACACACCAAATCACACAGCAATAACAAACCACCTCAGAGATGCTTGTCATGTATTAAAAAACAAAAAACATCTACCCAGCTCTGTGTATATATATATATATATATATATATATATATATATGGGTGAAAGGGTGGAAATTAGGGTGAAATTGGGATAGAATATGTCACCGCTATGTTTACATTACGCCTCCACTGTCATTTTGCTTTTTATAGAAATGAAAACCATTTAATTCATTTGGATAATGGTTGCTTCAATTCAATCCAGCTCATCCAACACAAGCTGCAGAGTCGTACATAGTGCAGCAGGAATCAGAGTTCACTGATCACGTGACGAGAGTAAGTGACTGACAAGACCATGGCGGATGGTCAAATGTCTGATCTTACAGAATACATGCTCAGCACAGGCACTCCTTATTCACAGAGTATGCACGATTGTGAAATCGAAAGTAAAACGCAAGCGCTCATTCAAACACGATTTCAATGCCCCGCATTTTGAAATTGACTCCCTGATGCATGCAAATATCTCCCAATATGAAAGCTATCTTAGGCTGGGCTGTGTAGTTCTCTTAGCTCCATATCATGATTGAAGAAAAATTTGGTCTCTATTTGCACTTTAATATTGAGAGAGTACATTGATTATGGTTGCACTTACAGTATTGTTTGCACTTAATAAGACTAAGAGACAACTGTTATTCATTTTTATTTATACTGATCAATTTGTGAAAAGGAGTTCAGTTAGGAGGCCAAAAGTTGTAGAAGCTCATAATTCATGCACAGTATGGTCTGAAGAGACTCATATGAAATCATACAGGAGAGAAGCCAGTCAGTTGAGTTTGTGGGAAAACCTTTTACAGTGCTTGAATATTGTTGTCTTTTATTGCATATGGTAATTCATACTCAGAAAGTAGAACTGAAATGAAATTCATTACAAGATGATTAGTTAAACCATTTCAAATGACTATTTTTCTAGTCATGTATTTCATCATTGAGAATGTCTTAAAAATACTGTGTAAAAATCTTCTCATCTCATTCTTGTTAACTCAGTCTCGTGTTTTGTCTCGTCTTGTGAGCTAACTGTCTCGTCACACCTCTAATATATATATATATATATATATATATATATGCATAATTACTAAAATAGCAAAATGTAAATTATGATATACAGTAAATCATATTTATGAGATATAAAGTCAAAATTATTCAATTTAAGTTGTTAAGTTCAATGTTAAGTTGAAATTGTGTTTAGTAATGTCATAATTATGACACCCAATTTGGACTTCTTATTTCATAATTTGGTTGGTATTTCATAATTTACTTTTTTTCTCACAATTATGACGTCAAAATTATGAGATAATCATAGTATAAATTGTGATGTATTAAAGCATAATTATGAGGTATAAAGTCAAACTTATAAGATTTAAGTTTACTTTTTGTCACAATTATGAGCTTTTCATATTTTCACTTTTTATTATAATCTCTGTAACTCATAAATGTGAGTTATGTCATCATTTTGACTTTTCTCAAAAAACAAGTCAAAATTATGATATAGTCCTGATTATGAAATAAAAAGTCAAAATTATGATATATTAAGGCATAATTATGATATATAAAGGTAAAAGAGTGAGGTAACAGCAAAACAGAGCTAAAGTTCTAAATGAATGCTGCATCTAACAAAAAAATCTATGTCAGTCAATGAGAGACTATCAAACTTTAAATCAACCAAATAAAAATAAAAGTTATCTAACAGAGTCTGCACATTGAGCAGTTTGGGCTGAATCCATTGCAGAAGTGCAATACTTGGGTTTAGAGGTTCAGAACAAACCGTAACCAGAATATCTGAGGAATATCAATACTCATTGCAAGCACTGTTAAAAAGATGTTCAAGATACTGAAAACAGCAGAATCAAAAGATGGTGCTTCAGGTTCAACTACCAAACTCTCTCAGAGTAAAAACAAAAACTCCAGTAACTGGAGTCGAGTCCAAACACTGTTCTGTCTAGGTGATGTCCTGAAGGCTAGAGCAAAACACACTCTCACAGTCCATGCATCCTGCAAAAGTGAGCCACAGATCTGTCACAACACAGGCCTGCGGAGACATTACCCCTTTGTCATAGCGGTTCAAGAACAGCTCTGTGTTCCAGCTGGCATTTGAGTTGCCAGGTATGACAAGCGGAAGCTCTGCCTGGGCAGGACACATCTACATTCACCCGAAGTCTGGCTGAGACACTTCATGACAGCTCTCCTTTCCTCGCCCCTTCGATACAACCCCATCCTTCCCCCGGTTCAGAAGAGCACAAGTCTTGACTGCTAAGTCACTGTCTTTCTCTCACAGCCTGTTTGCCATGTCTCCTTTTATATCTAGTCCTTTTCTCTTATTCTTGTCCATCCTGGTCTCAAGGTCTTAACTCTTTCTCCCACAGCTACATTTTGTCTCGGCGACCTCTGGTAAATCTCCTGGGTTATGCAGACAGGGATGGAGGATTCGGTATATAGAGACAGTTTTTGAAACAGTGACCATGGCCTGCAGTGTGCTGCCTCTCCAGAGATCTTTTATTGCAACTCATGTTTACATTTATGTTCCTTGAAGCTGCTTTCAATTCTTACACAAAGCTTCTTATACTAAGTACAACATGTGGGCAGGAAGTAAAGGCTTCAAGTCACATAGTGCTAATGAAACACTGGGAAGATAAAGCCGAACAGGAAATAGTTTAGGTTTAGTTCAGACGACGTGTTTTGGATTATTAATATTTATGTCTAGTTGACAATTTAATTAAAAACAGAGTCACAAATATAGAATTACTCTGCAGCTGTGTTGCTTCACTTCTCAGCATGAGCTGAGTTGTAAAGCTTTTTTCCAAAGCTTCAGCAATAACCTGCTTCCTAGAAAATGTTGATGGAGGATAGTGGAGCTTCAGCCCTCTCTAGTGGTGCCTTAGTGAAATGATCAAAGATTCTCTTTGTTATATGGCCACTGTTTCCATCTTTCTCTCATTCCTCATTCAACCAGTAGCATGATCTCCATGATGATGATAGACTCTATAGTGGTGTGCCCTTCTCATGAGAATCTCATGAAACCGATCAAGAACATTTTCAGATTACTGTATGTTTTACCAAAGTATCAGAAGAAGAAAAAAAATCTGTTTTTAGAACCCTTTAGAATTTATTTTATTGTGGCATTATTGTGTAGTAGGGTACAACGGGGCTAAAGGCACACCAGGGTAAAAGGCGCATTTGACTTTAAGGCTGATTTATACTTCTGCGTCGTCCGCGTCAACATGCATGCAGACCAATAGTAGGCAGTGTCCGCGGTCATGTTGAGTGTCAAGGCAAAAGCCGAAGAAGAAGCAGCTTGTCATGTACGTTGTCAGAGAAGCTTCAGCAGTGATGGCGGCAAATAGGCAACGACTTCTGTTTCAGTTAGACGGCATGTGTCCCCTGAAACAAAGAGATTTTTCATTCCTATGGAAGTTGAAAACCCTCACTCTTCTCCGCTTGCTCCACGCCAGTTTTTGGACCTGAGGGAGGGGTTCTAGCAGACCAATCACTGTGCTTGCAGTCCGCTAAGAATTGATGCTTTGTTACATTTTTGAAGAGGTGCATGTCAGGCTAGGTCGTGGGCTACGCGTGCTACACACAGCCTACGCCGTAGCAGAAGTATAAATCAGCCTTTATTCTCTTTTAAACTACTAGATGGCACAAAAATTCAGCTCAGCTCTTTTCTTAACAATTGCTTTTGATGATGTGCATGGAAATTTGGCTGATCGCGGGCAGCAGCGCAAAGTTGCTCTAATTTGATCTATTTATTTTATTTTTTTAAATGTTGTAGATTTAAGTTGCAAATGAGAATCGCTAAAATTATTGAATCTATTCTTAAGTCTATTCTAAGGTCTTGTTAATGATCTTCAGTTTAGTTCAAGGTAGCCTAATTAAAGCAACAGTTTTTCTATAAAGGAAGAATATGAAAAAGTATGGTATTTGGGGTAAAAAAGCACCCCTGCTGTTGGGGCGAAACTAAAGGCACAATAATTAGCATGATAATAAACAGCTGGCTGACTTTTCCATTTGTTGATATGACATGGTTAGATTCAGATGGTAAATATATATCAAGTTGGGTGTCCACCTTAGAGATAATGCACATATTTATAATGAAACTATCATATTTAAAAATACATTATTAATCATACCATATAATAAAATATCATATTTGGCATATTTGTTACTACTGTAAAGCTATATTAAATTATTATGCTTTCACTCAATGCTTTCAGAATAAGTACTTTTATTCAACAAGGACGTATTAAATTGATCAAATGACAGTTAAGTCTTTTACATTATTTCAGTAACACTTTAGTATAGGGAACACATATAAACTTATTAGCTATGACTTTTCCCTTAATAAACGCCTAATTTACTGCTTATTAATAGTTAATAAGATAGTTGTTAAGTTTATATATTGGGTAGGATTAAGAATGTAGAATAAGGTCATGCAGAATAAGGCATTAATATGTGCTTATTAAGTACTAATGAATAGCCAATATTCTAGTAATATGCATGCTAATAAGCAACTAAAAGACCCTAAAATAAAGTGTTACCGAATTTTCTATTAATCAAAGAATCCTGTTTTCAGCATTGATAATAATAAATGTTTCTTGATTTGATTTCTGAAGGATCATGTGACAAATGATTTTTCAGCAGCCGTTGCTTTAGTCTTTAGCTTAAAACTTTAAAACAGTTATTTTTAAATGTAATAATATGTCACAATATTACCATTTTTACTGTATTTTAAATCAAATAAATGCAGCTTTGGCAAACATAAGAGTCATCTTCTTTTGAAAACATAAATTCTTAAACTTTTGAACAGTGTATGTAATAATTTTTAACTGCTTTCTGTAGTATGGTAATGAGAATCTAAAGAGAATCACTACTGAGAATAATGGGAATTAAAACATAACAGAAATTAGCAATAAAAAAGATTACTTAAATGCCTAAACATATTTAGTAATGGTAATTGGTGGTTAGGGAATTGTCACAGACCCGCCAGGCTCCATCACCAGCCAATCACAGCACACTCCCTCACCAGAGTTTCCCATCAGCACCCCATCACCACAGATACTTAAGCACAGCACTCACCTCAGTCATTGTCCAGTCTCGTTTATGCATCAGGACTCTCTATGCTTATCTGCAAGACTTCGTTGATATTTACCTTCTCCACTCCAGCGTGTTTCCCCAGTCTCTGTGCTTCGTCATCTGTGTGTGAGTTCACCTACCATCTCCGTTTGTCCACCCAGCTACCAACCGTCTGCCATCAGCTATCCACTAACCTGCAAGACCAAGAACAGTATTAGTACTCCAGTTATCATATCTCAAGTTTAATTCTACCATTCACTTACCTGCTCATCTGTGTTCAACCTGCTATTCACCCATAAACATCTATCTGTTGAATTCCTGTTGTCTCCTACCCTTCTGTCTGTAACAGGAATGTGCTTAATTATCATTTTAAAAAATGTTTTTCTTCCTTTTAACTATGCGGTGAATTACAACCTGGAGGATATGTTTTCGTGAGATTTGCCTGTTGAGATTTCTGTCAAGCAGAGAGAATGAGTGACAGGTTAACAGAAAGTGAGGGCAAAGTAGGACAAAGTGTTGTACAGCTTTTATAATACCATGTTTTATGTATCACTGTGAGAAAGAAGCAATAGGGGCACTTGTTAACAATGTTTATACCTGGGTTATGAAAAAATCATGGCAAATCCTGCTCTGTATTCAAAACGTTAGAAGTTTAATCTAAAATACTTCACATTTTATAGGTCTTGGGACTATTCCTACCGCCAAAAAAAAAAAAAAAAATCTGTGCAAGGATATCGATTTGAATGCAACTGTTGTGGACAAATTTGTGGCAGGAAGAAGGAGGAGATCAGGGGTGTGTTTCCCGAAAGCATCGTTAGCCAATATGGTCGTAAGTCCCATTGAACTCTATTGGTAACGACGGAACTTGCGACCATAGTTCGCTTTGGGAAACGCACCCCAGGCCGGGATAGTTTGAAATTACACACAGTAGAAACATGCCAAATCAGTGAGGACTTCCAGAAACATGTTCTACATAAGCTGTTATGTGTTAAAGGCAAACAAACTTGCAATACTGTATATCTGCATGCAAACTCTCAAAGATGGGTATGGCGTAATACAAGCTGACAGCCCGAGGCATTATACTTGAAATAAAACTCCTTTTGACAGCATGGAGGTGAAAGTTGTATGCAATTACTCTCGGAGAGCCTCGCAGAAACAAATATTTGTGCATATTCACCCAAAGATACTAGGCTGTAACAGAACCTGCCTAAAGGAGGAAATGGCACCCTCAGCTACTTTGTCCTCATGTCCATTGTCATTCTTTGAAGTAGATACAAAAGTATTTTTCCTGCTCCCATCTTCTATCTACCTGTATATCTGCACTTAATCTTGTCCAGCTGTATGATATTCATCTAGTTTCACAGGTAAGGCTTAAGCTAGTCTTAGTTCTAACTGAAAGCAACTTGCACTGTCATATCTTAAAATATGTCCATGCCATTGTTTTGACTCAAGATACACACCAGTAATGTTTTTATTTTTTCTAAGACACATTTATAAAAGCTACTTAAATGTCCTAATTGAACTAAGGCCTAATCCTGGCTCAATCTAAGCCCTGTCTTGAAACCAGGCCATTGAGCGTCATATCTTGTTGTACGAAAACACATGACAAACATAAAGTGATCCAATCCACCCTTAGATGGAATGTTGCTTTTAGGTTTCTAGATAAACCACAAGCTAATAATACACTTTCAGTTTGACTCCTATTGATTTTGTTCTCTCTAATTCTGCTGTGCTTTTTACACCATGGGTATTTTATGTGTGACAATATAAAGCAAGAATAACCAACTTTATTCAAGATGCACCATAAATGTGGCATGTCAAATATCCAATAAAATATATTAAAAATGTTGTCTAGCTTTATGGGCTTAGTTATCACAGCAATATACGATGATGACTATACGTTTTTATACTAGAACAATGTTATTTCATGCAAAGAAGCACTCTTTATACAGTAGTGAGCAAAAACACACACACCACCATACAACCACAACACACATACAGTCACACACACCTATAAGTAAACCTAAGATTTGCCATCCAAAGTACTGCTTTAAAGTTTGTTTAGTTTTAAACAACCATAGTTGTTAAACCAGACAGAGTAACTGGTGTTTCACAAAATTACAATAGCAAATCCTTCACTGTAGAGTGAAATTGGCACAATGATGTTTCACCGGGTTTCATGTGAAGTGAACTCAGGTGAATACAGCTAGTCATACATATTATTGGGCACAGCGAAAATCAAGTCTGTCTAGATTGTCAACATAACTTTTACTTTTGATTCCAGTGAAA